>CM053588.1:201417835-201460934 GCA_028646515.1 Pseudochirops corinnae | reverse complement strand
GGTGTCTAGGGATATGGATTTTTATTTGTTAAGTTAAAGGAAACAATAAGGAAATGAAGTGATGAATGACTGGAACCAGCCTGACACCCATCACTCAGGAACCATAGGCCAATACTGGAAAACCTAAAGTGAATGAAACTCATAGTCATTGGAAATCTTGAACAGATGAATCCAAGAGATCATGTGACTAGCAAGACAACAGACTGGTTGTTCTTGCAAACTTCTATAATCCTAAACTGCAAAACAAAGGAAGCATGTACCAGATATAGATTAAATAGCTGAATCTATCAAAGAAAGATGTCAAATAAGACAACTCCCACACAAGGTATAATTCACTGGAAAATTGTAATGCATAGAAACCCATTCAGCATCCCTACCCCACCTGATTCCACATAATTGCAAGGGAGTACAAGGAAGCCTACATGCTTGAGATTCAGTGTGATTGGAAATGAAGGTGGCAACTCACTTTTGGTTACTCAATTCAGATCCAGTATAACTTCTTATTTCCTCGTTTTTCATAAGAGATTATCCATCTAGCTGTAGGAATCCCCCACAGCTTTGACTCTGCCTGAATCCTTCTGGCCATGCAGAAAGTGAATAGACACTGATTCTGTCCAGGCACATGAAAGAAAGCAATAATGAGTGGGGTAGAAGGAAGGAAAGGGAGATGGTGAGTCACAGGCTACAGGGAAATAAATAGTGGACCTGAAAGAAGGGTACTAGAACTCCAGTTGGGATCAGCCCCATCTCCCTGGAGATTATTTAGGCAGGGACCTGTCCCCAGGTGACCCCCAGATCCTACAACATGAAGAGGCAAAGCCACCTAGCAGCCCACTGAAGGGGAGACAGGAGAGGAAGTAGTTCTGTGCAGTAGTGGAAGGAGGAGAAACCAAACAATGAGTGAGGAATTCTAAAGGTGGATGAATTGACAGAGAGAGAGAGAGAGAGAGAATTTTTTTTAAAAAAATTAGCTCACAAGCAGATAAACCAGCAGAGAGGATCATTAAGACAGAAGGCAGAATGAGTAAAACCTCAAAGAGAAACCAGAGTACTTTGAATAATTACAATATGAAGGAAAATGAACCAATATTACCCGATGAAAGAAAAACTCCTGTGGACTCCCCAGAGATCAAGAAACAACAGCAAGAAGCTCCAGAATGGTTCAAAAAAGAAATAAAACTCTTAAAAGAAGAAATTAGGAAGGAATTGAGTTTTTTAAAAATCAGAGCTAGAACATAGAATTAAAAAACATAAACAGCAGGCTAGAAAGAATTGAATACATGATATAAAATCTCTCCAAAGAAGCAAAGTTCTGAGAGAGGGAATAACATATTTGGAATACGAAAATACTAAAGTGGGGAAATTTTGTCAGAATGAAAGAAAAGGCGAAAATAATGTTAAAAGAGCTCATGAATTCTCTATAAAGGCATTGGAGATCCTGGTGCAGTGGATGGGGCACCGTGCCTGGCTTTATGGAAATCGCTGTTGTTGTTGACAGTTCGTTTCAGTTGTGTCTGAATCTTTGTGAGCCCATTTGGGGTTTTCTTGGCAAAGATACTGGACTGGTTTCCCATTTCCTTCTCCAGCTCATTTTACAGGCAAGGAAACTGAGGCAAATTGGGATAAGTGACTTGTCCAGGGTCACACACTGAGTGTCTAGACACTGGATTTTTGAACTCCAGAAGTCTTAGTGACTCCAGTCTGGGCATTTTATCTGCTGTGCCACCTAGTCGCCCCTAGGAATCAGGAAAGACCTGAGTTCAAATCCAGCCTCAGATACTTACTAGCCGTGTGTTGCTGGAGAAGTCATTTAACTCCTGTTTACCTCAGTTTCCTCATCTGAAAAATGGGGGTGATAATAACACCTACCACTCGGGTTGTTGTGATGATCAAATGAGATAATATTTGTAGAGCACTCAGTACAGTGTAGCACATAGTAAGTGCTATATAAATGTTAACTATCATCATATCATCATCATCATCATCGTTATTAGTTCGAAGATGCTAGAAGACATGTGCACCTGGGGAGAGTTCTTGCTTTGTAAATAGAACATCTTTTTGGTGAATTTGACAGGAGACTTGTGTTGACTATAAGTGCATTATGGTCTAAGGTCAAGATGTTAAACATCATGCCCCTTAAGCAGCATTTTGCAGAACCAGGTTAAAATGTAATTAGGAAATATTTAACAAAATAAATAATAACACATTAAAACATAGATAACATTGTGTTTTAAAACTAAGATGCTATGTGGCTGTCAGGGATGTTTTACGGAATTGGTGGCACTCATTTCTAGTTTGACACCAGTGGCCTAAGAGACCCCAGCACCAAAAATTACCTGATCTGAACACCCATATGGATCTGTCTTATACCCGATGTCTACATTCTCAAGTGACAAGCTAAGGAAACTGTCATCATCACCCCTGATTTGAACCTATATCAATCATTAGAAAATTCTGTGTTCTCCCGCGTTAATACAGCCAAACTCCCAGCTCTTACTGGCATTATTCCTGTGATTTAATCATCTTCTGAGTCAAAAAATCTTCCCCGCTTCTACTTCTTCTCCTTGGTATCCACATTAACCGTACCCTTCAACAGTCCATATCCTGCTCTGCTCTCCCACTGAAGCTTCTGGAACCCCAGCTCTATTTTTAACAACTATGCCTTCATCCCACATCTCACACTTTCTGCTTTCTGCTGCTCACACACTGGCCACTCTCTCTAGTACTTCATGCTTCTTCTTTCATCACCCCCTGACATGCTCAGCCAAAGGGAGGATAAGCATAGTCCTTGATCATCCTTCTCAGTCCCAGAATTTTTTTGCCACAATCACTTATCAATCTTCATTCCTTTAGGATTCACTCTCCTTCCTCTGTATCCCAGAGGTATCAACTAACCTCCAAATTCTTCCTTCTCCTTTTTCAAGAAGTTCTGTATTTGACTGACTTATAATTTGTTTGTTTTTTCTTCACTTCCCTTTTGCCAAATGAGCTCTGCCACTCTGGCATTCTTTGTCCCCTGAACCATTTGTCTTGCCAGTCCCTATTTCTTAAATACCTTGACTATCATCAGCCTTTTCCCTCAGGAAATATTTGAGGGGAAAAAAGGACAGACCTCAGTCATGGCTGCAATACTTTAATATATTACCAAATAAGGACCTGTGCCACAACTAGTTTTGCTAAAGAAAAAAATTAATCGAATATTACCTTTTGTAATTATCAATTGCGCAGCAATTGGTTTATTCTTCCCTAACTGAATATCTGTCACATTCTCCAACATGGTTATTACATCTCCTCAAACCCCCTATACAATCCTTTCCCCTTTCCCTATCAACCTAGAAGTTCATGTCCTACTTATTGAGAAAATAAAGGCTATCCAAACTGTTCTGCATTTTTTCTCCATAAAAAGAGTAGCCTATGCTTATTTTTTCTTCTTAAAAAGAATAGCCTGTACTCATTGCCTCTATTTCCTCACTTACTCCATCCATGCACATGACTCAGATCTACTTTTTCTAGCCCTAACTTCTCTCCTGACTTCCAGGCTCCATTGCCAGCTGCATTTTGGGCATCTTGAATTGGATATCCCATAGACATTTTGTGCTCAACGGATCCAAAACTGAATTCATCATTTTTCCTCCCAGTCACCCAGGCTTACAATCTAGGTGTCATCTCAGCTTTTCATTCTGTCACCCCTTATGTCCAGTCAGCTGTGAAGCCTTGTCATTTCTACCTTCATAACATTTCTCATGTATGCCCCCTTCTCTACTCTGCCGCTGCTACTACCTTTGTTCATCTCTTCCTGCCTAGACTATTGCAATAACCTGCTGGTCAGAGTGCCTGCCATAAGTCCCTTCTTGCTCCAGTCTGATCTCTATTTAACTCTCAGTTTGCTCTTCCTAAAACTGTTTTACCCTAATTCTGATATATGACCATATCATCATCCTTTTCATTAAACTCCAGTGGCTCCTTATTCCCTCTAAGAGCAAATTTTAAAAATATTGTTTGGCCCTTAAAGCTTCATGACTTGGTTCCTTCCTACCTTTCCAGTCTTATCATACCTTGCACCACCTCCAGGTGTCCTATGATCTAGTGACACCGGCCTCCTTTCCATTCCTCAGATATAACACTCAGTCTCCCAACTCTTACTGTCTTCACTGGCCCTCCTCATACTTGAAATTCTCTGCCATCTCATCTCTGCCTCCTGGTTTTCCTGACTTTCTTCAAGTCTGCTAAAATCCCAGCTTCCACAGCAAGCCTCTCCCATTCTCCCTTAATGCTAGTACCTTCCCACCATTGATTATGTCCAGTTTGTCCTGAATATATTTTGTTTGTACATAGTTATTCACAAGTCATTTTCTCCATTAGATTGTGAGCCTCTTGAGGGCAAGAACTGCCTTTTGCTTTTTTCTGCATGCCTGGCATTTAGCACAGCCCCTGGCACTAAATAAATGTGGACAGACTGACTTCTCACTCTCTTTCCATCTGTCTTCACAACTCCCCCACTTAAATAAAACTGTTCTAAGGAAAGCAAAGATCTCGTTTAGTACTAAATCCAGTGAATTTCTCTTAGCATTCTCATAGCATAAACTCAACATTTCCACTTACAGTTTTTAACACTGCTGACTCCTCCTTTCTCTGGGATCCTCTCTTCTGATCCTGGGCTTTTGTGATACTGTTCTCTCCAGCCAACTCCTGGATCACTGCTTCTCAGCTGCCCTCCCATTGTCATCTCCCTCCCCCCGAACTCTGTGTCTCACATCATTCTCTAGTGGATGCTCTCCTGTGCTTTCTTTTTCCTCTCTTGGTTATTTCATCAGCTCCTCTCTGTAGGATCACTTCCTTTCTCTATTCCGATGACTACCAAATCCAGCTTATCTCATCTTTGATTCTCCTTTCTCCCTCACCTTCAGTCTTTTCTGGATTCTTACTGATTCTACTTCCATGAGGCCTTCTACATCTTTTCCTCTCCCTAATATCATGGCCTCTATCATAGTTCAGACCTTTATCCCATCTCACCTCAGATATTACTGGAACCTCCCATTTGGTTTCTTTCTTACAAGTGTCTCCCCTTTCCACTATATCTTTCAGATACCTGAAGAAATAATCTTTCTAAGGCGCATGTCTGACCATAATCATTCCCCATCTCAAAAGGCTTCAAGAGCACCTCACTGATTTTAGAAAAAGATAAAAATGTTTGAGACATTTAAATCTCTTGACAGTCTAGTTCCAAGAAACCATTTAAGGCTGATTGCAAAGTATTCCCCTTCATGCATTATATATTCCAACCAAATTGCCCTACTAGTTCTTCCCCAATCTGGGCATTCAATCCTCTGCATGCGCCTTTGAACTGGCCACCCCCTATGCCTACTATATACTCTGTCTTTTCCCACATGTTTTAGAACAGTCAGCCTATTTCCAGGCACAGCTCAAATGTAATGTTTTTATCAATCAACCAATAAAAACACATTATTATGTACCTTCTATGGGTGAGGCACTATTTTAGGTTCTGAAGAAACAATGATAAAGAATGGAATAATCTCTGCTCAGAAGAAGCTTATGTTATAATGGGGGAGATAATGAGTACATCGATAAATACCTATAACAAATTTAAATGAATGAATGAATGAATAATAATAAATAAATGAATGAATAAAAACACATGCAATGTAGTTAAACACAAGACAGTTTTGGAGGGAAGGCACCAGCCTAGTTGGGGATTTCAGGAAAGGATTCATAGAGAAGATTGTACTTAAATTGTACTCAAACTTAATCTGGATGAGAGGGACTCTGTGCTGAAGAGTTAAGGAGGGAGAGCATTCCAGGCATATGGGATAGCCAGCACAAAGGCACTGAAATGAGACCTGTAGTTACATGTGTAGTATGGACAGACTATAGAGTGTAAGAGAGTAGGGGATAATGTCCAAAGAGGGTTTAAAGGTAGATTGGGGGCAGGTTGTATAGGAATATGAAAAACTGAACAGGATTTTGTATTCTGTACCGCTGTCAATAGGAAATTCCTGGAGTAGAATAATCACATGGTCAGGGCTGTGTTTATGGAGAATTACTTTGGCACCAGTGTGTAGGATGGCCTGGAGTGAGTGGGAAGAGATTTGAGGCAGAGAAATCATTTAGGAGATTGCTGCAATAATTGAGGCAAGAGATGATGAGGACCTGAACCAAGCTGATAACTCTAAGTAAAGAGAAGAAAGGGGTCAAGTGAGAGAGATGTTATGAAGGTTAAGAATGGCAAGATTTGACATGGTTGGATACATGGGATAAAGTAGAGCCAAGAGTCCAGGATAATGTCAAAGTTATTAACGTGGGGAACCAGAAGGATAATAATACCTTTTACAAAAATAGGAAAAGTTGGAAGAGGGAAGGGTTTGAAAGGAAAGGTAATGAATTCAGTTTTGGAAATGTTGAATTTATGATGTCTTCAGGACATTCTACTTAAAAAGTCCCACCGGCACTTGGTGTTGCAGGACTGAAACTCAAAGGAAAGACTGGGACTAGAGATATATGCCTGGGAATCATCTGCAAAGAGATGGTAGTTAAACTCATGAGAACTGGGGGGATTACTGAGAGAGAAAATATAAAGGGGGAAGAGAGTCTGGGAAAAAACCTTTGGGAACATCCCCAGTTAGGGGATGTGATATGGATGATGAAGCCTCAAAGGCTGTTGAGAAGGAACAACAAGATAGGTGGGTGATCAAGCAAGAGAGACTAATGTTACAAAAGCCCAAAGAGGAGAAAATACCCAGGAGGAAAGAGTTGTCAGCAGTGTCAAATGAAGGAAATGAGGACAAAGAAAAGACTGTCAGATATATCAGTGAGAGATCATTGATAACTTTGAAGAACACCGTTTCAGTTAAATGATGAAGCCAGAAACCAGACTGCAGAGTTGAAGAGTGAGTGATCACTTCCTCAAATGATCTTTTATTTACTTATTTATAATCATGCTCTTTGCCACCCCACATGTTGAAGGCTTAAGTTCTTCAAGGTCCATCCAGCTCAGGTATTGTCCACTCCATGAAGCCCTTTGTGACTTCTGCAGATAAAAATGCTGAGATTATCCACGTTATTTTACCAGGATCTCGCCTTTCCATTTTAACACATTTTCTTTTCTGTACCAGTTACTTGTGTACGTGTCTTTGCTTTTCTGTTCTCCATTCTATATTAGATTGTAGGCTGCTAAGAGGGAGTTCTGTTGTAAGTATCTTTGTATCACCTGTGCCTAATACAGTAACTGGCAGATAATAGGTACTTAATAAATAGGTATCAGCCCCAGAGCAAAGGTGACCTCCCTTTTGTCCCCTCAGTGGAGAACAGCATAGAGAACAGTATTAGGAAATTTTGAAAAAAATAATTTGGTAGAAAACATCTGGTTAAACTTTTTGTTCCTTTAATTTATAAATTTATCATAAGATCATGATAAATAATTTTATGGTATAAATTACAAAGAACTTTACTACTTAACATATCACTTTTACCAAACATTCCTTTCAGATTAAAATGGATTTAGATTTTACTTCTTGACTTCATTCAATTCACCTCCAGAGAGAGAAATGACTAAATAAAGTCTTTATCTTTTTCTATCTTCATTTTCAGCTTTCTCAAAACAAGTACACACTGTACAGAAAAATGAAATTGAGATACAGAGCAAACACTTCTAAGGAGCAGCATCTGCCTTGTAAATGTAGTCTATAAAAGGCTACCAAATGTCCCTTCACATTTTTTATGATTGTTAGATTATTGCTAAAGCTGGATGGAGACTTTTTTTCTTGAGTCTCTTACATCAGGCACTCACACTGTCAATATTACAAATTATTTCGGTGTTTAACAAGATGGCTTCCATGAGCCATCAACTCAGCAATGTCTGTTTCATTTAAGGAGAATCAGAATTATTTGCTGTGAGGTGCTTCTTACCTTTCAGACTGCCACATGACCAGTCAGATCACTGTTAAAGATTGCATGCCATGATTCCACCTAATGTCCCTTTTAAGATGCAGCCAACTCCTGATTACCTGCTATAATGGACCCAGAGTATAGCTTAGAAAATTAAAACCCACTGATTAGCCCAAAACCTCATGTACAAATTCACTCTGACCTTCTTCACCAAACCACTTATTAAAATTGCTACTCTGTGATAAAAATGGATTAATCTGAGTTTGGCTCCTCCTTTCTCCCTACTTGGAAGACAAACTGATGATTGATGACACAGCCAAGAGGCAGACAGCAGAATGGAGGGAGGAGGAACAGCAGGGAGGAGTAAGGAGTTTGAAAAGGATACTAACTGGATAAATAATCCTTGACTAATCATGAATTTTTAATGCACATTTTTTGTTACCTTATGTGTGTGTGTATGTTTACACACACACACACACACAGTGTGTGTATATGTAGATGTGTGTATATATGTATGTATATGTATTCATGTGTTTGTGTATGTATTCATGTGTGTATGTATATGTGTATATATGCATTGTATGTATATATGCATGTGTGTATGTATATGTGTGTACATGTACATGTATTCATGTGTATGTGTATATGTGTGTATATGTGTATATACGTATATGTATATGTATATTAAATGGCTGGGTATACCAAACTATAAGAAGACAACTGTAAATTATCTGCCAGAGAAAACAAAAAATGTTAAACCTCCTTATCCATTCAATCAGTCAGTCAGCAAGCATTCATTATACACTTATAATGTGCCTGGGTCTGTGCTGAGTGCTGAGGATATGAAGAAAACAAACAAACAAAACAAACCCCAGGCAGTCCTCTCAAGGGGCATATGTTCTAATGAGAAAACCACCCATAAATATCTAGATACATACAAACATATACAGAGCTTATGAGGGTGGAAAGCGTTAGTATCTTGGAGGACAAGGAAGGACTTTCTGTAGAAGGTAAGATTTGAACAGACCCTTGAAGGAAGCCAGGAGGGATAAAGGCAGAGATGAGGGAGCAGAGCATCCCAAGTGTGAAAGGACAGCCAAGGCAAAGGCACAGAGATTGTAGACAGAGCAGACAGTTCAAGAAAGTGTAAGTAGGGCCCTGTAGCTGGACCTTAGAGTATGTGGAGAGGAACAGATACCTTCTAAGAAGTCTGGAAAGATAGAAAGGTACCTGATTGTTAAGAATTTAAACATCAAAGAGAGAAGTTTGTAATTGGTTGGAGGGTAGAGGAGAGAATGGGGTGACATGGTCAGACCTTTGACTTAGAAACATAGTTAAATGAAGGATGAATTGGAGAGGGGAAAGACTTGAGACCATTTAGAAGACTATTACAGTGATTCAAATCAGAGATGGTGAGGACCTATTTTTAACAGAAATGTTTTCAATGGATTCAATGGGCAAAAATTCAAAAGCAAGTAATTGATAAGATCAGCTTCCCATTTCTTCACAGTAGGAATTAGTTTTCTCTTAAAGGTATCAAAGCTGACTTGGAATTTGGTTGGCCCCTACCTCCTTAGTGAAGTATCCTAGTCACCTAGGGGCATAAAAAGTTCTGCTCTTGTGAAATCAGAGCCCTCCAACTTGTTAGATTCAACTTGGCAGATTTTTGAAGACCATAGAAGTCACCACTCCCTGCCCTGTTGACCTGACACATTTCCATATGGAGATAAGAGAGGAGGACCTCATCCAGAAAAGCTGAATGTCACTATATCTTCGTTGCATATCTTTTTTGGGTTTGGGCAAAGTAAAACTTCCTCTCTTGACATTTTGGTAACTTATGAGTGCCTCGTGCCATCCCAGCATTGAACTTGAACTAAAGAGTCTGCTGGTATTAGACCTACCTCTAACACTATCACAATGTTTTAGTAGAAGTAAAGGAGGAGAAAAATACAAATTTCTCAAAATCTTAATTACAAAGAGTAAAATTTGAATAGATAATTTTAAACTATGAAATTATTTGTGGGAAGAAAAAATATATGTTACCATTATGTAAGTGTGCTAAATATACTGAGACAGAAATATATTCTCAGGTTTACTTCATTCCCTTCATTCATTTATTCACCAAATAGTTGTTGAGCAACTACTATTATGTGCAGAGCCCTGCCTTGATGCCTAATGAAACGCATATATTAAGTAGGCTTCTCTACTGTAAAGTCTCACTCTAATGCCTCAACATGGAATGATCTTAGATTTTCAAGACCATCTTTCTAAATTATCTCCCTGCCACAAATCTCACCCTACCCCAATTCATCTTCAACTCAGTGGCTAAGGTATTTTTTCCTAAATCATAGGTCTGATCCTGGCAGCACTCTGCTTAAGGAGGTCCAGTGGCTCCTTTTCACCTCCAAGATCCAATATAAGCTCATCTGTTTGGCCCTCCACGATCTGGCTTCTTCCTATCTCTTTAGACTCTTCAGACTCCTCTCCACATACTCTAAGATACAGCTACCCTGGCCTACTTTGCCCTGTTGCCAGTCTTACCAGTCTGAAAAAGCTTTGATTACTAGCATAGTGTTAAACTGTATATCTGTTGTCCAAGGATTAGCTTAAGCAAATTTGGAGATGTTCATTGATTATAGCGAGATCACTTTTTATTATGATAAAGCTTGAAGACTGTCTGCTAAGTCTTAGTCAGTGGTCTCTACCAATGAAAGCACCTATCATCAGTATATTGAGTTAGTTGGTAACATCAAAGTATTTTATCTTATATAATATTAAGGTGGCATTTTGTTATACAGCTTTTTTAGAGTCAACAAACAAGTATCTTGGGATCTTGTATACTTTAAATCAAATGTGTCAAATTTCTATCAGACATGTAGCTTTTAAGTTCAGAAGATTAAAATGCAATTGGAAAATGTTTCAACAAAATAAATAAAAATACAGCATAGATAATGTTAACTTGTCCATCTTTGTTGACTTCAGGGTCATTTCCACCTCCTCTACAAACACAGTTGAAACTGTCTTTGAATCAAAGAATCAAAAATCTGGAACCAAAAGAAACCTCAGATTCTGTATTTAGTCAGCCATTAAACATTTATTAAGAGATAGTGAAGAATCAAGAATGACACCTAGATTGTGAGCCTGAGGGACTGTGAGGATGGTGTTGCCCTTGACAATAATAGGGAAAGCAGCAGGGAGAGGGAGAGGAACGAGACTATTGCTTGAGAAGGAATAGTCCAGTAGGTGGGAAGAGGGACAGGAGAAAGCAGTGTCCCAAAAACCTAGAGAGAAGAGAGTATCAAGGAGAAGAGGGTGTCAGCAGTGCCAACGGCTTCAGAGAAGTCTAAGAAGATGATGGAGGAAAGACCATTGCATTTAGCAGTTAAGAGAGCATTGTAATTTGGGAGAGAACAGTTGCAGTGGCATGATGAGACCAGAAGCGACTGTAAGGGATTAAAAAGAGTGAGAGGAAGAAAAGTGGAGGCACCTATTTTAGATTGCCTTTTCAAGGAGTTTATTTGCGGAGAAGTAAATTTAGGCCTGGAGATGTTAAATGATTTGCCCAAGGCAATACAGGTTGTAAGCATCAAAGGTAGTGATAGAATCCACGCCTCTGATTTGGGATCTAGTACTTGTTCTACTACACTGTGTAATGTTAGAGCCTCACTTTCATTGACAATGACAAGAGATTGTTATTCTAAATCTGTGAAGATCTTTTCCTTCTTTTGTTATCTTTCTTCCAATTCTAGCCTTAATTGTGCTCAGGATTATCTTGCTTTGTTGGGTTTATGACTAAACTTTTTAAAAATTGATGTTAAGTTCTACTACTACTCAGTTTTATGTGATAACAGCTTATAATCTTTCACCATCCTTGTTCACAAGATTTGTTTTAATTAATTTTCCATCAGCAAAAACTGACCTTCTTTTCACCCCTCAATTGAGAATGAAAAGAAAACAAAACCCTTGTTACAAATATGGTTATCAAGCAAAACATTTCCTCACTGACCATGTCCAAAGGGAAAAAAACACATATATACCTATATAACAGTTGATAGGCACCCCCTCAGATTCCTAATCTTTGCCACTTCAAAAGGAGCTATAAATATTTTTGTATATCCTTAAGGTTTATTTTGCTTAAAAACTAATCCCTGTCTTAATCTAACAACCTTCTAATCCCCCTTCTTTCTTGTCCCTTTCCCCTCCTATTTCCCTGTTGAGTATAATCTGTTTCTCTATTCTGTGTGTGCACGTGTGTGCGTGTGTGTCTGTGTGTGTGTATTCTTTCCTTTGATCAGTTCTGATGAGAGTCAGGTTCAGGTGTCAGCTGCTCCCTTCTCTTCCTTCTGATTTGTATAGACTTTTACTCATGCGCTCCAGTTATGAAATTATCTTCACTAACCTGCTTTTCCCTTCTCCTTACCTTCAGTGTATTCTTCTTCCCCTCTCCTTCCATTCTTTGAAGACCAAGAAGATATAGCCAAACCACACCCAGAGTCTTCTGTCTTATTAGAGTTCCTCTATGACTCCTAATGATGATAGTGTTCAAAAAAGAACCATGTGTTACCTTCCCATATTAAAATGTAAGCAGTTTATTCTGATTTAGTTCTTTATGGGGCCTAAATTGTTTGTGGCTCTTACTGTGGCTCTTTTGTTCTTGTATTCTTTCTTTCTGGCTGCTTGTAGTATGTTTTCTGGATTTTGTCTATAATGCTCCTGGGAATTTTCATTTGGGGGATTCTTTTAGCAGATGACAAGTAGATTCTTTCTATTTCTATTTGGCTCTCTGGTTCTAAAAGATCTGGGTATAGTTTTCTTTTCAGATTTGAAGGAGGGTGTCTAGATACTTTTTCATGATCATCTATTAGATTTTGTAAACAAGTATACATATATATGTATACACATACACACATGTGTTCTAAATTAACATTGCCCTTGGTTGTCTGGATGGCAGATTAATCAGGTATTTGTTGACTAAGCTCATTTTTAGTCTCTTTTGTTCTCCACAATGTGGCAATTGATTTACATTGGTTAAACTTATGAAATTGTTCTAATTAGTACATATGTCCTTTCTCCCATATTCTATTTTTGTCATCAATAACTTGTTTAAATAGGTCAGGTTGGAGTTGTTTTAATTGCACTCTCTATCTTACCATCATTTTTTATTCTTTCTTCTCACCTTATAATGTTTGATATTTTCTTGAACAAGTAAATAGTCTGACTTTATAATGAAAGTTGAATCTGGAAGGATTCCCACAAGAGTTACAAGTCATTTCCAACCTGTTAAAATATGATCAGTTTGATTTATTGTGATGACATTCAGTACTCACTATATCCTGTGCCTTCAGATTATTTTCTCAAAGAAAATATCCATTATAAAATGAATATAATGAATTGTATAGACTTATGTATAATCAACAAATCTTTATTCTCTTTCTCCCCCTTGTCTCCCTCCCCTCTCCTCTCTTTCTCCTTCCCTCTATCTCTCCCCTTCTCTATTTCCCTCCACTCCACTCCCCCTTCCTCTTTCTCTCCCAATATTGCCCCTCCCCCTTGTCTCCACAACATCTCTCTCATTACTAATCCATATTTTCCAACATTTATGTCATGCTCCCATATTCTTACTTTTGCATTGAAGCCACCAAGTATCCAAATATATGTTCATTAAATATAGGTCTTCTTAAAACCTCCCTTAGCTTAAGTTTCATTAACTGTTTAAAAAATAAAAAAGAAGGGAAGAGGGAGTTGAACAAGTTGGCCTCTATGGTACCTTCATGCTCTAATTCCATATCCTAGAATCCTTTATTCATAGAGGAATAAAAACAGGATAATTTGAGGTGGGAAAGAACAATGACAGCTTAAAAGGGGTGGGCATCAAGAGAAGCTTTGTACTGGAAGTGTCATATGGGCTGTACTTTTAAGAAAGATAAGGATTCTAAGAGCTTGAAATGACAAGAAGGTGTTGTCTAGGCCCCTCTACAAAGGTACTAATAGAAATGATTGGAGGCCCAGTTTGGGGAGCATACATGTATATGGTAGGTCAGTTTGTCTGGAATGTACAGCTCATGAAGAGGAATAATAGGAAATGAATCTTGGAAGGTAGGTTGGGACCAGATTGTGGAGGGCTTTAGAGACTGGACTGAGTTTATATTTTATCATAAAGCCATACTCAGTGACTGAAGACTTTTGAATCAGGCAGTGAACATAGTCAGATGTGTGCACCACAGAGATTGTTTTGGCAGTTACCCTACGTGGAGGATGAATTGTATTGAGAGAGATTAGAAACAGGGTAACTAATTTTGGAAGCTGTTGGAATAGTCCAGCTGACCTTTTGATTTTATAGCATTGTAATTTCTGAGTATGTTCCCTCCCCTCATTCCCTAGCAGGGAGCCTTCCCTTGTGCAAAGGAAAATCGTTAAGCAAAGCCTTAAAACTACAATAGCCAAATGCCTCATACCCCACCTCTCCCACAAAAAGAGGGTGCTTTAATTCCTTATCTCTTCTTAGAACTAGAGTTGGAAGCGGCCTCCCAAGCCATGAACTCCAGCCTTTTAATTTTAGAGGAAGAAACCGAAGCCCAGTGAGCTCAATTGTCTTACCAGGAATGAAAGGATGATTGTCTTATATGAATTCACTAGGACACAATGTACACAACATTATGTATATTGAGCAGAAAAAAAAAGCAGAGAACTACTTAAGTGAGAATAGATTTAAAGGCAGTTAATTGAGCCTTCTCTTGGGGAAACCCATACCAGAGACACCTACAAGATTCCCACCTGTCCTCCTCCAAACATCTGTGGAGATTACACAAGAAGATTCTTATTGGGGTCAAAATAGGTCACGATAATTAGATCAAATTGGGCTTCATTGTATTATTAATTTATATTTTCTTTATTATTTTCCTGCATATGGATATTATTTTTATGCTTAATTAACTCTGATGTATTTTATTTTGATACCTAAAATCCCCCATAGTACCTCCCTTTTAAAACAAAAGGTAAAGCAAAAGCGAAGCTTAGTTGGAAAAAGTTGGAAAAAATTTAAAAGAAATGTTAGTTGATTTTATTACAATACCAAAAATATAACATAGATTCTACCATTCTATTACATAGTGCATATGCAAGACTTTTTTCTTTTTATAGAAAAGTAATCTTACTACCATAAATGTAAATAAATTTAATGGACACATGGCATGAGCACTCTTGGGAAGCTTTCATTATGAAAATTAGAGTTCAATGTGAAAAAGCAGTAATAGAAGCAAAATTCATTGATATAGCTATATTACAAGAACAGATTGTGAGTTCAGTTTCCAGTGCTACTCTGTGAGATACTGTAAGAATCAACTGGGGGGTTTGGGGGGGATCTCAAGAAATTATCTGGTCTATCTCTCCTGCCACCAGACAGGTATATTTCTGAATAAAGTCTAGACACCTTGAGAGGCTCTCCAAAGCTGACAATATAAAACAAACACTCCTTAATTTCTAATGGAAGACCCTCCACAATCTTGCTGCAGCCCACCCTTCTCACCTTATGATATGGCCTCTCCTATATGCTTTCCTGGAGCCAAGTATTTATTTAGTCATATGTCTCCTAAGCGTACTTTACATAAATGAATAATTTCTCCTTTTTTCTTCTTGATGTTTTCTCTAGATAATAAAGTATTATTAAGTAATAGGCAATAAAAGTTGACCTGCCAAGAACCTAATTAGCCCATATTAATGGTTGGAAATCTCACTAAAGAGAAATTAGTTGACACAGGGGATAGAGTGTTGGACCTGGAATCAGGAAAATCTGAGTTCAGATATGGCCTCATACACTTAGTAGCTGAGTGACCCGGGGCAAGCCACTCAGTCTTCCTTTACTTCACTTTCCTCATTTGTAAAATGGGCATAATCATATAATCTCCTACCTCATGGGGTTATTAGGAGCACAAAGTGAAATAATATTTGTAAAAATACTTTGCAAACCTTAAAATGCTGTATAAATGCTAGGAATTATTAGCTATTATTATTTACTAAAGAGAAGTGATTCATCCAGAATTTTATAACAATCACTAGCAAATATAATTAGAATCCAGATGTCCTAACATTTTCCCCTTTCCCTCTACATTGCCCTAATATTTTGAGCAAATGTCTTTAATCATATTTCATTTGTTTTTGTTTGGGGTTTTGTTTTGTTTTTTTGAAAGATAAGGGAGAAGATTTACAGTTAGTTAAAGGTATATATTTGCACTAAAAATTACTTTTTTTTCAGGTTTCATAATTTTGCATTCATATTTTCACCCTAAAGAACAAGTACCAGAAAATCAGTGAAATCCTAGCTCATTGCTGAGTCATAGTCTAGCCAGTAGTGAATCCCTGAAGCCACACGTTGACTTAGAAAACTCTAAATCAACATTATCTATGCTAGAGTGTATTTTTATTTATTTTGTTAAACATTTCCCAGTTACATTTTAGTCTGTTTGGGGCTGCAATAGGAGTTTGTCTTCTGCCTCTAATAGACAAACGTTTCTCCCACCTAGTACCCCCAGCAGTTGGGTTGGAGGGCATTGGAATGAGTAATGGCTACCTTCCTTTCTCCTTCAATCTTTGGCCAACAATTAGCCAAGTATTTAATTTAACCTTTAGACTTTGAAAAGGACAGTGTCTTACAGAAATCTTTAACAGCTTGGTTGTTGTTTTAATTGGGGGGAAAAATGAAAAGCATAGTTGTTAGTTTTATTTAAGTCATACTTTTCTTGATTTTCTTTTCAGGATTTTTATATGAGGGAAATGCATGAAGGGAAAGCAAACAAGTCCATAGGTGTCATTGACCTACTACTATGCACTTAAGTTCTGTGTAGCTTTATGAGGAATAAAATACAATTAAAAGACATTGTCCTTTACTCTAAAGGAGCTTAAAACCTAGTTGGACAGACAAATGTCAGGTTCTATATAATTGTTAAATTCCACAGTGTACATATAAAAGTGTGATACTTGAATATAGAGTAATAGAAAGGAAAGTTATTGCAGCCCATTGAAAGAAATCAATGATCCACATCAGAAAACTGACTTTGGAAGTAAAATATAGTTAGGATGGGGGGGCAGAAATCTGCTTGTCATCTTAGTCTCCTCTTTGTGATAAAAGCTAAAGTCATGAAGAATAGACTACTGATAATTTCATTTTTCAAAAGTTTGTTTGAATATAATAACTCATATTATATACTTCATTCTTATTCTATACTATCCTCACTAAGCAAGAGGAATTGGTTGGGTAAAGGAAAATTATGGACACCTCCGAAGAAAGTGACCATGACACCTTGTGGTTTGTGTTGGCCAACAAAGAGAATGGCGAACATAGTCTGGGATGTGCCCTAACTTGATGAAAGTAGATTTCAAATGATGAGAGAAAATGAGTAGGATATCATGGTCTGAGACTCCCAAAAGAGAGCATTCTAATTACAAATTATTCCAATGAGGAAGAAAAAGAAATGTCTAAAGAAACTGACATGGCTGCACAGGAAGCTGTCTGATGACTTCATATTTTTAAAAGATAGGTGCCAAAAATGAAAACAGGGAGATATAACCTAGGATGAAGACAAGTGAGAGGTGGATTTATCAAAATAGTAGTTATAAAAATAGTATGAGAGAATCCAAAATCTAATGAAAACCAAAACTTATGAAAGATACAAGAGACAAAAAAAAAGAAGTTTCAAAACCAATTTGGGAGACAAGAAGAAGAAGGAAGGAAGGAATATGTTGAGTGGAAAGATATAAATTAATGCAAGAGAAAGTAGAAGTATCCACCTTATTTTGCTCTATCTACTCTACTATTAAAATTATTTTCAAAACAAAAAGGGAGAGAAAAATGGTTTCTGAGGACAGGTAAAAAAGGTAGTAAAGAGTATCTTAACTGACCTAAGTTAATTCAAGTGACATTGTTCAAGCAAATTTTATCTCAGCATGCTTTTTAAAAAAAGTTCAGATATGATTAATAAACTGCTATGGGTAATCTTTTAGAAATTACAAAGAGCACCAGAAATTCCATGGAATTGGGTTTGGGAAAATACCTTGACTTTTCATAAAAGGCAAACTGGATTGTACAAACTATTGAGTAGTGACCTTTATAATTATCCCTGGAAAAATCCTTGAATAGGTTTTAGAACACTTTGCAAAAGGGAAATGGTAACCCTCAAGAAGAAGAATGGATTCACTAGTAAGAATATTTCATATTTGTATAGTGTTTTAAGGTTTTCAAAACACTTTATATAGGTTATCTCACTGACTAGTCTCATCTCATTTCACTAAGCATCTCATGCCAAACTAACTCCACATCCTTGAGGGTTCTGGAACTTATAATAGATCAGAGCATTAATATAGACATGCAAATGTAATATATCTGGATTTTGACAAAACATTTGACAGTCCTGTATGGTTTACTTATGGATGAGGTAGGAGGCATAGGTTAAATGAAATACAGTTAGGTGAATTCCCAACTATTTGAATGATTGTACCAAGAGTATTTATTAATGATGGATGAAACGATGGGTTTGGACCAAATGTCCTCAAATGTCCTGTTCAGTTTTAAATCTATGACCTTGAGTCAGCCTGAAGAAAGTTTTCTAATGGAAAGCCATCAGAATCTGTTAGCTTGGTATTAGTATTAAATGTATTCAATAACTTAAATGAAGACATATTTGGACCATGGAACAGATGATTCCTATTGCCAGTATGCTAACCAGCTGAGCAGACATTTTGGAGTAGCCATTTGTTTGTAAGGAATATATATACAATCAATCAGGGATTACCTGTGTAGGATTTGATTAATTGTATATGTGTATATTTATCTTTAAATAGATTTTTACATTATCATATATTTAAATACATGTTTATGTTTTTTATTTATACATATTTAAATTAACCCAACTGAAAGATTCTAAATCATGAAGGCTTGGTATATGGCAACTTTACTTGTTTATTCTAATAAAATTTGTTGCTTATAGTTTCATCCTTAGCTGCACTGATTGCTGTGGGCTTCAAGGAGCACTTTGCTTCTTTTGGTCTTATATATTATATGAGTGTGTCTATATGTGTGTCTATATATGTGTGTGTATATCTATCTATCTATTTATATATATATAGTACATACATACATACATACATATACCTTTGCAGGTGATATATAAATGAGTTATTATTATTATTATTATAAAGATATTCTTAGAAGGAAATAAATTAACCAAAATACTTCATGACTAATTTGATTGTTAGGTGGTATAAATACATCCTATGCCTACCAGAAATCAATTACTCTTAACATATAACACATTAGTGGTTCATGTAACCTGTCATACTTGGGATCACCCCGTCACACACACACAATAGAATATAATGCAATAGTCAGCAGCCTGGGTTCTTGCTGAATTATGTAATTAGGGCCATATTTGAACCTAATGGAATTGACACTGGAAAACTTCAGTAAATAAACAGTAAAAGACAGAAGCTGCAAGAATATGGTTTATACATTTAACTTTTTCTTCTTTTATGCTGTTTTATGAGAGGCAGTGGAAAGAACCATTCAGATTTTCTGTTTGTTAGACCCTTTAAGAAAAGAGGACATGCATAATTAATACTGTTTATAAAACTAAAAAACGCAGCATATGTAACAACAAGAACACATCATTTTGAGCAACTCTTTACAGAACAGACATTCCATATTGTGTTCATCTTCCTTCACAATCATTGCCATGACAATCTGGTATGCTTAGCAGTTGCTGCTGAGTAAGGGAGACTGTATCATATAGGAGTTTTCCATGTCAGCCAAAAAAAACACATCATTTTCTTTGGGTTATAGAAAATAAGCCATGCCGTTTACAGCATTGTAGCATTTCCTTCACAAATTCAGTTCTATTTTGGTCTCTTTAATCATAAAATGTTTGGAGTGTTTTGTTGGTGCCTTTCTCCTTCCTCCTCAGAAGTAGTATGTACAGTCTCCTTTGTTTTCATCATTTACCACCACCCCCATCCCCAAGAATGTATGCTACTTCAGGACAAGGACAATTTTGATAGGTTTTTTTTTTTTTCTTTTTTAGAGTATCTTTTATGTAGTAGGTGCTTACTAAATATTTGTTGGATTAGATTGGACTAAATTTATTGAATTAAAATCCCTTTCAATTTGATTTAGTTTCTTCTCACTACTGGACATGCCTAATATGTGCATGGTGGTACAGTGGATAGAGCACCAAGTCCAGAGTCAGAAAGACATGAGTTCAAATCCAACCTCAGACATTTGTTAAATGTTTGACCCTGGGCAAGTCCCTTAACCTCTGTTGGCCTGTTTCCTCAGCTGTAAAATGGAGATAATCATAGGACCTACCTTCCAGGGCTGATGGGAGGATCAGATGAAATAATAACTGTATAGTGGTTAGTATAGGGTGTGGCATATAGTATGTGTTATATAAATGTTAACTGTTATTATTACAATTATATTATTTTATTTATATATTATTATATATCATTATATATTTATTATTATATTGTTTAATTTATATATTATATATTTTATTATATATGACATTACATATTATTATATATCATTATATATTTATTATTAAAATTCAAAACTAAATACTAGTTAGAAGGTAAGATATTAAAATTGTTTCATGGAAGGCTGTATTGAAAAGGACATTAGAAGCAATCTAGTAGAACTTCCTATCCTAAGAAAGAATCTCTACCACCATATCAAGTAATCAGTCATCCCTCATCGTTGTACTGAACACTTTGAGTGACAGTGGCAGGGAACTATTTCGTAAGACAACACATTCAGTTTTTGCATGTAAAGAACTGTAAAGAACTGTTCTGTATATGGGGCCAAAATCTGCCTCTCTGGAATACCCATTGAAGCTTGTTCTGCTTCCTAACTAGAACAAGAGTTCTTTCTTTAAGAAGGAACTGGAAAGAAAAGTATGAAAAGAAAATTTTAGCAAAAAAAATCTAGTAATTCTAGACCATGTTACATTCACCTCTGTATAATAACAATAACAACTTTTTTATGTCTGTTAAAGGGGCTTCTCTGTGATTCAGCTTTTAAAATATGGCTGTCAATGTATGCAGACAAGACCATGTGACCTTTATTGTTGATTGATTCCTAAATGTAGATCATTGTACTGTTCTCGGGGGCAGGTCTTCTTACTCTCTCCTTCCTGAATTCTACACTAAACTATTTGTATTAGCTTAAATGGACTTAAAAAAAAAATATATATATATATATATATATATATATTTATATACACACACATACACACACATATATATAACAATTTTTCAATATAATTGGCTTCCTTTGTGATCCTTTGTATTTTATTTTATGTTTATGTATTTAAAAACATTATTCTGAGATGGGTTCCATAGGCTTCACCAGATTGTTGAAGGCATCCATGATTCCAAAAAGATTAAGAAGTCCTGTTCTAGGGTTAGAAATTGTGCCTGTCTTTAAGGAGCTTACCTTTCTTACGGAGTAAAGATATATGAAAATATGTAGAAAAAGAATAAAAAATCAGGCAATCCGCGTAATGAATTAATAAATAATGGAAACATATTTTTAAGTAATGAAGAAAGATTGTTGAATAGAAGCATGCTTCAGAATCAGGTCGGATTTGTTAGGGAATACTACCTGGATTGGGCGAACTAAAAATCAAAGAGGCAGTAGACAGCAAAGAAAGTGAGGAGGGGAGAGGTTATTTCAGGTATCTGTCACTTTACACATGAGGAAACTGAGGCACATAAAGATGAAATGACTTGGCCAAAGGCAAATAGGAAGTACTTGAGCCACTATCTGGACCAAGGTACTCAATTCCAAATCTATTGTTTATCTGTTTTCTCCTATACTGTATGATGCTAAATCTCATCCACTTACCTTCCATTATTCACATCCTTCCAGTTATCAACCATGGACCACTGTCATCATTAATCTACCTCATCTATTTCCACTCCAGTCCAAGTAGTGTTTCTTTTCTTCCCCATGACTACTAACCTTCTTGGAAAAGTTGTCTATACTCAGTTCTACCACTTCCTCAACCTACCTATTGGAATTAGGCTTTCCCCCTTACTACATTACTGAAATTTTTCTCTCAGAAGTCGCCAGTAGCATTCTCATTGCCAAATCTAAAAGCCTTTTAAAATCCTTCTTGGTCACTATACATATGTGTGTGTGTTTATACATATATATGTGTGTGTATATACATATATATGTATACGTACACACACACACACACACATATTTTACACTATTGACTACTCTTATCCCTTCCTGGTTCTTATCCCAACCATTAAAATTGTCCCTTCTCTTCTTTTGCTAGCACCTAATCCTCTTTCCAACCCTGCAGTGTGGTTGTTCCTCAAGGACACGGGTCTGTACAGGGCACAGAACCATATCTCTGGAGGAGGGCACTGTTTAGTTAAGGTGTTTCAGCTCTCCTCAGGTTGTGCAGCACACCCAGCCCACACTCTATGCTGATGAATGCTCAGGAACATGGTCTTTACCATCTATTTTTCTCTCTCTACAATCTGACAACCTTATTTCCTCCTAAAATTTCACCTGCCATATATGTATGTATGTATGCATGTATGTGTATATATGTATATATATACATGTATGTATACACACATATATTTAGCAAATCTGTATTTTTTAACACTAGATTTGCATCTCTACCTGCATATAGAAGATCTCTACCTAATTGTCATGCTAGCATTCAACATATTCAAAACTAGACTTATAGTCTTCATGCCTGCTCTTTCTACTATGATTTTTGTCAAGTGACACAACTACTAACAGTCTCCTCTGGCAGAAAATTTGGTATTTATGTGTTTTTTTTTTAATTCTTCCCATTCATCTTCAAATAAGTTATCATAACTTCTCTCCTTCCACCTCCAATTCCCTTTCACTTTCCTAGTACAGCCCTTACTTGGAATTTATAGTAATCTACAAACAGGTACTTCCTCTTTCCACTCATTCCCTTTTATTCCATCCTTCGTACCACTTCCAGAATAATTTGTCTAGTGAATCTATCAGAGCATGTCACTCCCTTCCTCAAAAATCTTCATTGGCTCCCATTGACTATTAAGTAAATTTAATACTTCTCTGCTTAGTATTTCAGACCCTCTACAATCTGACACCACCCTACTTTTCCAGCCTTATGTCCTATTACTCCCCTACAACTCACTCTGCATTCCACCCCAGCTGCTTTCTTGCATCTGTGTCATTGCTTACACCATTCCACTTGCCTAGAGTGTCCTTCCAACTGCCCACTTAAAATGCCTGTTCCACCACAGAGCCCTCCTTGATCCTTCCTGTTGTCTGGGATACTGATTCTCGAATCACTCTGATGCACTTAGCCTGTAATATTGTTCATTTTAGTTCATGACTTGTGCCTCTTGGATATTTTAAGTTCTGGCACGGATATTGCATTATAAACTTTGTATTTTCTCCAGCCTCCAAAACAGTGCCCTGTAAACATAAGCATTTTAAAATTATAATTATAGCGAAAGACATTTATATAGCAAAGAACTTTATGTACATTTTCTCACTTACATATCACAACAACCCTGTGAGACTAGTACTACGAATATTATTACTCCCATTTTATAGCTAAGAAAACAAAGGCTAAGAGAGATACAATAATTAAATTCCCTTCAGTCTCTAAATCTGCAGTCCTATGAACTTGCCTATGGTCATGAAGACTTAGACTGAAGTCTAAGTCTTGCCTTACTCTAGGTCCCAATATTGTTTCCGTGGTGTCTTAGGAACAGAAGTACATTTGGCAAATCACCAGTATGCCTCATAAAAAAGAATAATGTTATAACTAATCAATGTGGTCAATGCAGCTCTCTGAGCTCTCTTTAACTTCTTAATGTCCTCAAGCAACTCTTAAGTCTCAGTTGCAGAGTTGGCCTCTCTGCATTGGTAGAGTTCCTCACACAGACCATACCAATGAAATCATAGGTCCACTAAAAGATCAATTTAAAGTTAAATTAAATAATGCAATAAGTATTTGATTCATATGGCTGACCTCTGGATCCTGTATGAATCCTTTAAGTCATTGTTCATGTTTAATATGACAGTGTTTATGAGAAGCATCCAAAAAAACCACTCACGTGATATTACCTTAAAGATTGATGGCATTTATGCCACTGCATTCTTCATTATTGTTTGAGAGTAAAACGAACCTGGTTCTTATGGAGCAAGGGACAGGATTCTGCTTTAAGGAGTTATTGGTTAAAATAATGATTCCATAGGACCTCATGATCTCAGAAGATTATAAATGTGATTTCAGATGTTAATTAGTAGATGCATTTGTTTTAATTCATGACACCAAAAATATTGACTAAATTATAAATTAACACATTTAGGGTTGCAGATGTCATTTTTCTTAAGATTTCCTGAATGACACAATTTTCATATCTCAGAGTGATTTGATCAACTTGCAGATTTGTTCTCCATCATTAGCATGGGAAGGAGAAATGCCATTGGCGATAGAGCCACTATTTCATTATACAATAAGGAGAGTAGAAAATTCCAAATAAATTAAAAAACAAATATTTTAAAGACATCTGGTCCACATCTGTCTGAAATAAGATAATTTAAAACAGTGTAATTAAACACAAGAAATACTGTAATATTCACACCTTGGAATGTAGAAAATAACTCATTCCATTTTAATTCGATTTACTGAATTAGAGAAACTTTTACTCGTTTATATGTCCTTTAACCTCTCATTCTGTCATTACATGAAGACAGACAAGCAGCTAACATTCTTTAAAAAACATTTCCAGTATTCTTAAGATTGCTAAGGAACAAATTATTTGTATTCAAATGGTTTAATATAAGGTTTTCCAGACTTTATAAGTATATGCAGACTTTAAAGGGTTGTCTTTTTTTTTTTTTAGTATTTAAGACCCTCCAATTAACAACTTAAAAGCCCAAGGCCAGGATGGGGTAGGAGGTGGAAGAGACTCTCAATTTATTTTTGCTTCATCGAGTGCACTAAAGAATCAGATGCTTTCTATAACTAAAATACCTATTTACAGAATTACACTTTGGTACTTTTTGTTCTTTCTTTCTAAAAATGTTCTTGATTGTGTTGCCTCCACAGAAGAGAATTAAGGATCAGGAAGATAAAAAGGATCTTTTTTCTATTCCTATGTCCAATATAGAAATGATCATAATGATACCTAAAATGGTCATTTTGTTTTTATCTCTTCCTCTTCCAAAGATATATCCACTTGGGGAAATGGAAGACATATTTAGCTGTCTGTAATTTGACCTTTAGAATTTGAAAGGATAAGAAATTTGTCTGCGAAAGAAAAAGCAAGAAAAATCCTCAAAACTTAAGTATCACTAGGTTTTGATCATGAATGATAAGTCTATAGAGGTTTAAAAAAAAAAAAACCAAAAAACCAAAAACCAAACCTTACTGATGGTATAATGCAAGGTTAGAGGTCAGAGGGATAAACTCGGGTTCTAATGCCAGAGGCTCCTATTACCAAAAATAGACTATTAGAAGAATTAATGCTGTCATAAATAAAATGCTTTTTTTCTAACATGTGTATACTAAGATAACGCAAGGTATGTTGTATGTATTTGTTTCTAGGGAACATGATAAAGATCCAGAAAGTTTTTTTAGGTCCCTGCTGCGACTTCAGGAGGCAGGCTTACGTTTCCACGTATCCGTTCTTGGAGAAACCTTTACAGATGTCCCAGGTATCTCTTTTGAATACTCTGATTTGTATTTCTGTATATGTCATATGCTCTTCAATTTAAGTATTAACTTTTATTGATTCCTTTTGTCAGGATAATCAAGAAGAACAAAAGATTATGCAGTAAAATTAAAATTCAATTAAAAACACACTTAAGTAAACATCCCTTGATTTAACTTGGAAGCATGAAGTTATCAAAGATATATTTTGCAAAAATCCTTGTTGTAAATAAAATATGTAGCTCTAGGCATCTTGGCAGTTATGGGAATTGGGGATTTGTAATTGGATATAGAACCTTTCACCTCTGGGTTGCTGGTTTGAATTCTGCCCCCATCCATAATGACTGAAATGTCTTACCATCTGTTTAGTGACCTGTGTGAAAAGATTTTGCCATTTCCCTTGTAATTTGGAGTGGACAACAGTCCCTCTCACAGCTGGCACTAGTCACTGCCCTTCTATTTTGCTGATCTTAAAAATGCACTCAATAGAAGCTAATGGTAGCATTAGAGAAGTTATTTAGACCATTAAAGTAACTGGACACTTTCAGTGCTACCTTCTTCAGTTTGCAGCATATTGGCAAAGTGTTTGATCTTTCATAAGCACTAGGATACATGTTCTAATTTTTATATGATTATCCAATATTCTCAGGAAACATTTATCAAGCAATTGGTGTATATAGAGCGTGGTAGTAGTTCTTGAGGGAGATACAAAATTAGATATGACATGTTCCCTGCCTTCAGAGTTTATTGCCTAGGAGAGGGATGTCACCAAAATAATACACAGTCAAGGCTTTGGAGAAGTACCAACAAAGCATCATCTGAAGTCTGAGGGAAAAAAGATTATTACTGACTAGAGGAATCAGCACAGTCTGATATGGCATTAGAATTAACTAGTAATTCAGTAGGCAAAGATGAGGAGTAAGGACATTCTAAACATAAGGAATGGCTCAAGTGAAGAAATATAATTATGGAGCCTCAAGATCTCTGAAGAACTAAAACTGAGAAGGAAGGAAGGATACTCACAAGCTGCTTCATACAGGGCAAGTCATTATTTCTTTGCATCAGTTTCTTCATCTGGAAAACAGAGATAATGAGAGCTGAACAACTAAGGCTTTTTACCACAGAGTTGTTAGAATAATTAAATATGTAGGTAGATAAATAGATCTATCTATCCATACATACAAATATATATACATACCTACCTATCTATATCTATATCTGATGACAGTAGTGATGGTGATGGTGGGTATGAGTAGGCTATAATCTGTTATCAAAGATGACCTGTGTACAAGAAGAGTTCATAGAAGGCAGCATCAAAGAGATAGATAGTCAGAAAAGGAACTGAGCTAGTCATGCAATGAGGGAAAACGGATGGACAAACCCAAGACAAAATCAGTGACCATAAAATATTGGAAGACTAAAGTCTTTTAGAGAAAATGTCTAGCACGTTTTGGTAGATCTTCTGTGAAGGATTTATGGGAGCACATGAAAAAGAATCATACTGAGTGAGAAAGTGAAGGATCGATTGTGATCAGCATTGTGGGAGGGAGGATTTACATCAGTGATATGGATCCATTAAATATGAAAGCATTAGCATTTTAAAAATCTGTTTACATTTTACTATTTTGAGACCAGCCAAACTGAGGACATCTTTACTCTACATATAACTTGACAAGAAACCATATTCTGACAATCATGCTTTTCTCTTTCCTACAACTCTCACAAGTCTAAATGTGCACAGATGACAGTGGTATTTTTGCAAAGGGATTACAAAAAAAACAATACAACCCTCACAAAAACACAACAGTTGTCAAGTGCCCAAATTAAAAAGGTCAGACCACTTCAGGTCCTAGGTTTTAGTTATGTGTTTGCAGATGCTCTTAATTAGATGATAATTTTCTAGCTTTGCTTGTAACATACGATCATGAGCTAGAAGAAGCCTCAGGGACCATATAGTCCAGTCCCCTCATTTTATAGTTGCAGAAACTAAGGCACAAAGAAATTAAGTGACATACTCAAGGTCACATAGGTCATAATACTGCAATGTGATCAAGGTTAATCTGCAAGAAGTGGAATGTTGGCATTTTGCACTACCTACCCATGAGGGATGTGCTTTGTAAACTTTAAAATGTCGCAGAAATATGTCATCATTATCATTATTATTATTAATATTGTTATTTTGGCACCTCCTTCTCCTTTTTTGGACAGTCCTTTATTTTCCAGGGGGGACACACAGAGGTCTTAAGAAAAAGAAGCTTACCTCTGAGTTATATTTAGGGCGCTTATCATCTGAGTTTGCTGCCCCAGCTACTGACTCCCAACCAGTGATATGTTAGGTTTGCTTCATACTTTTAAAAGCCTTATTATTTCTTAATTTTTTTGTATAATTTGTGGTTTCCAAGTTCTTAAAGCATGAAAATAGTGTGATATGGTTTCTATAGAAGCTTTCTCCTAAAGGCTTTTACAAAACATGCTTTATGTTACTGATGGTAGTTTATAGTTATACATATAAGACTTCAGCCTTGTTACTTTATATGAATGTCTCAGAGGATAAGTGACTTACCCAAAGTCACAGTCTAAAATTTCATAGAACTAAAATTTCTTCTTCATTCTCCAAATAAGAGGGTTTCCCACCCTACCCCCACCCCTAGATTTAATTTTCTTTTTCTAGACCAAAAGTATAGTTTCTGTTACAAGCCTATA
This sequence comes from Pseudochirops corinnae, assembly GCA_028646515.1. Lineage (NCBI taxonomy): Eukaryota > Metazoa > Chordata > Mammalia > Diprotodontia > Pseudocheiridae > Pseudochirops > Pseudochirops corinnae. The sequence continues at coordinate 201,432,597 of CM053588.1, read as the reverse complement.
GAGGACCAGTGCAAATAGATAGAAAATGAGGAATTTCATAAAATATGAGAAATGAAGATAAATGTAAGGTCTAACTTTTTTTTTTTTTGCCTTTTTTTTTGGAGGGGGCAATTGAGGTTAAGTGATTTGCCCAGGATCACATGGCTAGTTTTGTGTTAAGTGTCTGAGGCCAGATTTTGAACTCAGGTCCTCCTGACTCCAAGGCCAGGGCTCTATTCACTGCGCCACTAGCTGCCCCAGGTCTGACTTTTTTAATACTACATTTTCCTACCTTTTAAAAAAAATTAAATGATCCCAATTCAATTATATTAACCCAATCATTCTTCTTTCCTCTTCTTAACTTTTAGTTCCCCAGAATATAGCACCCTCACCTCACACCCTCATACTACCCTCTGCATCAAAGAAAATATTACCCTTTTCTATATTCTTGTCTCAAACTATGAAATCATCATCACTTTTATATAGCATTTTAAAGTTCATAAAGTGTTTTACAAATATTACCTCATTTTAACCTTACAACAACCCTGGGAGGCAGGTACTATTATTGCCACCATTTTACAGATAAAAAATCTGAGAAAGACAGAAGTAAAGGGATTTTAGAATTGTTTAATTATAGTAGGTAGCCGACAAGCACTGCCTGCTTGGATACCTTTTTGTAGTTTATAAATGGAAAATAGGCAAGTCATACAGAAGTTTAGTTAGAGGTCAGTAATACCTTAAAGAATATCCAGAAGACACATCCAGTCTCTTTGTCCCCTGGTGACCTTGGTCTTTGCAAGAATGCAATTTATTATTCTTCTGCCAGCATAAGTCTAGTGTGTGTTTTTTTCAGAAGTTTACACAAGCCAACACCTTTATGTTCAGAGGTACCTCTGTTGGTGGTGTTACTGAATGTACGTATATGCATAGGTAGCAAAAAAGATTTATTCTTGATGGTACTTTACCTGTTCCTGCACAAAAATTTTTGAAGTCATTCTGCCATATAAAATATCCATCAGACTTCATTTTTGTGTTTGAAATACACATTCTGCAGCACCCTCTTTGCCAGTATTTTAGTTTTCACTGGTTCCCATGACAAGGTCACATTAGTGGCCCTTAACCATGAACTGAAATGCTTATTTTTTTTTTCCCCTTAAAAACAACAGCAAATGCTTAAGATCTGAAATCAATGGAATGTGTATTCCTCAGAATTTCCCACAAATGGTCATTTTAAACAAAATATCCTTTTCCTTGAGCAGCCAAAATCTTAACTTTTAGAGTGCTTTCCATATTTTAGACATTATAGCAGAAGGAATGCAGCTCTCAGGGCAACTGATGTCATGAAAAGTTGTTCAGAAAATAAAACTTGAGCTAATATTTCTGCAGAAAGAGAGCATTCTGGTGCATCTTTAATTTTAGGTTAAGAACAGTATTTGGGCAACTCCTGGTTTCTGTTTACTATCACATAAGTAATCATTGCTGTCATAATTATATCTTCTCATTTTGTAAGCTCTGAAGCAACTATTTTATAACTGTACAATTTTCCCCCCAACCTTATCCTCCAGATTTTCAAGGCAATCTCTTTGTGATAGGATTCGTCGTCAGTCTAGCTTAGCCATATGCTTTAAAGAGCCATGGTTAGAAGAAGATTTATAAGCGTCTGAAGACATTTTATCATTTGAATATTTTGTTCTTGACTCTTAAAAATGGGAAATGGCTAAAAGAACAGACATTGACACAGACTTGAATTTCCTAAGGAAGTTATAAATCAGTCACCAAAAAGAGGAGACCAGAACTTTCAAAACTCTATCAATCAGCAAACGCTCACTCTCCTTGCCAAACAGAGAGCTGTGACAGCCAGAAATTTAAAACATTAACTCTTTTGAAAATATTTTGGAGGAGAATGGTGGAAGATTATGAACAAAAATGCCTCATAAAACATGAAGCAGTGTAGGTAAAAACAAGTATGCAGAAAATTTAGTGAAAGACCCAGTTAAGAGAATTCATCTTAAAAGCATTTAGGGATTAAATTGAATGAGGACCACAGACAGATGAAATATGGGAAAGACCTATCAAATCTCTGAAAAAAAAAAAAAACAAACCTTTTTTTCCATCAGAATGAGGGGAGCCACCACATTTGGATTCTTAATACTGTAATCCCTGATGTGCTTGCACAGTGAATTAGAAATGGCATGAAAGGAAACAAGATAGGAAGAACCACTAAAATAGACCAGGTATACTCAGAGGAAGTTCATGCTGGAGGCAACACAATTTTGAGGGTCTTGAGGGAACAATTCTCAAGGTATCTAAAAGAAGGAAGGACACCAAAGGCTTGGAAAAAAAAAATCTTGGACCTTATTATTACTGAAAAAAAGGTAATTGAGAGAATAGCAATAACTACTGACCTATATACCTACTTTCCCATCTTTATAAAAATTTTGTGAGAATAATCTACATACTATTCAAGGGGTATAAAAGGGAATTGCCAGGTTTTCACAAATAATAATCTGCAGCAGACCACATCTTTACAGTCATAATTGCCTAAAAATGACAAAGAAGATAAGATTTCACAGCATATTATTTGTTAAAGTTTTTAGAAAGGATTTAAGTAAGTAAACTAAAATGCTGCCTTGAAGTTTCTCCTCTATTATCTATAGACATACAGCATTACTGTAAAACAAATATTGATGTTTTAAAAATGGCACCTCTTTGGGGGTAGAAAATTGGGGTTGTTAAAAACATTGCACTTCTCAAAAACAGTCCTACATCTTCAGGCCAATTTTAGGTTCAATTCATTGTCCATCCGTATTGCTGCCCAGGATATGTGTACTAATGGATCTTTTTTTTAATGAGTTTTCCATTCAGCTAGCTATCATAATCTGGACATAGACATTCTTCACTCACTTGATTTTTCTGTGTTCCTAGTTAGACTCTACTCTTTGGGGTGATTATACATCTTAACTAGGACATTCTACAATATTCTAGGATTTGTTGTATTTATAGCTCAGTGACATCATCAAATAGGAAGAATCAGAGGATCTCACCTTCTATAGAGAATCCCTCTACTACTTTGACTCTGTACTGGACAAACTCAAACATGACGGTAAACATATGTGGTGAACATACATCTTTCTGTTTTATGCCATAGTTGATAGTAACAATCAAGAAGCAATTGGACAAGATTTCCCTGTTGGTACGTTTCTCAGAGAATCTTGCATCATTTTGATTTATGCATAAGACACCTTGTTGGAGAAGAGCCTTGAAAGCAACATTTCGCTCCATTAAATTAAATGCTTTTTTGTAATCAACAAGCAGTAAACATCGAACTCTTACATTTTCTGTGTCTTGTGCTCAGTTGTACAATTGTAAAACAAAAAAATGTTTTGCTGTGCAACTATGGAATACTGTTTGCAAAGACCTAGCTATTCTCCTTATACCTTTTTCAAAGATTTTGTTGATGTCTATGTAGGCTCTTCATATACAGATGGAAAATTATGCATTTATTTATTGGTTGCTAATTTTTTCTTGGTCACCTTTTTTGTAACAATAAGATCTAAGATTTTCTTTCTAGACTTTGACAACCTCTTTTTAAGGTACCATGATAATTTAATCCTTCAAAAACTTTCAGAACTATGTGTCTTTATTCTAGATTTCATTTGCTTCTACTTGGCCCAATCCAATTTCTCTTTTCATCCTTATTTTCTTTAGTGCTATTTCTACTCCTTTATATAGTACATAAAAACTTTGATATTAGGGGTCTAAATGTGGTGGTTTCACTGTCGCTTAAAAGTGCTAGTTATAAAAACCTGGCAGATCATTTACATTTTTTTATTTGTTGTCTTCTATGTAACTATGCCTCTCACAATGCTGCCTTGGTTTGGATATCATAAGGATAATTCACATTAAGCATATCTATTAACCTTCTGGTCTTTTCCAGATAAACAGCTATGTAGCCACAGCACCCCCACCTTCCACATATAGCAATGATGTTTAAACCCATGTACTTTTAAAAATATTTTCTACTAGTTTTTATATTTTTTAAAAGGTTCTGCCCAATATTTTCTCAGGGTGTATTTTTTTAAATCTTGATGCCATCTACTGTGGCAGTTATCCCTCCCAGCTTTGGATTGTCTAATATTATAATAAGCATTCCATCTTCATTTTTATCCAAGTAATTAGTTGACAGATGCAAGAGAATGTTCTCCTCACTGGAGGCCTTCTTCCAAGTTGACATGAAACTGCTGGTGAATACTTTTGGAGTCTGACTCTTCAACTTTTTCTGAATCCATCTTCCTGTCTAGCTCACATCTCTACCATTATTTCCACAATAATAGCATGCAAGACTCTGTCAATGCTTTGCTAAAATCTAGGTTCTATGTTTTCCTGATTTTGCAACATAGTTGCCCAAGAAAAAAGAAAAAGAAAATGTATAAAGCTTGACATAATTTGGTTTTAATGAAACTACCCTGCTTTCTTTTTTAGCTGTTTATTCACCTTGTCTTTAGTGATACATTTTAAAATTTCACCAGGGTTAGAAAACAGATTCACTGGCCTGTAGTTTACAGAATTCACTTTCTTCCTTTTAAAGAAAATGCATACTGACCTTTCTTTAAATGTCTTTCACTCTTTACGTTCTTTCAAAAATCATGGACAGAAACCACTAAAACCTCTTTATTTAACAAAAATCTATTTTCTCTTCTTCCTACTACTCCCCCCTGCCCACCACTTGGGAAAAAGAAAAAGAACTCCATTGGAACAAATTTACATAGTCAGGAAATCAAATCCACTTAATTGGCCACTTCCAAAATATATGTCTCATTCTGTATATTTTGCCCCTCACTTCTCTGTCAGGAGGCAGATAACATGCTTTATCATCAGTCCACTAAAATTGTGGTTGATCATTGGTCAGAGTTCTTATGTCTTTCACAGTTGTTAACAATGTTGTTATTATATAAATTGTTCTTCTGGTTCTGCTCATTTTGCTCTATATTGGCTCATACGAGTCTTTCTAGCTTCTTCACAAATCATAACTTTCATCATTTCTTACAGCACAAACAGTGTTCCATTAAATTCATATACCATAATTTGTTCAGTCATTCCCAAATTGATGGGTGCTCCCTTGGTTTCCAGTTTTCTGCCACTACAAAAAAGAGCTGCAATATAAACTTTTTGTGCATTTGAATCTTTTCCCTCTTTCTTTGACATTTTTAAGATATAGGACTAGTAGCAGCATCTCTCAATCAAAGGATATACACAGTTTAGTCATTTGTGGGGCAGAGTTCCAGAATGCTTTCTAGAATGGCTAGACCAGTTCACAGCTCCACCAACAGTGCATTAAATGTGCCTTCTTTCTCACAACCCTTCTAACATTTGTCATTTTCTTTTGTTGTCAACTTTGACAACCTGATAATACCTGCCACTTTTTTCCCCCAGTATCTTTGGATGTATTTCATCTGGGCATAGTGATGTGAAAACTTTAAGACAGATTTGGGCTCTCTTACTATTTCCATTCTTATTTGTAATATCAGCTAATACCCATTTTTATTGTGTTTTCCAATCCATAGATTTTTTTTCTCCTTGGCATAGAAAAAAAAGATGTGAAATAAGAATTGGGCATTCCATTCATTATCCTGTTTTTTGTATTGGAAACAGAGAGACCAATTATGGATTCTTTTTTGATAAAAGAGGTTTTATAAATTCTTCCATCTATTTTATTTTGGGAGTTCAATCAATAAACAATAAGCATTTACTAAACACCTATTATAGACCTGGCACTGTTTAAGGAATATGAAAATTTCAGAATCTTGCTTAAAGTTTTGATCAGGTCAAACCACTCTTTCCTAATTCTCCTACTTTTATGGCCAACTCTCCTTGGTTTTGCATGGTAGTTGTGCCAGTTCTTCTTCCTCCCCTTTGCCCCTCAGTATGGACATCTCACCAAAAGTCCTTTTCATTCTCCATCATATACTTTCTCCATTACTGACCTTATCTGTCCGTATGGCTTCAGCTCTTACTTCTATGCACGATTCCTAACTCTGTATCTCTGCCCTCGTACTCTACCCAGAATGCTAGTCAAGTATTTCCAACTGCTTGCTGAACATTTCCGCCTTGGATATAGCACCAAAACATCAAAATCAGCTGGTACAAAATGTAATTAATCTTTCCTCCAAACTTTACCATACCCATTATTTATTTTGGTTGCTGGTTCCACAATTGTCATTCATTCGGACTCTAAACCTTATAATTAACTTTGAGTCTTCCTTCTGTCCTATCCAGCACATTTAATCAATTATTCAATCCAGCTGATTTTACTATGACAATATGTTTTGAATCTATCTTCTTTCAGACCTGCATTTTTCATTAAGCATTAGTGATACTTTCTTCCTACTCAAAGTCTCTACATCATCTCCCAGTCCCATTCTCTCCTGCCACTGTGTTACCTCTCTTAGTAATTTTCAACTTGAATTAGATTTATATTGTTTCTTATCCATTTACTAGATGGCCAGGTAGTACAGTGGAGAGAACTCTAGACTTGAATTCAGGAAGCCCTGAGTCTGAATCCTGCCTCAGACATTTATTAGCTTTGTTACCTTGGACAACTGCTTTATCCTCTGTCTGTCTCATTTTTTTTTTTGAGGGGGAAGGCAAGGCACTTGGGGTTAAGTGACTTGCCCAAGGTCACACAGCTAGTAAGTGTCAAGTGTCAGAGACTGGATTGGAACTCAGGTCCTCCTGACTCCAGGGTCAGTGCTCTATTCAGTGCGCCACCTAGCCGCCCCTGCCTCAGTTGTTAAATAGCAATAATAATAGCACCTCCCTCCCATGGTTGTTGTGAGAACAAACTAAGCTATTTGTAAAGTGCTTTGTAAAGCAACAACAACGATGATGATGATGATGATGATGATGATGATGATGATGATGATAACTAGCACTTATATGGTACTTACTTTGTGTCAGACACTGTGCTAAGTGCTTTACAAATATTATCTCATTTGATCCTCACAACAACAAACCTGGGAGGTGGCGCTATTATTATCACTCCCATTTTACAGATGAGAGAATTGAGATAACAGAGGTTAAGTGACTTGCTAAAGGTTACACAGCTAGTAAGTGTCTGAGGCTGGATTTGAACTCTAGTCTTCCTGACTCCAGACCCAGGGCTCTATCCACTGTGCCCCCTTGCTACATAGAGATAACTATTATTGTTTTTATTAATATTATCATTATTATTACTAGACATTAATCTTCTCGAAAGCAGGGAGCTTGTTTGTATGTCTGCCTCTGCTCTGGAACTAGAATAGGGGACTTGAATTTAAAAGGGAAGGTAAAGTTGGTCCTCCATTTTCTGTTTTATTTTTGACCCTAAAGTCAGGGAAAGAACCTATTCATTCTTTTTGCTGTATATTTTTAAGTTCATGATGTATGCTAGTTCCTTCACCCTTGTCATCGCAGAATCTAAGAGCCTATAATGGACTTTTTAGCAATTCTTTCCATGACATCCCCAGCAAGTGGCTTTCCAGTTCTCTTGGAGGATCTCTGCTGTCTTCATTAACAGCCTCACCTCATTTTCTACACAGTGGAATTAATCATTCAATCAACTAGCATTTATTAACTACTCATTATGTACTAGGTACCAGGGATATAGAGACAAAAATGAAAGAGAGTCCCTGCCCGTAAAGAGCTTACATTTCCAGGAGAAAAACCATTTGTACACATAGGAGTAAATACAAGTTGATTGTGAGCTGAAGGTACTAGCAGGATCAGGAAAGACCTCCTGAAGAAAGCTAGGTATTTTCAGAGCAGTAGTGGGGAAGGAGTGCCTTCTAGACAGGGAGCACGGCCTCTGCAAAGCATGGAAACAAAACCCGGGATGTAGGACAGCACATGCACGTACCATACTTTGCTCAACCACTCTCTAGTTGATGGGTGCTCCCTCAGTTTCCATTTCTTTACTATTACAAGAAGAGGTGCTATTAGAATTTTTGTATATATGAGCCTTTTTCTTCTTTCTTTCATCTCTCTGGCATATAGACCTGGTAGTAGAATTACTGGGTCAAAGGATATGCACAGAATAATGTCATTTCAGTGAAGAGTGTACCATCCCACTACATTTTAGTGCTGCCTGTGAGGTCAAATTTGCCTCCTTTCGTTAGTGCCTCTGGTTCACCAGTTATTATCCATACTTGGGCACATGTAGACCATATATGCATAAGTATAGATTGAATAGTAAACTAGAATGGAGGCAAATTTGACTTCACAGATAGCACTAAAATTATATGTGTGTATATGTGTGCATACACATATATGTGTCTACATGTGTGTATATGTGTATACCATACACGCATGTGTGCCTACATATATGCATGCATGTAGGTGCACAATATGTATATTGTGGGTTTGCATGCTGATGTATGCAAATGTTTATTCACATACTTCTCTTGAAAGAGGTTTGTTGGATTTATGTGTGGGCAGATTTCTCCTTTCCTTTCCCATTTCGGTTTAAAGTCTTCTTGAATAGGTTTTCAAGACTCCATACCTCCCACCCCCCATGTGTGAGGGTGTGTGTGTATGTATGTGTGTGTATTTTTTTAACCAAACTTGGTTACACAAACTTCATCCCATGCCAAAAGCCCATCACTATTGTATTTTTAGAAATCTAAACCAAGAAACTGAAATACTCTTCTTGGATACTGTCTTAGATAGATGTCCACTTCCTAAACCTGCCTTTCTCAACCTAATCTGCTACCTTCACCAGTAGTAATGACTACCACCTAAGTCCCTACCATCTTAGTTTTTCTTAAGGGATTTCATAGTCCTTAGAAACGTTTGTTTCTGGTAATATCATTCCTCTCCAGATGCATCTGCCAAAATGAGCTGTGGCTGTCAAGTCCCAGAAGGCTTGTTGTCACATTCAGCTTCATGACCTGGGAAGAAACTTGGCTTTGCTGTTGTTAACGTCAAACAGAAAAATAACTAGCTCTATACCCCTCATCACCAGCCACCATTGTGCTTCTCTTCTTCCTCTGCCCATTATTAGGTGACTTCTCACCTGCTGACACCATTATCTGGACCATAAGAAGCAGTTTCCTTTCCCCTCTGTAGGAAGGGCTTCACATGGTCTTTCTTCTTTCCTTTTTATTCTTCTACTCTTAAAGCTTCTGACACAAGTGACAATCCTTATAGTTTTGCATCTGTTAGATCTCCCCTGGCCTTCTACCATAGCTTTGGGATCCTCTGCCCACTCTCTATTTTTCCCCCTCTGTTTTATGATAGAGGTATATCTTTTGCACCAAGCATTCCTCCAGCACTGGATAAATGAGATACCTCCTTTTTTGTTTGTTTTTTGGAGGGGGGAGGGCAGGGCAGTCGGGGTTAAGTGACTTGCCCAGGGTCACACGGCTAGTAAGTGTCAAGTGTCTGAGGCCAGATTTGACCTCATGTCCTCCTGAATTTAGGGCTGGTACTCTATTCACAGTACCACCTGGCTACCCCTAAATTAGATGGCTTTTCTTAAAAGTTTATCAGATTGTTAGTTAGAGGCCCACATTACAATAAAATAGAAGTAGAACAAACTTTCCCTAAGTAGCTAAGATGATATGACTCTTTCCCCAAACCAATGCCAGTTTAGGAAAGTGGAAATGAAAAACAGGGCAGCCTGATGTAGACAGAGGAGGAAGATCTGGGCTCAGGTGCCCTCTCTGGCACATGCTAACTGTGTGACTCTGGACAGTTGACTTTAGTGTCTCAGTGCCTTGTACAACTCTCTGAAATTATAAGCATAGTAATTATGGCAGGTGCTAATTTGCTTTGGTAAAGGGAGTCCCCTCTTGGGGTGCTCTCTGCACCAGAGTTGTCAAACACATAGTCTGTAGGCCCCATGTGGTCATAACACTTAAGTACTGCAGGAACCAGATTAAAATATCATTGGAAAATATATATCAAAATAAATAAAAATATAATAAAACTTAGATAATATTCATATGTGGGGGTTTTTTAAAGTCAATGTGAGGCATAGGTATGCTTCTGTTCTGTTTATTGGCCCCCGTTTCTGTTTGAGTTTGACACCAGTGCCCTACACCCCCACTCCTGGACTCAATCTGATCTGCTCCTTTAGGAATCAAGTTTGGTCCATGGCCAGCAATTACACTTTGAACAGTTAGTATCCTCCCCACAAAACAGTATGTTCTCCATGGATGATACTACACTTGAACAGGTGGCAAAAGACTTCGTAGAATTATAGAAAACAGACTTTGTAAGTACTTATTGAAGACTCAGCTTAGAAGGATAAAAGTCCTCCCTTAAGGAGTTTTCAGTCTAACCATTTTCTCCCAACAAAATAGCTCTGATGCTGGCATATTTAGTGTTATATTTGTGGGAGGAGACTGAAGAGGAGGAAAAGGACTTGATGGTCTTCTTCCATTCTCCCTTGCAGTGAGAAGACAAAGATGTCTTTCTAGCCCTTGCACTCTCTCCTCGAAGATGAAGGCCACACTGCATTCTTTACATATACTGGTGCTACATGGTACCGACAGAAATGCTATCTGCAGATCTCAACAGAATTCTCCTTGTCCCTCCATACTTGCTTTTTAAAAAAAAAAAATATTTTTATTTTATGGAATAAAACAAGCATTTCTCCAACATAGCACAATCAAAAAGATAATTGTGCATGAAACTGCAAATCTACTACGCATAACTTTGCTATTCCTTTCAAATATACAACAAAATTACATAACTTTATTTTTTTTTCCTTCCCACCTCTTCCTCTCCCGATGGCTACTATTGAACACAAATAGAGGTGTGTTTGTGTATACATAGATACACATATACATGTATGTGTATTCATATATGTGTGTATACATATATACACACCCACATATGTAAAATTATATATACTTTTCTATTTGTCAGTTCTTTCTCTTGATACAGATAGTGTCCTTCTTCATATGTCATTGACATATTTACAGATATACATATATACACAAACATATAAATATAATATAGTATAGAATACTTGCTTTTAAAGCAAATTCCAGGTTCCTTTGTCATTTTTTTTTGGTGGGTCTTGGACTAAGTACTATGGAAAACTACCTATTTACAAGCCTGTGACCCAGATCATATAATATGAGATCTAGGTATCATTGGAAGAGACTTCTGATGATATTGAGTCAAGCTCCAACATTTTGTAGATGAGGAAACTGAGATCCAGAGAGATTGAATGATTCACCTGAAGTCACACAATCAGCCAGCAAGCGTGTGCTGGGGAACGAGCATACTCATACGAAGAAGGAACCAATCCCTACTTCAAGGATCTCATGTTCTAAAGAGAGATATCAAAATCCATCTTACCACAGTGAAGACTTGAAAGAAAAAAAAATCTCATGTTGAGATATTTTATTTACTCAAGGAAAAAGTAGTGCCCTTGATAGGATATTTTGAGAGAAGATGTTGTTCCACATCATGATCAGAAAGACTATGGGGAATAAGAAAGTCATAGAATTTTGATAAGAGATCAGAGGGTCCTCTACTCTAACTTGAACACAAAAGGAATCTGCACTGTAACATTCCTGGCAAGTGATGAGTAATTTAATGAATGAACTGAATAATGACAAAAGGGAGGCCAGTAATGCCAACAGACCAGTTTACAAGATCCAAGAAGATAATTTAAAAAATAGTATATACAAGATCACTATGAAAGGAATAAATGCAAACAAATACAAGTTAGTTTAGGAGGGGAGGAGCTAACAGCTGGGAAGATCAGCTTCATTTAGAAGAGAGAATTTCTCTGAGGAAGGAGCATGAGGCATGACCAGTTGCAAATGCACAGAGATGAGAGATGGTGTCACGTGGGAAAGGAAGACATGGCCACTTTGGCTGGATCATAGTTTATGTGTGTAAGAGAGTAATATACTGTGAAAATGGAAAGGTACGTTAGAGCCTCTTGTGAAGGGCATTGGAAACCAAAAAGAAATGTACATTTTATCTTAAGGGCAGTACACATACAGGTAGTAAGCATCAGAGTAGGGGGATTTAAACCCAGGTCTTCTGACTACAAAAGCAATATTCACCCATTTCTCTTATTAACTCACTCTCTTAGTTTGAGGTCTTTCATCCACAAAATGGTGATATTACTACCTTATAAGGTTGTTCTTAAGCTCAGATGAAATAATGTATGTAAAACTGGTGGTGGTTGTCCCTCATTCTTGAAGAAGACCAAAATGACATCACTGTGTCAGGGTCAAGATACAGTGTGGATCAGACCAGTGCAAGCTTGGAAGGCTCTACTACAGGTCAGGCACAAATAATCCATATAAAGACTTGGAATGGAGATGTCTCTAAATTTGCACATCTTATGTTTCTTTTCAGCTACTGCAATTCTGAATGTATGTAAAGTACTTTGCAAAGGACTATATAAATGTCAGTTGTGATTGTTATAGCTCTGTCTACCTTGTTCCTCAATATTCTACAGAAATTCTGAAATGCTTCTATTTCCATTTGAGTCTATAGCTTTTCAGAGGCCTGCTCTGCTTGCACTAACCCTGTTAACTTGCTATTCAAAAGCCGTTTCGTTATTTTGCTATCATCCACCCTCCACACATATGATGCTCAATAGTGCTGCTCCATAATAAGCATGGTTTTGATGCAAGATTGCCTTCTCTACTGCTCACACATTTTGGAACGGCGAAAAAATATTAACTTGATTCACCTCACTACCGAAAGGAACTCTTCAGCAATTTATCTTATTTATTAAATGTAATTAGAAGACAGTCATCATGGTACCATGGAAAGAGCACTAGATTTTAGAGTCGGGAGGACCTAGGTTCAAATCCTGCCCTTGAACAAATCCTTTAAACTCCCTGGGCCTCAGTTTCCTCATCTATAAAATGAGGAGTTTGTACTAGGTCTAACTCTGGAGTCCCTTATAAGCTCTAAAGTCTGTGATTGTTTGTGGGAATAATTTTAGTTGGAAAATTTAGTCTAAATAATACATCTGTAAATGATAAAAAAAAAAATATTTCAGCAGAAGGAATATAAAGAATTCTACTTGGATTTTAAATTTCAGTTTCATTATTTTTCCCAATTAACAAGCTTTTATTTTCTCTCCCTTCCACTCTTTCCTAACCCCCTCCTTACAATTGAACAATTTATTTCCTAAAATTATTTGTTAAAAGGAAAAAAGGAAACTTATAACAAAGAAAACATATTTTTAGACATGTCCAGGATAGGAACTTCTTTAACTTGACTGTGTTTATTTATTATGAGAATTCCACTTGTAATAACCAACCTAAGTTTCCTTTCAAGATGATCTCCTTTTTACCATTTGTACTTAAGTCATTTGTAGGCTTTATGATTTAGCAATTCTGTGATATCTGGGGCTAGCCTTAGGAATGAAATGATCAAATTACACCTATATCTGTGTTACATAATCTGATCGGCCATAGTGCCTAAAATTCTGTCATTAGAGATTGATTCCTTTGAATCATTAAGTTTTATCAGTCTCCAAAGTTCCTCTTTTTGAATACAAATATCCCTCAGAGGGATATCAGCTACTGTCTCCTTTAGGTTGACACTTAGCTGAGAGCAAACCCCTTTGGGAGTAGGTTACAAGATCATAGCCTGGGGAAAGAGAGTTAGCAAGAGAAGGTAATGGGGATGCTGAAAGAAGCAGTGGAAAGGGTTCAGAAGACCAAAGTCTGCTTTTCATTTTGTCTAGTGCTATCTCTGCAAGTTCCTCTAGGAAAGTTTCATGTTGAAAAAAAAAAAAAGGAATTACCGGTTGCGCTGAGAAAATTTGTCATTAGTGAAACTGATATGCATGTATGTATGTATATGTCGTGGGCTGCTCAGTGTCCGGCACTAAGCATGATTGGAGATGTGAATAAGAAATGACCAGGCTTTCACATCTCTGATCATGCTTAGTGCCGGACACTGAGCAGCCCATGACATGTATGTATGTATGTATGGAATCAGAACACTGAGTTTAGAATCTTGGCTCTACTGTCTTATTGCCTTGGAAGAAGTATTTAACTCCTTCTGGGATTCAGTTTCCTCACTTGTAAAATAGGTGATCATTAAACCTACTTATTTGGTGTTCTGATAAAGAGTATCCAATCCCCATATCTTTGTACAGGCTATCTTCTGTGATTAAAATCATTCGCCACCTTGTCCCAGCCTTTCAGAATTGAAACCTAGCTCTCTTCAAGCACAAGCCTTTTATCCTCCCTTAGCCATCTTCCAGTTGGTCAATATTAAACAATATTCTCCCTACCCCCAAAAAATTACCAAAAAATTGATATTTACTTTGTATGAAATCATGAAAACAAAACAACAACAGCAATTTTTCTTACTTATTTCTGTGTATATAAATTGGGTTTTTCTTTGGCTCTTTTGCCCCAAGTAAAATATAAACTCCTTGAAGCAGGCACTTTTCTCTTCTTTGTATACCCAGATACAACAAGCACAGTCGGGGACATATAGTGGATACTTAGCTAAGCCCTTAAGATGAGTACCAACTACCTCTAAATCCTATGGCTTGAGTGTGTCGCTACTAGCATTTTCATGCAAGATAAGAAATAAGAAAGCTATGTTATTAAAAAAAAAAAAGGCAAAAAGCAGGTTGAATTAGCAAACAAGACATAATTAAATATGTATATTTTTTTTCTATTGCAGTTTTAGAATGTTCAGTCCAACCTTCAAGGCAAAATGAATGGATCCATCTTACCACAGTGAAGACTTGAAAGAAAAAAAAAATCTCATGTTGAAATATTTTATGTACTCAAGGAAAA
>CM053588.1:201367835-201412835 GCA_028646515.1 Pseudochirops corinnae | reverse complement strand
TGAGTTACTTACAATAACTAATTTTAATCCCATCTGCTAAGTATGACAACATTAGCATTTCCACTTAATTAAAAACACCCTTAAAGCAGCAATGTTTTAATCACTCCATTTTATTTACTCTCCTCCGGTGTCACTTATAATTGTAACTTTTTATTTTTTAATAATGAGGGATTTTTTTTCTCCGTGCATCACACAAAAAAGTGCTGTCGATAATTAGCAGTCTTCTGTTATTACTAGACTCAGGTGTCACAACTGTGTCTCATCCTCATTACAGTAAAAAATTTCACCTATCAGATTCATTATTGCTAGATAATGCGACTGAGAGCCTTAGCAGGCCCTACAGAAAAGTAATTCAGCCAAGCAAAATTATCAGCTAATTATATTTAGAATCAAAAGCCCAACAACTATTTGCAGATAAATTGTATGAATTGAAGTGAATAGATCTGAATATTAAGATTCATAGATTTAGGAGATGATTTGTTAATTGGAATAAAAAGGTCATTTACTAGCCATTTTTACAATAGATCAATTGGAACCCTATTTATTATTTAACTGGTAGCACATGTGAATTGAAATGATGAATACTTGTATTATTGTCATGATATGATACTTTTCTTCAAAATGCCAGAAATGTGCAAAACTTAAGATAACACACTATTTAATTTGCTACGAACCCACTTCAAAACCAAAATGTTTATTTAAATAGAGTTTAAGCTTCAGTCATGGATGTAGATAAAAGAGAGTGTAATTTTATAATTGGATGGTACAGAAATTTTTTTGTGTTGTTTTGCTGCATGCATTACAAATAAAATTATCAGTAAGGTAATTCACCCAAAACAGAGTATCAATCTGAGATTTGGGGATTTCCCCAACAACAAAGTGCTAACATTTCAGTCTTTTATGATGGAATTTTAATTTGCTAGAGCTTTTGGGGAAAGGGATGATATACATACTCATTTACTAACTCAAATACAACCTTGGCCTGAAATTTTCTTTTGGGAAACCAGATACTTCTGTTCAGATCTATTACTTAAGAGCAGATAGCTTATGTTCTCACTGAAATGCCTGTGACCTCACTTTTTTGCTTTTGTGTAATTAGAAGAAAATACTCATATCCATTTGTCTTCAGAACTGGCATACTGTTTAAAAACTAAATGCTTTCAGATAAAGTGAATGCTATTGTGCTTTTGCTAATAAAAAAATATTGCAGAATTTGGTATTCAATACGATCGTTAATGTTTGAAAGTACAATCACAATGCAGTTCGTGTTATGATTGCAACAGGAATTCCTGTGTGCTTACAACGAATACATAGAAAGTACTCGACATTAGTTTCGACTCCAAACTAGCAATCAGTTACTAGCTCCTCTGTTATCTCTGTCATTCTGTCACTCCTATATGAACTATTTAGCAATCCTATAGAACAAATTTTGAAATTGCCTATTTTTCAAAACTTTGCAGCATCAACATAAATGCAGTTCTTTTCAACTGATTTGAGTTAATGTAATGAAATGGGGAAAACATCACATACTTAAAAACAGTTTAAATTGCATGTGTTTTGTCACTGTAAATAAACAAGGTAAACATTGACTTGACCTCAGATTATTCCTGAGTTGAAAAAAAAAATCTGTAGTTCAAAATAAAATTCCTCCTTTGGTCAGTGTTTTGGATGCAATTCAAAGTCTCTCATAAAATAAACATATTTAAGAAGTGTTTTGAATTTCACTGCGTAATTTCTAGCCAACAGAAATTACAGTGGTATCTTTAAAGTTTATTATATGTCAGATCAATAGCCATTATGCAGAAGGGGAAAAATCCACCAAAGAAAAATACTTTCTTTTCTATTTAACCCTTTCAGCCAGAAAAAGGTTACTTGACAGTCACTTCCCCATTAGTTGTCCTAGGGAAGTTCCCATCATACAGTGAAACTTTCTTACTTATTTGTACAATAATAAAAGTTTTCCCTTTTGGTATTATGAAAATCTTGGTTGTTACTAATGAAAGCCCAGTGTCTGTGAACCAATCCAAAGGAATCTTGACTAGTGATTATGAAAAAGGAAAAGTTTTACATTCTGCATAATAATGAAGTGATTTGAAACATTAGGTTAAAATGAAAATATCCCATCCTAACAGACTACAAACCCTTTCTCATGCTTTTAGAGTAGCTATTAAATGTTAACAGTTTGGGGGGGGGGGGTGAGGAAGTACAGTTACACGTGAGGTCGTTCCTATTGTATTCAAACATATCTGAAAAATGAACATTCTAGGCTTTCGTAGCATTATTAAGAAAAGCTGTCCATACTTTACCATGTTGTTACATGTGTTTATCTGCTGATTATAAAATGTGTTAAACAGTATTTAAAAAACAAAAAAATGCAGAGCTGCGCTTTGATTTATTCAGTGAACAAAACATATGCTGTTGGTTCTGTTCTATGAAATTCATATATAATCAATAAAATCTTTTAAAAGAGCAACTTTGGCATTTAGAAGTATTTCACTCCTGACCATTTTTCCTTGTCCCAACTAACTCTTAGTTTATACAGTTAACGTCGATGGACAAAACAAGTTTCTGACTCAAGTTATTAATGTCTTGTTTTCTGTTCTCACCCACCCTCAACCCTTCCCCCCCTACCCTTTTAAAAAATGTCTTCAGGTTAGAAGCTGTATATTGTGGTTGTTACCCCCTGTGTCCCAAAGATTTGGTTTATCCGGAAATATTTCCAGGTAGCTATTTTTAATGTAATTTCTTCTTTGTTGAGATTTAATCCATGATTCATGCTAAATTATAAAGTTTGAAAATAAACTTAGGCAAGAGCAATTGTTTATTTGGCAAGTCAACATGTTAGTGTTAAGGAAAATTTTATGTGTTTTAATACATTAGAGTAAGCTTATATTTACCATCTGTTCTTTCAAGATAACAAAAAAGCAAGTTTTCAAATAGCATTCTTCATTGTTAGCATACACATCCCATAATGATGGATTTTTATAAGCAGGTCAGTGCTGTTGCAATAGCTTACAGATTTTTAGAAAATGATAGACATAGTGAAAAATGGAGAACTGGAAATCACTCCCAATTATTTAAACAGTTTAATGGTTAATAACATGCAACTGTTGTACAGGGTACATACAGCTCTACTACCAGTTCTTTGAAAATCTCATCACTAAATGTATCACATATGCATTGTGTTACATTAGAATAATGTATTTTAATCACCCAAAGGAGATGTCTAAACAGCACAACTACACAGTCTTATTTAGCATTAAACATCCTTGTGAGCTGAGGTAACCTTATAAAATCATGCTTAAATAATGTAAAACATGAGGCGGCACAGAGCAATATGCATTTTTAATTAGTAAAGTGACTAATATCGAGTGTGTGCTTTGAGGTTTTTGTTTCATTAAAAATGTATCTGTTTTTCCTGCAGCTGAATATCTGTATTCTACACCTGAACAGCTTTTTAAAAGACTTCAGAATTTCTGCAAGAGACCAGATATTATAAGAAAACATCTTTATAAGGTAGTTGTTGAGAATAGATTTACGTGGTATAATGCCATCTTGAAGTACAAAGAAAAATCTTTTTAAAAAAACAATTAACATACTAATGTTTAAAGGAAACATGCTAGGGAGGGATATTAGTTGTTACGCTAACAAGGATTAATTAAACTGGATGCCAATTGTATTAACCTAGGTCTTATGAAATACGTGCACTTAATGCACGCTACATGCTTTTTTAAAAATTTATTGTTTTCTAAGATGACTGTCCTTTACATTTGGACCCAGGAGGCTTATAAAAATGAACCTGGATTAATGCAACTCATTAGTTTAAAAGGAAGTAAAAGAAAGAATCTACAATTATACTAATGAGGATAAGCCTTTCTTCCTATCATAATGAAATCTCCAGTACTCAAAAATTCAGGTGAATGACATTAGAGAGTGCCGTTGCCTCCTTTCTGAACTAGTTGAAAGATGGTTATAAAGGATCTGATACTGACTGTACATTTTAACGACAACAAAATTTTTTAAACTACATATTCTAGTTTAAATATGTCCATCTAAACAAAAAAGAGAGATAAAATTTTAGATATCAGGCCTTCATGTTCATTGTCTAATCCCTCATTCTTGAATCAAAAATTGAAAATTTTTGAAATGGCAGCACAGACCCTGCTAAAATTCTGAGCCATTGATCTCAGATAAATCTGGTTTATGAGTTTGATGGTGGTGCTAGGCCATGAGTAATACTTTTTAAAAAATTCTTCCAATGTGATGTCTTGATTTTACATAAATTCAATGTCGTTTGCAATCTACAGTTTTATAATCTATCATATTTTAATTTCCATGTGTTAATATATAACCATGACACATGGAATACAGTTGTTTGGCTTTTCCTCACTTTTCCTTTTCCTGGTCTAAAAATACATATTTACATAGTTACATATCAAAACAAGACTTTGTTTCTGCAGGAAACAGTTAAACTTCAAGAAAAAAGGAGAGAACCAAAAATGCAATTTAACACCCAATTTCAAGCTCATTATCTTTCATTGTCTATTAACTTGGCAATGGTTCAGAAGGTAGCTCATAATAGTTTAAAATGCTGACTGAACAATTCCAGTGCTCAGCATTACTTCTTGAGTCAATACTATTGTATAGTTATACAAGGAAGCTTCAAAGAGAAAACAGACCTTGAAGGTTTACCTTGACATTTCCTAATTCTTCAAGTTCAGGAATACTTTTGTTTGTATTATTACATTAATACAAATAAACTCAGGGATATTATACTACCAAATATGTACTTTATGAAAATTAAGTAAATGATAGAATGATTATTGATTCAAATGAGATCAAATTAGGCAATATTTATATAGCCCATAGTACAGGGCCTGGTATCTAGTAGGCGCTCAATAAAGGCTTGTTCCTTTCCCTTGTTCCCCAATGGGTGTGTTTTCCCAAATATGACACATCAGTGTATAGTAGATATATCCAGAAGCAGATGATTCCTTTCCTTCAAGTAGTTTATTGATGAGTTATTTTTAAATGAAATGCCACCATCAAAATAGAGCAAATTATGGCACTGTTTCAGGTTAGGCCTTATTAACCCTGTCATTCTGCCTGTGGAAGTGTTAAACCATTTAAGAAGTGACTCCAACAAGTTGCCTTTTAGCAACAGGAGAAAACATTTCCAGTTGAAAAGTTTTAGTGCTGCTACTCCTATGGTACCATGACAAAGCTAGAATATTCTAGAATTGTTTTCCAAATATCCCCTGAAAAGCTCTGAAAGAGCCTCACTGTTCTGATCTGTTGTTTATACATTAAAATGGTATCAATAGAATAGTAACGATATCTTAGAAAATATCTCATTGTCATCTTGTGTGATTCCTTGGTCATAATGCATACATATACTTTTCTATATTTTTTTTACAGAATGTATTTTTAGAGGTATTATTCTCATTTTTAACAGTTTTATAAAGTTATCATTCATGCAGATAATTTTCCAGTAGTGTTTTTTTGTTCATCTTTCTAGAATATTTTCTAGATGGCTTGCCAATGGATATATCACACTCTATACCTGTCTATATCTCTCTCCATTCACATCAACCTCCTCCCTAGTTATCCATAATATAGTTTTATATATGTACTTGATCATTCTACTCCTTTTATATGTATGTGGCATCTGATTTCAAATGAAAAACAATGAAAATTTTAAAATCTAAATTATGCTAAGTAATTGAAGTAACTGATAGCTTCTCAATAGAAAAAAATTTTCAGAAAACTTTTTTCTGTAATAAGACATAAAGAAAAATTCAACATCCAACTCAGGAGTTATCACTGCTCACATCTTTTGATTTATTACCTTTGCCATAACAGACTTAAACTTATAAAAAGAGAAAAAATCACTCTCTGTATTTCATTGTTAACATATTTGTCAATAATATTTTTAAAACATGTTTTGTTAGTGGGTACATTTACAGAGTAGTTTTACTACTAGAGAGTTGACTCTCCCTTTCCCAACTACCAAAAAAAAAATTTTCTTAGCAATTTTTATTGTGGAAATAGTTAAAGAGAGAGATTCTTGGTTCACTGTATAAAAGAATCCATTTTCTTATCCTTTAAAAAAATTATACATGCCATTATTTATAGACATTCAGCATTTATAGTATCTGTTATAATGTGAAAAGATCAAAAGACAGCTAAAAGCTCTAATTTCATCTCTTTTTTTGCTTTTATAACTTAGACTTTGGCAAAAAGTTTTATTTTTATGATTACCTCAAGCTTCTATTGCACACCATCCATATTGTAGGTTAAGATTTTTCATATGGATGAGAATTTAGGATCAGATGGGCTAGAATTCTTCCTTTTTTTCTGGTACCTCTGGTTTCATTGGCATAGGATACTCCTGATGAGCTAATGCAGGTCAGCATATTTCCTCTAACTTACAGTCCTAGAGAGTCCTTTGGAGCATTGACAGAGTAAGTAACTTGCTCAGGTACCCAGCCAATCTGTCATAAAGGCCCAACTTCAACCCAAGTCTTCCTGAGTCAGAGGCCAGCTTTCTACCCTCTAAACCATACTTATTCCTTGCTGTAACTTAAGTCAACAAAACTTTGCATGTGTTATACATGAAGTAAAATTTTAATTTCAAAATAAAGTTGTTTTGATACAAGTAAAGACACTGTACATAATAATCATTTTAATGGAAAGAAAGAAACTAGGTGGAAATAAGGTAGCGCTTAGTAACATAGGAATCTACAATATACCATTATATTCATTACCTACCCCCTATGATGATTTTAAATATTGAAATTTTTTAGCACACACACACATCCACACACATGAAATGTTCTAGCATCTTTAAACAAATTTGACACCAAGAGAAATCAATGTGTCAAACTTATCCAATTTCTCTTCAAGTTTGTGTTTTGTAAAATTACTCATTGTCAATTTGACTGTAACCTTCTTGTTTTAGGATATGTCTTTTCTACAGCAGATTACTAGGAATTATGTTTGACTACATCCTTGTCATTTATACAGACTAGAATTCACTATATCAACACCACAAATGTCACTTGTAACCCAAACTTAATTTAAACACAGGCTTCTAAGAGTAAGCAGCAAAGGCATTACTGGAATAAAATGGAAAGAAGTCAATTGACTTACCTCATCCTAACTATTGCCCACCTCCTTTAACAACCAGCAAAACTACTATCATGATGGTTTCATCTGAAAAGATGACTTTATTCATAGAAAACACATAATAGTGTTAACAGTAATATAATAGAAAACCTAAAATTGGTGAATCTTAGAATACTTTTGAAAAATGTCTTGTCCCTACTACCCCATGGTACCACAGTTCTACTTAAGAGGAAAAAAAAGTACAAATAAGTTAAATTATTTTCCTAGAACTGTAGAATAAATCAAAAGCAGCCACAGGTTAAATCTGAATACTATGAGTCTTTTCACACTGTCGAAATACCCCACTTTATTTCTCCACCAAATGGGAATTCTGGATATGAATACAAATATCTTAGCTTTATTCCTGAATTCTAGCGTATTGTTTTCCTTGTAATTTACAATATGGCAGCCCCTATTCATCTTTGGCCCAGTTCTTCCTTTCTAATTCTTCAGAGTTCAACAAAACATCTTATAAAGCTTCATAGGGGAAAAAAAATATGATAGCATCTAGCTTGCTACAGTTTTGGGGAAATGAATTCTTACACTCTTGCATAAATCTGCTGTCCAGCATGGATTTACATCCTAGCTTCAAGTTGGAATGATTTCCAAGATAAGTCATTTGTCTTTAAATTACGTCACAGTGTTTCTAACTGGACCTTGGCTAAGCTTTTTTTTTTTTTTAACTAAATAGTGAAGTTCCTTGAACAGCTTGGTCACTGCAGGTTTGAATTGAATTTGAGCTGACAGTTTAGAGGTGAATGGTGTGTGTCCTGTTATTCTCAGGAGTCCTCCAAATTCACTACTTTTAATAAAAAGGGAAAGTTAAAAGCCTGTGACACTTTAAGACCTACTAAAAACTCACAACTGTACAAGCACAAATTAAAACAAAGTCTTAATTTCTTTTTTTTTTTAAAGTAAAACAAGAGGAAAAACTTTAACACAAAAAATGTACTCTTTGAGGGTAAAGAGGCTAAGCCTAGGACATTCTTGACCTTCCTTCCTCCACCATTCATATATCATCTATTTTGGGGTAAGAATTTTTACCCCATCCACTTCATATGTCAGGAGAAAAAATAAAAGCAACCTATCTGCATGGAATTTTTTCAAAGGAAGTTATCATGAAACAATATATTTCTTTTATAAAATGTATAAGCATGAAATGCTTGATAAATGCTTTGGCATGTAACTTGTGCCGGCACCCAGTTCAAAGTAAAATCCGTATTAGTTTTTTTTTTTTTATTTAAAGAAATAGAATATATACCGTGCTTGTAAAAATTAAAAGTTGGATGATAACCTTCTAATAGCTGTCATCCCTAATGTAGGCCAGGAAATAAGTATGCAGCAAAATCTACCCATTTGCAAGAGTAGCTTTTACCTAAGATTGTGAATATAGTTAGTTAGACTTTGAACCAAAGACTGGGATTTTCTGAGCTAATTGGAAGTCAGGCACTGTTAATTTTGGAGATTTTAAAAATGTAGTTCATGCAAATCAAACCTAAAATTTGCAGCATAATTTTTCAACAGTCTTTTTGTCTTTCAGTAGTAGTTAATGATCCTTCATTTTTCCTGTTTTTTCTTTTCTTTCTTCTTTTTTTCTTCTTCTTTTTTTTTTTTTTTTCTTTTTTTTTTTTAGGGCGAAATGGCTCGATTTTCTTGGGCAGCACTCCGTGGTAAATTCAGGTCTCTGCTTACAACAGAACCTAGAGAAGATTTGTGACAGATGGGGCTAAGTCACAAACTTGCAGCCTAAGGCAGAATCTGTAGAACTTTCCAGAGTGTGCCCATATTTACCTGATCAGAGAGAAAAGAAAATCTGCAGAGGAAGCCGAGCCTGGCTGCTTGTCATAGCTGACACAGAGCCATCTGCCACAAACCTGTGGCGGCTTCAGATCTCCAATCCCTGCCACCACCCCAACTCAAATTAAATACAGATTCCTAGAGACGTTATGATGGTTACACATGTCCTCGGCATCACATGCAGGAGACTGTTCAAAAAAAAATATGTGGCCTGTTGTATAACCGCACTCATGTATCCCATATGTGGTGCCACATTGAATTTCCGGTTGAATCTGTTTTTATCCTTTGTACTGGATGACATGGTGCCTGAATTCTTTCTTTTTGCCGACATGATGGCAGCCAAACTGCAGCTTCAAAGCTTGCACTTGGCTGGGTTTCTACCTAGGTTGCCAGGTTATCATTGGAGCCTTATTGTGTCCTCAAAGGGCCACAGGGCCTGAAAGAAGAATCAGAGTGCTACTGGACTAATTGGGCAGCCATCTATGACTTGTTTGTGGGCAAAGGGCTGCTTTAGCACTTTTCTTTTAGCAAATTAATGACTCTCTGGCACAGGGGTTTTTAAGTGAAGGTATTAATAAGGGGTCTGGCAGGTATTCCCATGATTCACAGAGTTACATTTGCATTTAATTAATCTTAAAGAAAGCTGCAAGATAAACAGCTGTAATTCAAACTAGCATGGGAAATATGCTATGTGGTGCCATCTATCCAATACAATGAAAGCTGAGCCACTTTTATTTTTTTCATGGACCAAGAACAGATAACAGTTAAATATTTTCTAATAAAACTCATAATTTTAATGTAAATGTTCATAAAAATCTATATATGCTGATAAAGATAGAATCTTTCCAAGATAAATCGCTCATGATTCCAACAGTCAATCTGCTATATTTGTTGGTGTAAAGATGTTTTGAAGATTCAGATTGTAGAATAAATTTTTAATAAAGTGCCCACTGCAATTTTTAATTAGCATATCTCATTCATGTATAAGATTGTACATCTATCTGTATGTTTATCACTGTACGCTTCTTTGTGTCAGAGTCAACGAATACAATTGTTTCTTTATCTGATGAACAAGAGTCTGTCTTGCAAATGTTTATAAAATATTATGACAATCCCAAGATTTTCTTTGCATTCTGGAAAGAAGCAGGAGGTAAACATTTGTAGTCATTAAGGTAAAGTCTGTTGATTAACCATCTTCTGTTTATTGACAGGTGAGCTGCAGTTTTTCTGGCTTTTGGAAATAGATATTCTCCTGTATTATACCGAGGTATATAGGGAACAGGAAAGGAGATTTGCCAAGCAAGTCCAGGACGTGGTGACTTAGGGTTCTTGCAGTTTGAGAAAACAGAGGTTAGAACAGGCAGTGGACAGAGTAAGTCCCACAGGTCTAGAATAATTAGGTAAGTATCAAACATCGTTCAAGTCTGGTAATACAGGTAAGGTTTCAGGGAATAGGAAAAGACTTTTAAGTTAAAGAAAAGGCAGGAAGGGTTCCAGAGAGTCCAATGATTGGGTCAAGGAGTTCAAATCCAGAGAGTACTAGGAAATAGAAACTCTGAAGTGAACTCCATTCTACAACAAGAATTGTGCATTCTCTCCGTCTTTTTCTGCCCTCCCCCACGCCCATGTAGATAGCCTTGACCCACAGCTATGAGGGGTTAAAATCATTGTACTGGGATTCTGAGGAGCTAGGTTCTACCGTCACTGAGCAAAGCATTTCACTTATCAGAGCCTCAGTTTCCCCATCTGTAAGGGGTTGGATTAGAAGATCTCTAAAGTCCCTTCAAGATGCTAACATTACCTAGAGGCTTTTACTTTTTTTTTAACTGGTGCTTATTTCCAAATAAGTTCTCTCCTTTGAATTTGAGTTGATCTGCATCACTAAAGTCCAGTGTCTTTTGATGTCAGCTGCTTCTTCCTCAAAAATTTTAATTTAAACTCTGATCTTACAAATAAGAAGCTGTGCTTGATCTGTTGCATTATATCAGCAAGGATTGAGTGGACTCAGATTACACTGTGGAAAAGACAGTTTTCCATAGATGTTTTTCTCTAGTTGATAGGGGGAAAAATACAAATGGTTCAACATAAATATTTAAATGTTTTCCAACTATCAGAGTACATAATTTTGGAGTAACTGGTGTATTTCTCTACATATATACCCATGAAGCCTGAATCAAACTTTGAATTTAACTGTACCCGGAATTCCCTTGGGACAAAAACCTACATTAAAAGCTAAAACTGTCACTTCCTCTTAAACTCATGCTGTTAAATCTAGGTATTGATATACATAAGCAGTAGAACATTGTGCATTTATTTGAGTCTGCATATTCTATGAGCTATAAAAATATATACATTTGAAGATATCAATGTCCAAACTTTGGAGGTATATGTTTGTATTGTGTGTGTGTGTGTATACATGAATGTATATATTTTACATACCTACCTGTGTTTATATATGTATGTATATAAGGTGACCTATTATAAAGCCAGACCTGTTTAATGCTGTCTGTTAAATAGAGTTGCCCTAATGTTTTATAGAAGTCAACAAATGTCAGGCAATTGATTGGTACTCGAGCCCACAACTTTTAAAGTCTCATTCCTTTCTTTTTTACCCAATAGAGCAGCACTCCCCTGTTATTCCTTGTGTTGCATAGGTATGTTGAAAAGAGAGGTCCTGAAGTCCAATAATCTTAGAACCAGAAGGACTTCAAAATTCTACTCCAGTACCCTTTCTTTGTGTTGCAGGAATCCTCTCCCAAAGATCTTTGACAGGTGCTCATCCCTGATAGTCTTATCGCTTGGGAAATCTAAGCAAAGGCTGCCTGGACCCTTATCTAGTATGTGGTAGAGGAAATTCTTTCCTAGATAAGGAGTGGACCAGCTGACTTCTAAGGTCCCTTCCAATTCTGAAATTGTGAGATTCAGGGACTTCCCAGCTTTATTGGGGGGGACGGCATTATTTTAAGAGTAAACAGTAAAATGTTTTATTTTTTTAATTTCAGAGTGTCTATAAAAGTCTACCCATTGCTTACATATCTGAAACACAAGGAATAATGCCAAGCACAGTGGCACATACCTATAATCGCTACTACTGGGGGAGACTGAGGCTGGTGTTTGAACTTGTGAGTTCTGAACTACACAAGAGCAGTAGGGCTAAAGCCAATCAGGTGTCTGCATTAAGGTGTCCAGGGTAGGATGGGGGGGAGGGGAACCAGCCTCCTGAAGGAGGGACAGCTAAGTCCAGGTTGGAGACAGAGCAAGTCAGCTTCTGTGTCAGTTAGCAATGGGCTCAGCCCTGTGAGTATCCCCTGAAGAGAGAGTAGGGGAGAAGAGAGGAAAGGAGAAAAAAAGGGGAGAAGAGAAGGGAAGATCAGAGGAGAGAGGAGACGAGAGAGAGAAAGAGGGGGAGAGAGAGCAATAGTGTAATCATGCAACAAGCAGTAATACCTTAGGAACCTGACCTTAGCTTCTCTAATAAGCAATGAATATCTCTGGCTGCATATTACTAGGATAATCAAAATCATGCTAGGTTCTTAATTATCAATTTATTCCATGTTGATCAGGTAAATACTAGTCGAAAGATGAATGTAGTACCTGGCCCTAAATACTGTTCACTCCAATCCAGCTCTAACAGGAAAAAATAATATCTTAAAAAAAAAATCCTAGGTGTGACCTCATGTCCTTCAGATGCTATAAAAGACAACAAGAATGTTCCAGCTGCCATCCTGGTATATAATAAAGGTCAAATCTATAAGGTACTCAGAATTTTAACCATAAAGAATTGCAGAGATAAATTGCAGCACCTTGAATTGCATCTGGAAGCAGATTTCATTTTGTTGAAGGTGTTACTTATATTTTGTATTTTAAAAAGTAAAATCTGTTTTTGAAAAAGCATCTGTTACCCAGAAATATTTATGAGCTACAAAAGATATTTTCATTTAAATCTCAAGATATCACTCATGAGTGATATGATATATTTTCAATACCGTAGCCAGAACATCTTTTAATGTCAATATACTTTATGAATCCTATGCCATTGATTATTGTCAAGATACTCCCTAATTGCTTTTTCAAGTCAACGAATGGACAATTATGAATTGTTTAATATTAGAATCTCTGTGTGCTCATAATTTTAAATACTAAAATACTATGGATTTAGGCTTTTTAAAAAATAGAAGTCAAAGGACCATCCTTTCACTAAAATCTAATTTCATTAACTCATCATGGTATGAAGTTGACCTGGATTTTCAAAGGCTATGCCAACAAGTCTTACAAAAGTCTTATAAAGCTGAAAAGGTTTCAAACCATTATGGGCCCGCCAGTGAATGGTTTGTCTACTGTCTGAGGAACAATCTAGGTAGATGCAGAGAACATTGTTAGCCATATTAATGCATGAAGACTAGCTACCAAGGTGAAGAAGAGGAATTGTATTCTGTAGCCAATAAGATATGATTCTCTTATAACAAGAGAATCATAGATCTAATAAAGGAAATATTATGGAAAAGGACGTTACTCTTTTTAAAAAGTGTATAAACATCTTTTTTCTGTTTTTACATAATCTAAAATTACTCTTTTCCCTTTATCGCTCATAATAGACTTTTAAAAAGAAAATAAAAAATAAGAAAGTAATCAGCAAAACCTAGCCGTATGTTGAAATTAACAACATACATAATAAGCCATACACACACACACACACACACACACACACACACACACACACACACACACACACACACACACACACACACACACCCCCTACCTTTGCAGAAGAGTAGGAGGGTAAGGGAAGGGTAAGCTTGTTCCTTACAACATTCATGTTAATGTTGTTCCCATTTATGTTCTTATAGTCATTGTATATATTGTTTTCTTAACTCTGCATACTTCATTTTGTATCAATTCATATAAGTCTTTACATGCACCCCTGTATTTATCATATTTAATATTTCTTCCAACACAGTGCCATTCCATCACATTGACCTACTATAATTCGTTTAGCTATTCACCTGTTAATGGGAGTCAACCACTTTGTGTACAGTTCTTTGATGTCAGGCAACAAGCATCTGTTCAGTGATTGTTATGCTGAAGTGTGGAAGTTACAAAGAAAGGCAAAAATATGGTCCCTGCCCTCAAGGAACTAACATTCTGATGGGTGGGAGAGACAACAGGCAAACAACAGTCCATATATGTGGTATATACAGTGTAAAGGGGAGGCGATGTCAAAGGGTATGCACTAAGAGAAGAAGAAAGGCATCCTGCAGGTAAGAATTGAAAAAAGGAAGAGCGTTACAGGGAAGGAGTGGTCAGAAATAGAGTGTCATGTGAGAGAACCAGAAGCAAAGCTAGTGTTGCTGATCACAAACTCTGGAAGGGAGTAAAATGTAATGAAGACTGGAAAGAGAAAAGGCCCCTGGTTGTGAGGGCTTTAAAAGAAAAAGAAGATTTAATATTTGTGCCTGCAAGTAAAGGAAGCCACTAGAATTCACTGAGTAGAGTGGTGACATGATTAGACCTGCACTTTAGAAAGATAACTTTGGCAGCCGAATTAAAGATAGACTAGAGTGAGGAGAGGTGAGCCCAGGAGACCAATCAGTAGGGCTATCGAAATAGTCTCAGTGTAAGGTGATCAGGGCCTTCAGCAGGATAGTGGCAGCATGAATGAAGATAAGGGAATTTATACAATGGATGTTGTGAAGGCAGAAATAACAGGACTTGGCAACAGACTGGATATGTGGAGTGAGTGTGAATGAGGAATTAAGGTTGACACAAAGGTTGCAAATTTGCTTAGCTGTAGATGGCAGCACCCTCAAATTATGGCTATAAACATTTTGGTATACATAGAGCAAAAAAAAATAGAAAGTATTGTGAAATTTGTTTTGAGGTGGAGAAGAGCAAATGAGTGACTCAATTATATCATTTCTCTGCTTCTCTGGTATCCTCAGCAGTACTCAAATGGATCTGTAGTTTCAGTGATTCAAGAGTTTGTGCAGACTGCAACTCACAGAGTCCATCCAATTTGCTAGGCAGCTAGAGGGAGGTGTTCTTTGCTTCCTCTCAACATCACAATGGTGCCACCTGTCTCGTTGTCTCCCTGTTGACCTCTGTTCTTGCCGTGTAACCAGTTCACCTTCTCTTCATGTAACATAATTCCTTGATAACTTATGCTGCAATGCCTCATCATAACATAGAGTGAACTTGAGTTCTTAAAGGTTGTACTAGAAGAGTGTAAAGGTAGGTTTTGCCATGTGGGAAGACTTCTAGTATGGCCCCAGTAAATTTGTTTTCTAAGGACCATAGTTCATGATAAAGTAGAACAGCCACCTACTGATAAAATGGTTTTTGGCCATGACAACCTATGAAATAAAGACAAGTTTAATTGCTCTTAGTACCCTGGTCAGCACGCCACAAAATCTATATTTAAATATGATATAAAGTAAATGTAATCGTTTAAATGTCGTAATTTCAACTAACATCCTTATAAGAAAAATCTTAAACGATTAAAAAGATGGTATTATCTCCATTTTACAGATGAGAAGACTGATAACACACTAAGATTCTGAAGTGCCCAGGATAAAACTGTTAGCAATGTATGTTCTAATGCACAAAAAAGCTCTAGGGCAAAGTTTCTTAATGGGTTATGTGTGACTGTGAGAGAAGGATCCTTTGGCAATCTGGCGAGACCTATAGACCCCTTCAGAATAATGTTTATTGCTCACATTTGTAATTGAAAGAAATACTCAATTTCAATTAAAGATGAACAGAAATATTTTTTCACCCCTGACAGTCAAGTCCTGCTCTAGGAAGAATAATACTTATTGTTACCACCTTCCCTTTTCATAAGTTTTTGTGTTTTTGTTTTTGTTTTGTTTTACTGGGATTAAGTGATTTGCCCAAGGTCAGGAAGCTAGTAACTGTTGTGTCTGAGGTCGGTTCATAAGCTTTCTATAGCACCTCATCACCTCCAGAATAAAGTACATCCCAAGGCCCTCCATGCCTTAGTTCAAACCCATCTTAACTTTATCTTTGTCTGCTTTCAGCCAAAGCTGACTAATTATTACTACTAAACTTCCCTACCCCACAAACACTACTTGTTGAAGCCATGTGAATCCTTTTTAAGTCCTAGGAAAATGCCTTCTCCAATGAGTAGTTTTCTGACATTCACCCTTCTACGGACTAGCCACAAGTATGTGGTCCCCTCCTACTCCCATTGCAATATGTAAGGCAGTTATCTCTTCTGTTAGATGACACCCACAGTGTGATCTACTCACAATGCCTAGCACACTGCCATGTGCTAATTCCTAATCAATGTCCTCTCAAATTGCACTGCATGCCAATGAGGAGATAGCATGAGATTACAGTAAATATCCTTCAGATGCTCAAAGCTTAGGGCATGCCTGCCCCCCCCCCCCATCCAAACCATGGAATGGGCCAAACCTTTCCAGTTGCTTTTTCTTCCCATTTTTTCAGCATTCTCCACCCTAGCCTCACCCCACCCTTAAATCATCAAATGCTATTACTGCCTGGGCTTACTATCAGAAGAAAAGTGATTTAAGAAGTCACTGACACATCTGTATTTTGTGAGATATTTTAAACATGGTCATTCGCTCCAGAATTTTTTCATTTTAAAAGACCAAAAGAAGAAATAACCTGAAGGAATATGATTTTATATTCTGTGGCAACATGAAGAGGAGAGAAAATTTGGCTGCAACTGAGCTTCCCCTAGTGCCCCTTTATAGGCAGAAGACCTCAGTTTTCATTCCAGCCACTTGCTCCCTGAATGACCTTTGGCCCTGTAACGGGAGACAATATAGGCAAGTGGCTTTTCCAAATACTTGAACGTCTTGCCTTATGTCAGAACACCAGCCCCCCAAATTGTCGTCCTCAGTGATAATCAGAATAAAGAGTAATGACTTGTCCTTGCTATAGTAAAATCAGAATAAAGAGTAATGACTTGTCCTTGCTATAGTAATGACAAGTTTACACTGTGCATATATGTTTACATTTGATCCTCATGAAGTGTTGAAGGTTATTAGCACCATTTTACACATGAGAAAACTGAGGCTGGCTTGCCCCCATTTACTTCTGTTAAATATGAGATGTAGAGATGAAGCAGGAGTCCCTGAGAAATCCCAAGTCCATCACTTTTCACTACAAGACAGTGCCTCTTTGGAAGACAAAGAGAGAGTGCTTTTTAATCAAAAATCAGTTACAGACAGTGTGAGGCAAATACAGAAGGCAAGAAGTGCCTTTTACCACTCAGTCACAGCTGTGGAAAAGAGGCAGGAGAAAAAAAGAGGCAAGACCCAGCCAGCCAAAATTGGGGCCAAGGGGAAGTGAGTTGCCTGACAGGCCTAGGGAATTGGCCACCAAGGTGGGGTTCACTCTTCCCATAGGAAAAAAACCAGCATTAATAAAAAAAAAAACGGACCAAAAAAACTGCTCCCATGGAGGAAACCCAGATAATAGTGCTCTCAGGCTGAGTCATACTTCCTCAAGCCCCAGGCCTCGGATGGTGGTCCTGTTCTCTCAATTTAAAGTCCCAGCCTTAGAAGCCTAAGACAGCTCTCACAGGAATCCTGGAACTGGAGATCAGACCTTGACTATTTTGGCGATTCATCACTCAGCCTTATTCCTCTCGCCCCAAAACAAGAGCCACAGATTACTTAGAAATTGCAGGATGCCCATGGAATCCCAGTTCCACATGGAACTGATTTTTTTTTTCCAATGAAGGAAAAAGGAGGGAGGGGTAATTTAGAAAGAAAATGATTCAAAAGCAGTGTTAGTCTGTAATTCATAGTGAAATTTATGCCTGAGATATGAATTTCTGAAAATAGGGTGTCTTTTTTTTAATGAAAACACTGACACATCCTTAATTATAGAGCAATAAATACCAATGCTATATTATCTTCTGATATTTCCTTACACAGATAGCAAAGCACGCAGCTGTTTTTGAAAACTGATAATCAAGTACAATATAACTATATTGCATCTTACAACACACCCTTCATCTAAGCAGCATCATAGAGCACTTAACAGTGAGAAATAGAACTGCTTATGAGTAGAAGCCTAACTGAACAGATTAGCTTTGAATTTTAACTTAAGGATCCCAGTCAAACCAGAATTGTCATCCTTGCCAGGAGAGACATTCCAAAGGCAAAGGGTATGCCAAACAAATGCCTCTGCTCCAGCATTATGGAGTCAGTATTGGGAAGCTAGCATAACATAATGTTCAATCAGGAAAATATAATGCAGTAACCATACAACTGAAATATATGTATAAAAGTTGTATCTAAGGCATTAATAAGTGCAATTGGGGGGGGGTGAAGACAAGAATTTAAACAAACATATAATCTGAAAGCCTCATTTATTGCGCAGCAGGAAAAGAGACAAACACGGTAGAAGGTGAAGTGGACAATTGTGGGGGGTAGGGAAAGAAATGAAGGTTAAACAAGGTTAGTATGTTTCTGAAGTAAGAGGGAGGGGGAAAAGTATAGAGACAGCTGCAATTACTAAATGTTACATTAAGAAAGACTGAAAGCAAGACAGGAAGGTCTGGGTATTAGTAAGTAGATTAATGTTCTCTTTGGGTGTTTTGAAGTTGCAGATTTTGATTTATTTGGTGCATTGGTTTTATTGCGAAATTCTTAATGGGGGAGGGACAGGAGGAACAAGTAGTTAGTATTTAATAAAGTCTCTGAAAATAGAAAGTCAATACATATAAAGACCTTTTATTAATAAGAACAGACTTAAGAGTTTGCAGCTGTGGACAGGTAAAGTGCAGCATAAAAAATTTAGTTGGAAAGAGTAGTTTGGTTCACAGGAGAACCAAAAGGTTCATCTAAGAAATAATCAATTTCCTAAGAAGGCCAAGCCAGTTTTTTGGAGGTGGGTTATGGCGTTAGTGCCCCTGCCTTTCTTTAGCCCTTGAACAAATAGTGATTTGGGTATTCAAAACCACCAACGTGAACATCATTTATTAATAAAAACTTAATCCTGCTTTGTCCTTTGGTGGGTGGTAAAAACATGTAGTAACAATTGGCTCCAACCCCTGCAACAGGATGATCTGCTCAAACACAGTAAAGCGATCAGGAAAAAAGCTCCCAATTTGCCCTTGTTTATTCTACTGAATGATAATGCCAAAAAAAAAGGGGGGGGGGGAGGTGTGTGGCTAAACCACAGAGAGGCTGGATGCTAAAAGCCAGAAAATCTTCCAGATATGTATAACAGAAATAAAGGATTTTTAAAAGATCTATGACTTTGATAGGTAAGCAGGGGAACCCTTTCCCCTCTGCAATAGGGAAACGCAATCACACTCTTAAAATTCCAGAGCCAAATGTTTTCATCTGGTAGATAAATTTATCGAAATAGATGGGGTTAAAGTATTTGCTGGGCCAATATTTTGCAATACTGTTCAAATAAAAAATATAGATCAGGTGTTCTTTGATGATCACTGATATTCAGCTATTAAACTTGAATACAAACTGTCTTTGATTGGGCAAATGAGTTAATAGAAGTAATATGCAATAAGGCAACTAGAAAAAATTTTTAAAGGTTACTTTTGAGGGCAGCTAGCTAGCAAAGTGGCTAGCATACCAGCCTTGGAGGCAAGAGGACTCGAGTTCAAAAATCGGCCTTTAGACACTGGCTGTGTGATCCTGGGCAATTCACTTAAACCCCTTCCCACCCCCACCCCCCCTTGCCTCCAGAAAAAAAAAGATATTATTTTGGGGGTTGAGGATAAAAAATGTAATTTACAAACAAAGAGGAGAGCAGAGTTGATAAGTCCAGGAACCTAACCCTATGATCTGCATGCCCCTTAAGCCTTAAGAAGCAGGATGGCTTTGGGATCAAAAGGAAGAGAATTTGAATCTCGGGTCTTGCTTGTTACTTACATCTGCTTACTTATCATTGACATAGCAGACTGAATGATCTCTCTGAGCCTTAGTTTCCCCATCTATAAAATGTTGTTCTACATCTTGAAAATGAGATAGATGGTGTAATATTAAGAATACTGGCCATGGGCTCAGAAGTCAAGAAATCAAATGTGTTGCCATCCACAGAATGCTATACTTGGAGGCAAGAAAAACTGAATTCAAATCTCACCTCTGATATTTAATAGCATGTGTGGTCCTAGGCAAGTCACTTAATCTCACTGAGCCTGGTTTTCATTAGCAAAAATGAGAGGGGTTAGACTTTACATCTGTAAATCTATGATCCCATGATCCTATGGCCTCTAAGATCTTTTCCAAGTTCAAAATTGTAAATGGAGTAGGGTATTTAAAATCCTGTTTATGACAGAAATAGAATGTAATTATAGTGTGGTAGAATCTAAACACCTTGAAGGCAGGGACACTTTTCTTTTTGCCTCTGTATGCCCAAAACCTAAATGACCAGCACACAGTAGGCAGTTAATAAATGTCCATTGAATTAAACTAGCATCTTAACAAATTGCTGTCAAAATTACTAAATATTTCTAAATTTAAATTTGTATGAAAGGATATCAAAAGATGTATGAAAGGATAAATCAAAGGCTTGCTAGGATAGCATTCCTTCAGAGCGAATGACAGAAAGGAAAGTGATTTCTCTAAAACTTCCAGCCAAATATGATGGCTCTGAACAAAGGTCAGTGAGGGTTTTTTTTCCTCTCTTTGCTATGAAGGGAGCTCTCTCAAGAGAATACAGACCAGTACAGAATGGAACCATGTTTTTCAGGCCCCAGGAAAAGAAAAGATGGAGATCGGTTTTTTGTTAATATATAAACAAAATAAAAGGAAGGAATCATAACAGTAATGTGGACTGTGCATTCCTCCGTTCTCTCCTTAGCAGCAGCAGCTACAGAAGCATCAGTTTCCACATCGACAGTAACGTGGGCTAGTTTGGGGTCGCTTGCAGCTATGTTCTCTGGCTTTCTCATCCACTTGGCTTTTTACACTAGATCCCTAATGCTCTGACACTAGGCCAGGAAAATAGAAGCTACACTAATACAAAACTCAAAATCAAATTGGAGGTGGAGGGGTGAGGAGAAAGGGGGAAGGGAATTTTACTGAAGAATATAATGAATTGCTACAGTTTAAGCACTTAATTTTAAACTTAAAATGTTTTATGAGTAATAATTTTTAGCAAATATGCTTGAGCAGAGTATTAATAGCCTTTTTCTTTTCTTTTTTTTTGAAATTTTTGAGAGAGAGAGAGAGAGAGGTTCCCTAGACCCCTGGGTACATCAGCAAACTGTCCTCCTACACGATGGAGCGTGCAGCTGCAATTTGGCCCGGGGCACCACCTACCCACAGTCACTATCTAATGCATTTTACATTTGCACACATTATAAAAAGACACTGAGAGAGAATAGAAGAGAGGGAACTATTTTTTTTCCAGCATTCTGTTTCCTTTTGTAGCGTCCGTCAGCTGACACATGGAAAATGTGGTGTAGGGTTTTCTTTGCCTTTAATCTGTAATTAAGGATTCCGGGTCTGTGGCTTTCTACCTCTTTTTTCCCTCTCCTCCCAGCTCCTCTCTTTCTGCCCCCCGCACCTTCCGTCAGTCTCCCATGTCCCCAGTGTGTTCTCCCATGTCCCTAGTGTGTCCTTTGACAGCCACTTCCCAGGATCAGGGTACTTGGGGCGACAAGTCTTGCAATAATCGCCTAGCCATACCACCCAGGAGGGAGGCGCTGATGGCAAGTGGGGGCGGAGAGGAGGGGCCCTGGGCTGGCCCCTTCCTTCCTTTCAAGTATCTTTTACCTCCTAAATGCTCAGCTTTAAAAAACCTCTTTTTTCAAAATGAACGAGTTTCCTGGGGATGAAAAACCCGCGCGATGGCAGGAAGAGAGAAGGAATACTTTTCTATTTGACCTCGAAGAGGCCGAGTTTGAGAAGTGTATATACCCCTCCCTTCCCCCTTTTCGGGAACAGGCAACAAAGTTACCGAAAGCCACTAAGGGATAACCAAGAGCGCACGTAGACGTGTGACTGTTGTTCTGTACGGGGAGAGACGCGTCTCGGCATTTTCCAGGGGGCTCCGCTTTTCCTAGTGGAGTGGGGGAAGGAAGGATCGAGTGAGACGGGTGGGGGCGGGGGTGCGCCCGTCTTTGCGGGAGGGGAAGACAGAAGTGACACAGCAGGGTGTCCGCGGGAAGGATGCAGGTTGGTGGCTTGCAAGGGAAGCCAAGGAAAGGACAGAACTCTGGGGACGGGAAAGAGGGAGGGTGCACTTGGGGACCAGTTGCGGTAAGCCCGGGTCTCAGCAGCCGCAGTAGCTGCTTCGGCTTCGGCTTCGGCTTCGACTTCAGCAGCAGCAGTCGCCGCTGTCTGGTTTCCCCGCTTGCCTTTCATTCCTTCCCGGTGTCGGCAGCACCCACGCCCGACACTGGAATTCGGCCGAGCTTGAAGATCCATGGGGGTTGGGGGAAGGTGGGAAGTAGATACGTCTCCCCCTCCATCCGTGGTGACCACGAAAAAAAAGTTGTACCCCCATTAGAAAGTGTTGGTGAGATCACTAGGGGAATGAGGGGTTGGGTAGGGGGAGTAGACGTGTTTTCCTTTTCCTTTTTTTTAAAAAAAGACAAAAACTCTCCCTCTTTCGGCAGTCCTCAACATTAGGAAGAGTCGGGCTGAAGGCCGGAGAATTAGGAGGGCGGATTGGGCATCGCCCCATCCAGCTGCTGGCAGCAGGCGACAGCCGGCCAGGCTCGCCGCGCGGAACTCTGGCGAGCGCACACGAAGCACATAGATACATACAGACGCGCGCCCAGCGGGCGTAGGTCTTCAGTTTTGCCCTTGCATTTTTTTTTGTCGTAGTTTTTAAGAGCCCACTTTCATTATCCCGGAAGGATGAGCAGCCTATTGCGTGACGGAAATTGTTTATTTTTGTTTTTTCCACGCAATTAGTAATTTTATTTCACTTGGATCCCCATTTTTACCTGTTTCCAACCTTTGTAGGGGAATACAATGAAGCTGTTCTGTCAGTGCAAATTCTGGCACTACAACATTCACTCTATTGCTTTCTGCTGAACTGGGGAGGAGGGGAGGCGGGGGGGGGGGGGGGGTGCGTTGGCAGACTGCTGAAGGTTCAGCGAGGGAATCTACCCTGACATTTTAAAATACCTCTTTCTCATCACTGAAGGCTATACAGTGAGGATTTAATCGTTACAGAGTTTTGGAAGATTCTGATGTGCAATTGAAAAAAATTTAAGGACCCTTCCCTTCATAAACCTTGTCATTTATTTTGGATTGTGAATTCAGTTTCTTCTTGAAATTGCCAACCTGGGACCTGAGGAGTGGGGTGGAGTTCGGTGTCAAGAAAAAGGGATTGGGCAGTATTTAGAAAGGGGAATATTTACAGTCATTACCTTGATTTGTCACCCACTTATGCAATCTTGATACATTTTGAATAACTTGGAAGACACGTTTAGTGTATCTTCAAACAATTTGTGAATTAATGAAAACAAAAAAATCCACTAGTATGACCATTTTTCTTTAGGTATATATTTTGTCTGGACAGTATTAGGAAGCCTGCGTACAGGAGCAGTTTGCATTTTGCTGTCCACGGGGCCATTTTAATCTTCCCGAAAGATTTTTAAATAAAGAAAAACAGAATTAAGCCAACAGAAGTTCACACCAATGACTGACCAAACATCATGTACATTAAAGCTATGTGAACATTTAGGCAAGAGCAGTGGAGGCTTCTTTACCCTTCATTGAATATTGTGTCATTTGGGATTTTCCCTTAGGGCTTAAAAAATCTTGCAAACTATAGGTTCAAACTCTGAGAAGGTGTTGATGTTTGCATAAAATGTGAGAAAAGTTTGATAGCAATTTAAAGGTTGAAGAGGGGGCCTGGGCTGAGCCTAACCTTGAGAACTCTGTAGCAGAGTATTAGGGAATTGCACTTGGATAGAAAAGTCAGTAAACAATGATAATTAGTCCTTTCAAAAATCATAAAAACTGATTAAAATATCTGATGCATTATTTATTCATCACAGAACATCTTTGCAAATCTGAGAATACTGTTTGAAAATCAAGCGTCTCATATTTTGCACAGAAACCAAGCAGATGTGTCTGTCTCCCTCAAAAAATGCCCCAAAAGGGTTAAATTGGGAAATTTTTTAAAAAGTGTATGAGCAAATAGCATTCTGTTTGAAGAACTGATACTTTATTTTGTCTTCCTAGCAATAATGCCAACAAAATATTGGTATCCTGAAAATATTCCTTATCCTGAGTGCAAGTGTCAGACTGAATCCAGTTTGTCTAGGCATACTGAAACTGTGGGCACACTTTCACGACTCTGAACGCTGAGGAGCCAATGAAGGGGGACGTCTTTTAACTCCATAATAGCAGGTTACATAGTAAATGAACACTGATGGTCAAATAGCCAATTATGGTATAAATATCCGTTGTTTACAGAGAGGTGTTAAATGAGCCTTTAGAGCACAAAGGATCAGACTGTCTAAGCTACAATTTGTACTTCATCCCATTATGTCTTCCCTTAAAAAGGCCAGTGCCACGGTAGGTGATGTGCTCACAGAACATACTTCTCTCTGTTGATTTTAGATTGCTTTATTGCAATGCACACTGTTGTTTACTTTTTAAAATTTAAATAAATGTCAGCATTGTATAATTTCTATGTTAACAAAGCAGTGAGCAAAATCCCTTGTATGTTTATAAAATATTATTGTTTAATTCACATAGTTTAGAAATTCCAAATGTTGAGAATAGGAAGAAGGCCAAATACCATCTGTTTATAACTATGATGCATCGTCATATGTGTACTTTTAAGAGGAGTTTGGTCAATCATGCCACTATTTTATCTGCTTAGAATATGCTGAAGATTTAAAATGTAATTTACAGGATAACTCTTGGTGCATTGCGTCCAACTGTGACTAGAAGAGAAGTCAGTCTTTTCCTTTCTATTTTTCTCAGATTAATCATGTAGCAGCCCCAATTAATGGGTCCGTTAATTGTGTCACTTTTTGCCTAGCTTCAGGATTCTTCTAACTTTGGCTCAGTCTGGCTCCTCAATTCTGATAAAAATTCCAAGGACATATAAAACAAAACATTCCTAACTGTGTCTTTCTGCCAGGAGATAGTCACTTAGAATGGGAGGCATGGTATAGTAGCTAATAATTAAGCCAACATCAGCACTGAGAAATTACCTGTGAAATTTCCATTGGTAATGAGTTGAAAAATAACATTTTACACTCCCTATTTTAAAATAGTGTATACTTGTCCCTGAGACAGAGTTTGATTTAAGTTACCTTTTATTTCAAGTGCATCTAATTGCATACCAGACAACAAAGGGAGTGTACTTATTTGCTTAGATGAACAGATTTCTTTTGGTTATAAACTCAGGTTGTTTTCGTTAGTAACCCTTTAGCTACCAGAAAGTTGGAGAGCCCCATAACAAATTTTAAAATTCCCAAGGAGAGAGAGTGAAACAAATGTGAGAGATCCGAGTCCTGTTAGTGTTACTGGGCCTTCAGCTTATCACAGCTGCCATTCATCCTAGGATTGATAATGGTGCTTGGAGTTATGCAGGTGGCTTATGGAACTGGCACATAGGATCTCTTCCCCAAGGAGGAGGAAACCAGATGCACCCAGGTAGCCGGAGAAGGTTAAGAGCAAATTTGTTGTAACAATGGGTGGATTTGTTGGTACACAGTGATTGTGGATCAATAAGAAGAAAGGTAGATTCGGAATCAAGGCCTTGCCTCCTTTCCACAGAGAAAAAATATACGCGTGGAAAAATGGAGACAAAAATCCACAGGACCCATAAACTGACAGGTGCAGAATGTTTTTCTTCTAATCAAGTGGTTTCTGAAGGAAGTTTAGTAATAGGACTGGATAAAGTTGGCTGTGTACTGTTTGACCATATCTGTTTTTTTCAGACTTCTTAGCTTTGGCTATTTATAATTGCAACAGCTTAGATAATTTAGTTACACAGAATTAAGAACATTGAGGGTACCTTGTCTCCAGCAAAAGCAAGCTGACCTATATTGTTTCCTAAAAACCAGTCATTAGATTTTAGAAGTCTCTTTCCTAGCCACTGTTTCTTGCCCCAAATAAATCCCCTGGGGCTTTGTGTTGTAATCCTGTTCTAAGGCTTATTTTGCCATGAATTATAACAAGAAAATGCCAGACCTATTTCCCCTAAGTAATTGTGGAAGTACACAACCACAATACTAAAGTTTATAAAGAAAGAGATGAGAAGATTGAGGGGCCCTTGATAGAACTAGCTTGAATGAGCCATGCCAAATTAACAAACCACAGACTTTAAAAACACCTCCAAAGCAGTGGGTAATAGCTGTTTAAAACATCTTTTTCTAGGTCAGATTCAAAGCTAAGACTGTTTAAACTTTGTACCGAGATACTTTTCATTCCATAGTGCAACCCAGATCAGCATGGCGTGGCAGATGAATACTAGACTTGAATTCAGGAAGACATGAGTTCAGATCCTGCCTCTGATAGTTGTTGGCTGTCTGACCTGGACAAGCCCCTGAACTTTGGATTTCCTCATCTCTAAGTTGAGGGGGGTTGGACTACACAATTTCTAAAAATCTATGAACCTGTGATAAATACTTGTAAGCTACTTCTTCGATGTCAGAAATGGAGGGGACTTCTTAGGTCATCTCATTCCCTTTTTGCACAGTAGAAGAAACTAAGACCTAGAGAGATGAAGTAGTATATGAAGGGTTGCAAAGTTCAGTTCAACAAACACTTATTCCTGGAAGTAAAGCACTAAGTTATGTACTCGGAATATAGCACCAGAAATGAAGTACTCTCTGCCTTCAAAGACCTTAAATTTCTGTTTTTGGGAGGCTGGGGGTAAGGGGAGAAAATACAACATGTACATCTATAATTAAATATATAACGTCCCAAAAGTCTTAGCTTTTGGGACACTATGTACATGGAGACATTGAGAAGGATGTTAATAACAATGGATCAAAAAAGGGCTCACATTGCAGATGATTTCTGAGATGAAGGTTTAAGGAAGATCAGGAAGGATTCTCAGAAATGAAGGTATGGAGTAAGGTCCCTTCAGGCGTTGGAGATTGGGTGAGAGGAGGGGAGATAATTCAGATCCAGCCAACGAAACTTCACAAAGGCATGTGATCAAATTATTATCTTAAGAATTACTGAATTGAAGGAATAGCTTGTAGTCCAGCTTCAGGGGTATGAAGAGGGTGAGGATGATGGTCAGTAGTACTGTGATTGGAACCCACACTTGAACACGACTCCCAATAATAATTGGGATAATTGATTATTGATAATTGATTAAACAAAATAATTGATTATTTCATCATAACGGGCAGCCTCCCATTCAGTTTATTATGGGAGTAGCCAAAGAATAGAACTATACAGATAGTCCGTGTCCACAGCCAAGCACAGCTCTTACTGGAGTGGAGTGAGGGGTAGGTAAAATTAGGGAGGAAGCATGCCTCCTTTGGGACAGTTCAGACTTGTAGCCCCTCACCTCAGGCCTCACAGTCAACTGCTCTTAGGCTTGCAATTTGACCCCACTCCCTTGCCTGAACCCAGGCTGCCACCCTCAGGATCTTCTGGTGATGGCACCCCTCATCCAGGGTCCATCTCCCCCCTTCCCATTCCACCCACCCCCTTGCAATGGGTGTGCAGGACACACCTTCCAAGGGATGGGCCATCAGCATCTCTCAGTACTATACTGCCTCGACCTCCTGTCCCCTCCAGGTCCTCCCACTGTTTTTGTTCCAAGTGAAATGGTTCCTAGTTATAGTTCCACAGTCAAGGAGCTTATGATGTATATGAAAAAATAAAACACGTATATAAAATGTGTAAATCAAAACATAATAAAATATAAGATCATGTGGTGTAAATTTAGTTGTAGCATGTAGAACGTTAAGAAAAAGATGTGAATCACTATTTATGTGCTGTTTTTTAAGGTACTTCCTGTAGTCACCATTTCAAATACCAGAAAAAAACTCAGATCTGCCATTTTGAACTCTTCAGTTCTTGTGAATTGATCATGGTTCAAATGTATATAGATATTTCAATTCATATTTCATAAAGTGACTTGGTACAATGGAAAAGCACTTTGGAGGCCGACGATATATCAACTTTGTCATTTGTTAACCCACATAATCTTGGGCATATCACAGCCTCTCAGACCTCAGTTTTCTCATCTCAGAGTACTAAGATCTGGGTTTGAATTCTATCTCTGATGCTTACTCCTTGGAAAGTCTTGGCAAGTCACTAGAATTTTGGCTCCCTCAGTTGTGAAATGTGTAGGTTAGTCAGGTTGGCCTGGGATGTCCCTTCTACCTCTGAATCCACGATCCTTCTATCTGATGTTTTAAAACATGAGAGGAATACACACACACACACACGCACACGCACACATACACGCACATATACATGCACACATACACACACACGTACACATACACACACACACACACATACACACACACACACACACACACACACCTCTTTACCCTATGAAGGATCACTAACCCAAATAATAGAAGTCACAACCAAGGGGAAAAAAAAGTTTTGCAAAAGGGAAGGCAAAATGATCAATTCATGTACCTTTAAAATGTAAAGCAGAAAATCTCAAATGCAACACATATAACATATAACATGTCTAATACATATAACTATAATTTGCTTTTTATATTATGACCAGTTAATTCTGGGATGTGGGGAAAGGGAGAGAGAGAAAAAGAATTATTTGATCTTAAGATTTAAAGCAGCATGGGGCACTGGAGACCATGTTGTGATTTATTTTATTCCCTGTTCCTATAGCACTGCATCCTTTGAAGCTGGAGCCACCTAGCCTTCACCTATTAGTCAGACCTACCTCAGATCCTGATGTCAGCCTTGACTCTAAGCCTCAGGAGCTGCAGGCAAGTCATTCATTGGCTCGTGATTGAAGTAATGTTTTTACTAGTCCCAAACTGGCCTTGATATTCCAGTTTCTAGTAACTAGGCTCCTGCCGTCTTCTCTGGTGCCTGATTGTCTATGTCCCTTTTCACTAGTACTGGATTCTTTCCTTGTTCTCCCAGTGAATGAATTCTCTTCTAATACCTCAGTTCTATCAGTGGTTCTAGTTCCTGACTCCTAATCCCACTTTTCTAGAAATTAAATTGGCATCATTTTCTGAAAAACCACCTGATCCTGACCAGGTACCTGCCTCTTAGACCTTTGCCTACCCAGTAGATATTTGAGGTTTTATACTTAGTTTAGGTGTTTAGTTAATAGCCTTTCCCTGGCGTGATGTGATGTTTTCGGACTTATTTTGAGACTTTTGTCCCTATGTACTTTTCCCTAGAATAACTTAACTTTGGTGGTTTCCGTGTTCACACCCAGAATCTTGGCTGGACCAGTCAAATTAATTAACAATCAATCAATCAATCAGCAGGCACTTATTGAGCCCTTAGATATTCCTGCCTCTGTGGATTTTTCCTCTCCTGTTCTGTTTAATTCTTGTCCATGTGTTGAAGCCTAAATCAAGTGTCATCTCCTCTCTGAATTCTCATGGTCAGTAACCATCCCTCTTAGGCATGGCACTTTGTTTTGCATGTGTCTAATAATATACTTAGCCTGCATATGACATTATATGTTGTTGTTATTTTGGTGACACCTTACTATATTAAGTACGATAAAAGCAGACTGTTGTTTCATCTCAATACTGCATTTCTCACAGTATCAGAACTCTTCATGCAGTACACATTTAATGAATATTTTCTAATGTGCTGCCACTGAAAAAGCAATGTTGACAAGGCTGTAAGGATGGAATAGAAAAGGAAAGTGGGTTAAAGGTAGAGAAGAGAAGGTTGAAAGAAAATCAAAATAGACAAAAGAAATTGGGGAGATGGGAAGGAAGAAGGCAAGATAGAGACAAAGAAGTG
The DNA here is from genome assembly GCA_028646515.1 of Pseudochirops corinnae. Taxonomy (NCBI): domain Eukaryota; kingdom Metazoa; phylum Chordata; class Mammalia; order Diprotodontia; family Pseudocheiridae; genus Pseudochirops; species Pseudochirops corinnae. The sequence goes on along the minus strand of CM053588.1, from coordinate 201,382,992 downwards.
TACTAGGGCTTCTTATTTCACCAAGTTGGCACTTGTAGCCACTTGACTCCACACCTGTAAATTTAGTGCCACTTGATACCGAGAGCAGTGTTGACTTTAGGACAAGGATAGAAGGATCCCTAGTTTAATTCTTGTTTGGCTCAGTACCAAGCAAATACTGCTGTTGACTGTGAGTCACAGGTCCATTTCTGGCTAGACTTAAAGCCTTGTATTTGTGGCAGGCTCTGAATTTCAGGGTCCTAGCTTCTTGGGGTAGTTGCAGATACCTGCTACTAGATCCTCTCTGCATACTGCAGTTTGGGACTTCAGTCAATCAATAATCATTCATTAAGTACCTACTGTGTGCCAGGCACTGCGGATATAAAAAGGCAAAAGACAGTCCCTGCCCTCAAGGAGCTTACAATCTAATGAGGGAGACAACATGCAAACAAATGTATACAACAAGTTATATACAGGATAGATAAAATGAAAAGTGGAAAGCCCTAGAATTAAGAGGAGGTTAGGGAAGACTTCCTGTAGAAGGTAGGATTTTAGTTGGGACTTAATAGGCTGCCTATTTATATGCCTTTCAAAATACAGAATTATTTAGGTCAGTGTCATTCTTCTGCCATTGGTAGCCTTGTCCTGCTTATCCCTGTTAAGTAAGGCCCTTGCCATCTGACTAACCAAGAGCATCACCATCACTTTGTTGAACTCAACTCTATCATGGTTCTGTCCTCTTTCCTGCTTGCTTCATCTCTTCCGGAGGCCATCTTTTGATCTTTGAACTTTACTTCAACCTTGGCATATGCCATTAATGCTCTTCTAGTTCCCAGACTGGTCTCAAAGTTAATTCAGCTTCTCTGATTCATGTCTTCACATGCTCATTCCTACTATGTATAGATCTCAGGGCCATACCGCTATAGTTCTTTTTTTTATTTTTAAACTCACTTTGAGGTGGTTCAGTGGATAGAGTGCTGGGCCTGGAGTCAAGAAAATGGCTTCAAATCTGGGTGACCTTGGCCAAGTCACTTAACCCTCTGTTTGCCTCTGTTTCCTCATCTGTAAAATGGGTATAACAATAGCATGTATCTCACAGGATTGTTAAGAGGATCAAATGAGAAATGTTTTTAAAATGTTTTAAAACAAATGTTTTTAAAGCATTTAGCACAGTGCTAGTATACAGTAGGGATGATATAAATGCTATTTATTGTAATTGTTATTTTTATTACATGGCCCACCAATGCTGGTATAACCAGACCAGTCCCTCCTGCTGTCTGAGACTCAATTCTGATAGGAAGAAAAGGTAAGAAGAATTGAAAAGGAAGGTCAGTAGGAGTGTTTTATAAAAGACAAGCTTTCATGCAACATTCTACTATTCATGTGGGCTGTAGGCATCTGTGTAAATTAACATTTGATATACAGATTACTTAAATTTCTAATTAGCTCTCCAACAATTTGGACTAGTCCTTGTTATATTCAGAAACAATTTGTATACTTTTATCTTTGCACTAAGTTTTGTTTTTTAAGTGAATGTCTAATTTTGCAAAGAATTACAAAGGTTTCCCATGTATCTGAAAGAATAACATTGTATTTAGAAACTTACTCTGAAACCTTGGATGTCAGTCAATTTATTAACAATTGTCCTTTTGACATTCAAAATCTGAAGATTTGCCTTATTGTCATTCTTTGTGAGATCATAGCACAATGCCTGAAGGTTACATATAAAACTAAATTTATTTCATAGTCCTGAGCCACTTCTTCAAATTAAATCCAGTTTTTGGTCTAGTTTCTTAGTGAGAATAATATATAGTAGAGAAAGAACTCTCAGTGAAAATTGTCCTTAATGAAATTTCTGATGTTGCACTAAATGGAATAACCACAGAGAGAAAATTATTCTATGGCCTGTAGCTGTGTGACCAGAAAAAATTTCTAACATGTGGTACCTCAAGTTAACTGGATAAAATTAAGATTATACAGCCCACTTAGACCTATGAATCCCTGTCTCTGAGTTAGAACTTCATTCTTTGAACTAGTTTACACTACCCTTGAGGTTGGACAGTATACTGTTTTGTTGATACAGGGTATACCAAAAGTCTTAGTGCAGTTGTAAGGTAGCTATATTTCCTAATATAATTCCATAAATCCAATTATTAAATATATGTCACAATTCCAGAATACAAAAAATATGGATAGCTTATGGTTCTGAAACCAGTATAAAAAATACTTTTTTTTTCAAAATTTATTTATTTTTTTGCTTTTTTCTTTTTGGAGGGTAATTGGGGTTAAGTGACTTGCCCAAGGTCACACATTTGGTTTTGTGTCAAGTGAGGTCAGTTTTGAACTCAGGTCCTCCTGACTCCAGGGTCAGTGCTCTATTCACTGCGCCACCTAGCTATCCCCCAAAAATACTTTTATCAGTGGTGATGTGTTCCTAGTAAGCTCACTTTGGGGAAAACCTAATCACCCTTCAGGATCCTATCAGCCTTGGTACTGCTGTACCTCATCACCACCCTATCTCCCTTTGTTCCTTCCCCAGTCCCTTCCTCCCCCCACTTTTTCAGCTTTTGTGTGTGTGTGTGTTGTCTGCTCCATTAAATTGTTAGCTCCTTGAGGGCAGGCACTGGTGGTTGTTGTTTTTAATGAGTGTTCCCAGTGCTTGGAACAGTGCTTAGCATGTAGTAGGCACTTAATAAATGTATATTAACTGACTGAAGAGGTAGGCACTGATGGTTCTATGGGTAGCATTCGGCTAAAGTTAACCATTTAGAGTTTAATGCAAGATAAGCACACTGGCTTTCAAACATTTTCTTTTGAACTCTTTAAGAGATGGAGCTGTGCTTAGGTGTGCCTTTATTTTCTGAGATGACTATTACGCATTTATAACGAAATCATTAAAGTAAAGATAAAGACATTCTGCAAATCGACTCAAGTTCACAGAATTTTAACAACAAAAATAGTACTATATCATTATGGTATAGACATAGTCTCAACACTAGATAATATAAAAAAAAATTACCTACAATAGCTACTTTCACTTCACCAGCTTACTCCTTGTCCCTTTGCAGTCTAGCTTGTAACCTGCCCCCACACTGCCAAAATTGTTCTTTCAGAAGTTACCAGTGGTCTCTTAATTCCTAAATCCCATAGTTTTGTCAACATTCTTTCTTTTACATGCAGTGTTGTCTCCAGTTTACTTGCCCCTAAAATCTAAAACATATTCCCTTTCAACAAGTGATTATAGTCAGGCAAAACAAATCAACTTTTGTTCTCAGTCCTCAACCCTCTTTGACATCTCTGCAGATTTTGTCACTGGTGGACCTGCTGCTCTTGGACACCCTCTCCTCCCATGCTCTCCTCCATTGGTTTCCATAAAGCTTCAACTTTTCTCTTTATGTTCTCTAGCTGACTACTTTTCCTCAATCACATCTGCTGAATGATTATCTATTTTCCACTCTCTAAGCATAGATGTTCCATAAGACTTTGCCCTGGGTCCTTTTTGCTTTACATACTCTAGTAGTGATCTAATTAGCTTCCATGGATTTAATTATCATACATACATAGATGACACCCCTATCCCCAATTATGCTTTCTAGCCCTAATCTCTCCCCCAAATTCCAGTTTTGTACATCACTTGTCTCCTGGATGACTTCCATGTGAATGTACTGTCAGCATTTCAAATTCAGTGTGTCCAAAATGGAACTCATTATCTTTCTCCCTTTTTCCAAGCTTTTCTATTTCTGTTGAAGAAATCATCATGTTGTCAGTCCCACCAGTTTGTAACCTTGGAATTAACCTTGGAATTATCCTAGAAACTTCCTATTCCCTCACTCTCCTTTTCCAAACAGTTGCTAAAATTATTTATTTCACTTCCACGAGATCATCTATCTCTCTCTCTCCAATCAGGTATTTCCCTAATTAAGAATCTTATCACCTCTCACCTCAAACTACCATAATAGCCTTATAATTAGTGTCCCTCATTTCTAGTCTGTCCTCATTCCAACACATCCTTCACAAAGTTGCAAAAAACCAGTCTTCTATAAGAACAAACCTCGTCTTCCACTCTATCATTCAAAATTTTCAGTGACTTCCTATAGCTTCTAGAATACAACGTTATTGTCTTAGTCTGCCACTTAAGGCCCTCTACAGTCTGACATTGACTTATTTTTCCTTTGTATTACTCTGTTTCATGCATTCTTTGTTCTAGGCAAAGTGTATTACTAGAATCTCCCTTGCTTTTTTTCTTTAAAAAAAGAAAAGTTTTGTCAACATTCTTTCTTTTACAGCAGTGTTGTCTCCAATTTATTTGCCCCTACCATCTAAAAGAATATTCCCTTTCAACAAATAATTATTGTCAGGCAAAACAAATCAACGTATTGTTAAGATACATATGCCTTATTCTGCACCATCACATCTCTCATTTCTGTACATTCATACAAGGCATACCCGTACCTGAAATGCTTCCTTCTCACTTCCTCTTAAGAAACTTTATCTTCCTTCAAGGCTGGTTCAAGTTCCACTTTTCCCACCATACCCCACTAGATGATAGTGTTTGCTCATCCCTCTAAATTCTCCAGATTTGCCACAACATACGTGGTATTTCTTACCACCCTCCCCCAAGTTGATTTTAAGTTGATTTAGGACAGGGACTGTTTTGATTTTTGTCTCTGTACCCTAGCATAGTCCTTAATACACAGTTGGTATTTAATATATAATATGGTTGGTTTATAAGCTAGGCATCAATTATCTCCTATGATCAGCATTATAAAAAGATCTCCACATACTTTTATTTATATTATAGGAGATACATCAGAAAAAAATTTGCTGCTGATTTGTTGATTGTTTACAAATTCTTAATTTCAAAATCTTCTATGTAAATCCAGCTGTGATACCTTGCTATGGCTGGAGTTGATCCTAAAGGCGTGCCAGCAGAGTCCAGTCTCTTTCAGGTCCTACTTATCTAGAAGAACTTTTAGTTTGAGGCTCTTGGCAGAGTGCATTATCTGTCTTCAGGTCAATACCCTAGCTAAATTTGTCTGCTAGGACCTTGGCAATCAGTAGAGACACTTCTTTGGCCACAAGAACTCACAAAAACTATTAAAGCATAAAGTGATTGCAGTCTATCTTGACAGAAGGAATACCTACAGTGATGAAATCACAGATCCTTGGAAGTATTGAATCCATTTCAAAATACTGCAATTAGCCACAATTATATGAAGCAGACCAAATTTCTCCATCTTCAGTACCTTTCAACAGAACTCTAGACCTTATGAAAAATCTACTATGATAGAGAAGTTTTAAAAAATTTCCCCATTGGAAGATCTCTTTGGCATGCTTTCTCCATCATTTCTACCTGCTCTCCCTGAGGCCACAACCACTCTCAGGAGTATTAAAACAGCACAGAAAATTGCGAAGAGGTACTGAGGCTTTGAGAAGATTGGAGGAAGACCAGAATGTCAGATGTAATCACCATATGACTCTCCCTCTTCCTTTGCCTAGCAATTAGTTTCTCATTAAACCCTGTAGATTTTCCCATCCTGATCTCTCTTACATATATCTCTGCTTTGCCATTCCTGCTGCTGCTTCCCTAGCTTAGTCCCTTATTACTTTGTACCCATTTTTTTTTTTTTGCAATAGTCTCTCAGCAAATCTCCCTGCCTCCAGCCTTTTCTCTTTTCCAATCTATATTTCACAGGACTGTCACATTAATCATCATAAATTGGGTACGGAATATTTGACAAAGGCTTTCCACAATCTGGTCTTGACATACCTTTCAAGCCTTCTTTCCCACTATTTCTCATATAAAGCTGCTCTGCCCAAATTGGTATGTTTACTGTTACCTGAATTTATTTTAGTCTTTAAAGTCTCTGTGCCACTCCTTCCATTTGAAATACTCCTTTTCTCCATGTTCATCAAAATCCCATTCTTAAAGATATAACACAAATACCTCTTCTAGCATAATGTCTTCCCTGATCTTTCTCGATTTTGGACTTGCATAGCTATTACTGTATGGTATTCATATGACATTTGTCATTTATTTTGTTTTATTACACACACACACACCCCACACATATAAACACATCTCTATTGCCTAACTAGGTTTTAAGTTCCTGGAGGTTAGGGACTATGTCTTATAGATTTTTATACCCACAACAGATAAATATCTTATGTATAGTAAATGCTTTAAAATCTAACTGACCTATGTTTCCAGACTCTGATTGATGGTTCTTCAGTAGCAAAATAATTTAGTTTTCTTTGTGCTGACTAGAAACCTTATTAAGTAGAAAGTCTTCCTTGTATTTTGAACAAGCTCAAAGACAACTTAAGGAGCTTTAGAGACTACCAATGGCCACTAAGTAACCAAATCTTAGGCTTGAAAGTAGACTTGAGGTCATCTAGTCCAACTCATAATTGAACAATGATCCCTTCTGCAACATAATCAGGGATTTTCTTGAAAAAGATACAGGAGTAGTTTGCCATTTCCTTCTCCAGCTCATTTTACAGATGAGGAAACTGAGTCAAACAATATCAAGTGACTTACGCAGGGTCACACAGCTAATAAATATCTGAGGCCAGATTAGAACTCAGGAAGATGAATCCATCCACTGTGCCACCTAACTACCCCCTAATTAACTAACTGAAAAAAAGTATTGTGTCCTTTGGCCTCGTGTAAATGATTATTCTGAAGGACACATTCTTTCCTTTTAAACAATTTAAGCTTTCTCCCTTTGTTTTAAATAAACGTTTCTTTCAATAAATATCTTCTCCTTTTGTGCTCAGAAAAAAACAAAAAAGACCAAAAAGAGAGACACATCTTTTGCTAGTTGCCTATAGCTCAGGAGGAGAGAATATATTGTCTTTGGAATTGTGAGAAGCACATGTCCATCGCATACTGATGCTGTGTAGTCACTACTTTGAGTAGATAAACTACAGTTTACCTCTCTGTCTGTATCCTGTGCTGGTTTATTTGAGCAGTAGCTAGCTAGAGCCCTTAAAATTCTCACAACTTGGCCCTGATTCTTCCAAAAGTCAGATGCTTTAGATATATCCTTGTTCCCTACATCTCCATGCTTCAAGGAGAAGACTTCTTTGGCTAAATCAGAGGTTCCCAAACTTCAACACATCCTTAGTGTCTCAGTATTTTTTTCAGTGTCCCTCACCCAAAAGAAATACCTAATAGTTCTTTTTATTAAATAGTTCCAAACACTTAATAAATATGTCCCAACAGCTTAGCTTAGAAAAATAGCACAAACAAATTGAAATAAAAAACAGTATTTTATTTCATTCTCAACCGCAATTATTAATGGACCGTGAGCACCTGCTGGGCATTAAACATCTTCTAAAATCTTAGAATTAGATTGGATGTTACTGCTCCTCATATCATGTCCCTTGTTGATATTTTCATGATACTTGTTTTTTATCAAAACATCACCCTACACCCAGCTTCCCAAGGATAAGATGTAGTTCAGGAGAAAGTTTCAAGAAGTTACTACCATAGTAGGTCACTCCTTGTCTTACTGGTGTTGCTTTACTTCCTCAAAAAATTAAAATATTCCCAGTGCCCTTGTGCATTTGCTGGGGCATGCTGGGGTGCAGTGCACAAGTAGTGAACTCTGAATCTAGGTCATACCATAAATAGGGGAATAGAGAACATTTGTACTAAACCTAAAAATAACCAGGTGGCCCAATCAACAGTGAATTCTTATGGGAAAACATCAACAAAAGTCACATAGCATTTATTTGTCATAATCATGGCCTCCCTCATTGGAGTGTATAGCCACATTAATGGGATCATACAATCATTTATATATTTGAAAATAGAAAAGACTCTCACCAGGAGTTTTCAATCCTGGATTTTAGGTATGATTACAAAACTTGAACTAGTCACGTGTCCTTAGGCAGATCCCATGACCTCTGGGAGCCTCAGTTTTCTCATGTTTAAAATTTTGTTAGTGCTATTTAGTCATTTTCAATCATGTCTGACTCTTTCTGACCCCATTTGGGGTTTTCTCAGCAAAGATACTGGAGCAGTTTGCCATTTCCTTCCGCAGCTCACTTCATAGCTGAGGAAACTGAGGCAAATTAAATGATTTGTCCAGGGTCACACAGCTAGTAAGTGTCAGAGGCCGGATTAGATGAGTCTTCTTGACTCCAGGCCTAGCACTCTATCCACCGTGCCACTGAGCTGCCCTATATATAAAATACGCATAATAATTCCTGCCTATTTCACATTAACAAGGTTATTTAGAGGAACAAATGAGATAATGCATGTAAAAACCCATTGAAAATTATGCAAGTATAAAGCATTACTGTTATTATCATAACTAACAATGATATTCTACAATTACTGGTAACTATCTAGAACATTGCTTATGTGGTAAGATAGTCATCCACTATACTCCGTTATTCTCATAGTATAAAACAGCTACTGATAGAGAAGTATTTTGGAGAAAAAAAAGAAATGCTTCAGCATTAGAATACCTATGGCAGTGTACAAACAAAAAACAACAACAACAAATTACAACTATTTGGGTGCAAAGTAAATGTGTATGTTAGGTGAAATTAAGAAGATTTGGTAGCTTATGCCAGGATTTAAGAAACCTATATATTTTCCTTCTTAAGGACTGATTACATTCTCCTTGTCTGGCTGGTTAACAGGGCTGGGATTGTGGGGGATTTGGATAGATGTTTTAGTCAGAGGCATTTGGCCATGTTGTATTAATTATGTATATTTTAAGTTTCGTACAGGGTCCAGATGGTATTCCATTGGGTCTTCTATAAGTTTTAAAATAAATAAATAATGGTAGGACAGTCTCTGAAATACAAAAATTTAAAAGCTACTGTAGTACAGGACTGCACCTGGGAAAGCAACCAAGAGTCTGCCAAGCTAAGTCTCATTCACCCAAGCCCACCCTCACACTGCTTTCCATGTCTGGTGAATAACCCAGAGTGACAAAGGAATAGTTTCTCTTCCGATTTCCATCTGCAGCTGAAATAGGCACGAGGTCAGCAGATGATAAAAGATGTTCTGTAAAACAGTACATTGAGGAGAAAACCTCAATGGGGATTTCAGAAACTACAAGGTGTTAAAAAATATCACTTCTAAGTGAACTTATTTGTTGAAGAAAAATAATAGATGTTGGAGTTTTATTCTATAACTCATCTGAAATATTTTCTTTTTTGTCTAGGTTTTTATATATACTCTCAGGAAATCTGAAGGATATCATAGCTGTAGTGATGAAACTTGCTTACATGTACACACACACACACGAAAGCATAACTAAATGAACAGATTTATATGCAGCAGTCACTTTCCCTTAGATAGTTTCATTCTTAGGAACAATCTGGACGCGGAGATGTGCCACAGCCATAATAGATAAGTATAAGATGGAAGACAACGGATATGATGATCAGAACTGGCATCTACCACATACAATACAGTCATGTTGTAATACTGTTTGATGCAATATAATGTTTGATCCATTTTGAGAGATTAATATCAGATCACATGAAACAATATGATACAGTCTCATTGTATGGAATTATGGCTGCTGTCAATCAGCATGTGACATAATCCTTAAAGTGCCATCTTGGGGGAATGGCAGAATGGCATATAATTATAGTTATATGTGCATTAATAAGTAATTTATTATACTAAATCCATTCAGATCTTTTGATATTTCATTTATCACCATTTCTCTGATGACTTTCTTGCTGTATAACAGTACAGTGGTTTAGAGCCTTGTGCTAATGAAGTCAGGCTTGTAGCTTTGACCTGTATGTGGGTCAGTTAGCTTTACACACTGGGCATCTGACTCCAGGCAACTTGCAGATGTGGGCTTTTTATAATAAAGGAGATTGATCAGGAGCATATGTATGGATCAATGTATAGCTATTCTTGCCACTGGAAAATCAACTCAAAGCACATGCTCTCCTGGACTGCGGCAATAACCTTCTGGTTGATTTCCCTGCCACCAGTCTTTCATCATTCCAGTCCATCCTTCATTCAGTTGTCAAAATGATCTTCCTAAAGTGTAAGTCTGATTCTGTCACCCACCCTCTCCACACACACTTCCAAGAAACTCTTGTGGTTTCCTGTCACCTCCAGGATCAAATATAAAATCCTCTATTTGGCGTTTAAAGTCTTTCATAACCTGTCACTTCACATACCTTTCTCATCTTTTTTCATCATAAATTCCCACCCCACCCTCCCTCACTCTTTAATCCATTGACACAGGCCTCCTTGCTATTCCCAATGTAAGACACTTCATAGCCTAACTAGGCATTTTCAGCAGCTGTCTCCATTATCATCTCCACCTTTTGGCTTCCTTCAAATCATAGGCAAAATCACACCTTCTATAGGAAGTCTTTCCTGACTCTCTAATGCCTCCCTTCTGTTGATTATTTCCCGTTTATCCTGTATATAGCTTCTTTGTACAAAATCATTTGCATGCTGTTTCCCACTTTAGACTACAAGTTCCTTAAAAGCTAGAACTATCTTTTGATATAAACTATGTTAAAGTCTAGAGACAGGAATGTTTGGGATAAAATCAGGATAAAGCTCTAGTAGTCCAGTTTGATTGGATTAGAAAATACAGGAAATGGATTGGAATTAGGCTAGAAAAGTAGGATCAATGTGACTATTGAAACCAGTGAAGATTATCATGGGCTGGAGTGGAGAGGAAGACTGTGAGGTAGGTAAAGAAGTAATTAAAGAAAGTCTTAGTTGACAAAGTTTTAAATAGGTTGATAAGAACTATAAATTTCAGAAAGGAGAGATTATTGAGTGATAATGGCACAGAAAATACCTAGAAGTGGCAATGGGGAGCATAACATACACCAACTTATTCTCTGGGATGCATCATGAGAAAGAGTTGTTGTCAGTGATTCTTGAGGAAACATGGAGAATGGAAGAAGTGCTGGATGGAGACAAACAATGTTCTAATTGAAGAAGGAAAAAAAAAAGGTATCAGGGCCACATAGGGTAGGGCATAGAGGAGAAGGTGAATTCTTGTGAAGGTGACATCAACTTCTGGAAAGAGTCTAAAATAGATTTTTAAAGGAGGTTGTCCTTTAAGGGTCATGTCATGCTATTTACCAACATAATTCCACATGAGATTGTATTATCTTAGCTAATTTGATATGATACTCATCTCTTGAAATTGATTAGGTATAGATTGAATGGTTGTGAATACTCAAAAAAAAGTAATCAATACAAAAGAGTGTGGATTTAGTAAGAACAAGTTAGTAGACTAACTTCATTTTCTTTTTCAAAGTCTTGCTAGATAGAACTCTAGTTAATTTAAAATGAAAAAGGTGGGGCCTGGGGTTTGGGATAGTCAAAAACGTCTCTTCTCTAAACTCAACATTTTCAGTTCCTTCAACTAACCACGATCCTGAGTCAACCATCATGGTGGTTCCTGGTCACAGCCCTCTTGTCATTCTGGTTGTCCTCCTATGGAAATACATTATCTTATTGATGTATTTCCTATGGTGCCTAGGACTAAACACAATCCTCCAGATGTGGTTTGATCAGTTCATAATACAACAAGACTCTTACCTTCCTCCTTCTTAACATTATGGTAAGAAGGCATTAGCTTTTTCTGAACTGCTTTATCACATTGCTAACTCATATTGAACCTGAATTATTGAACTGTTGAACTAAACCCCTCTGATCTTTTTCATATGAACTTTCTAGTCAATTCTCTCCTATTCTGCACTTGTCAATAATTTTTTACATCAAGTACAGGACTTTACCTTTAGTTCAGTTCAGAACTACATTAATGGAATGAATATGTAATGGAAATCAAAGATGTTTGCTATGTTAATGTAACAATATAGTACTAAGACTATGTCTGTTCCCACTTCTTTTCTACTTGTATATTTTCTTTATAATATCTTTTACGTCATTTCTTGTACGTAAATCATTCTTACCACTATCCCGTAGCCTGGTCACTGTAGATCTTCCTATTTTCTTTGAAATCCTATACTTTTAATTTTTCTGAAATTTGTGATCCACAACTATAGGGTTACATTTTTGAGGTATACTTTATTGTCATGTGTTAATAAAATATTTTGACCTCTTCATTTCCAATGAAATTTTTTCTGTCTTACTGTAACTGCTAAAATATCCATCATTGTACTAAATTTGAATAGTGGATAATGTATCCTCACTTTGTACTTGTTTTTAGTGTCATTTTGTTATGTAATGTTATTGTCATTTTCTTAATGTTCTTATTTTTTCTAATTTTTAACCAAATTATTGTTTAATATAGTTATATGGTTTTTTACTCATGTTGTTTTTATGCAATTTTGATTTCATTGCATTGTCACTTGAAAATATATATACCTGCTTTCTGTTTTTGATTTATAGAGTTTTTCTGTGATCTAGTATAGGATTGATTTTGGAGAATATTCCATATGTGCTTGAAAAGAATGTATATTCATTGCTTCTCTCACTTAGTTCTCTTCATACATCTGTTAATTCTAATTTACTGACTAATAAACTCAGACATTTGATCTCTTCAGTATTGACCTTTTATTTATCTTAGTCTGACAATAGAGTGTTGAAGTCACATACTAGTACTATATTCAATTTAACATTTTTGCTTATTTCTTTTTATATTACTGTTAATCTTTTACAATTAATTTAACTGCCAAATGGTTTGGTGAAGGTGAACTTAGAATGACTATATATCTGCTATTCATTTTCTAAAACCATTATCTAATGCCTTTGTTCTGTTTTTTAAAAGTATTTTAAAATCTACTTTTCAGATGCCACTACTGCCACTTTTTCTTTTATGGAACTTTCATTATATAAATTAGACTAATCTCTTAATTTAAATTTAAACTTTTTGGTTTAAGTTTTGTTTTTTTTTTTTACTGTAAACAATATGTTGACAGTTTTTGTTACTTGAGTAATTCTGCGGCTCTTTTTCCTTTAATGAGAGAATTTATCCCATCCACAATTATTGCTATAAGCAATACATTTGATTTATCTACAAACATTTTCCTGTTGTTGTTCTTGCTGCCTCTATTCACATTCCCATTCTGCTGAATAGAGCAGGAGGAATTCATAGAAATAGAGTGACAGAGTTCACTACAAATTTATGTTACCGAATCTCAAATGGGTCCTCAGTGCAGCAAGGAGATCATTTTATTCTTCCATAAATAATTTGCCATCCCTGTGCCCACAGTTGCTATTCCAAAACCTTCTGTCTTCTCAAGTCTACCATACCACCTCCTTTTCCTATCCTAGTTAAAAAACTTTTGTCATATTTTGTTGTGAAAAGAGAGACTGTTCACTTTAAACTCCCTTTTCTCCCCTTTTCTACTTCTAAGAGCCCCTTGATGTCATCCCCCATTCTCTCATCCTCTGATGAAGAGGTAACCTTTCTCCTTGCAGAAGCCAGCCTCATACCCTTGATCCCATTCCCTCCTGTTTCTTCAGACAAACTGTCCCTTTCCCCACTCTCTCTCAAGTCTTTGGTTTCTCCCCATCTACTGGTTCCTTCCCTGTTGCATACAAAAATATTTAAGTCTTCTTATCCAGAAAGACCCCTCATTTGACTACACTGCTAAAACACCATCACTTTAAATATCTCTTCCCTTTCTTAGCCAAAATCCTAGGAAAAGTAATTTGTTAGTTGCCTCTTCTTTATCTCATCTAACTCCTCTGCTATTGGACATCTTGAGTCCATCTCATCATTCTTCTGAAACTTCTCTCTTCAGTGATCTCTTAATTTTCCAAAAACTGATAACCTTTTCTCAGTTCTCATTCTTCTTTACTATGTAGCATTTGATGCTGTTGATTACCCTTTCCTCTTCCAAAATCTCTCCCTTCCAGGCTTTTATGACACTTCTTTCTAGATTCTCCTCCTACCTGTTTGACCACATATTTTATCATCTTTGCTAGATAATCATCCAGATAACTGAGGCTCTGTCTTATTCTCTCTCTTTTCTTTCTGTATTCACTTGGTGACCCAATTAAACCAAGATAGTCCTGGGTTTAAGACAGAGGCACAGTGGATAAAGTGTTGAGCTTAGAGTCAGGAAGACTCTTCTTCCTGACTCCAAATATATCCTCAGATACTTACTAGCTATATGACCCTGTTTGCCTCAGTTTCTTCATCTGTAAAATGACCTGGATAAGGAAATTGCAAACCACTACACCAAGAAAACTCCAAATGGGATCATGAAGTGTCAGACATGACTGAAACAATTAAACAACAACAACAGTCCTGGGTTTAAATACCATCTTGGTATAGATGATTCACTTATCTATATATTCAACATTAGTCCCTCTCCTGAATCTAACCCAGAACACGAACTGCCTAATAGGCATTTCAAACTGGAGTCCTATAGGTATCTCAATACATCCCCTTCTCCTCCCAGAAAAAAAAGACCCCCCCCCCCACAAAAAAAAACCAGAACTTATTATCTTTCTTCCAAATCTTCCAAGCTTCCTTATGTCCGTTGAGGGCAAAATCATCCTTTGAGTCATTGATGTTCACAGACTCCATATCATCCTTGATTCCTTCCTTTACTCATCAAAGATTTCCCATCAGTTGCCAGGTCCTATTAATTCTCCTTCAGTAACATCTCTTGAATCCATCCCCTTCTCTGTTCACACAACCACTACTCTAGGCTTTCACTTTTCATTTAGGTTATTAAAATAGCCTTCTGATTGGTTCCATATACAAAATCTCTTGTTTCTCTAATCTATTTACTACATACTTGTCCAAAAGGATTTTCCTAAAGGGTACATCTGGCCACATCACTCCCCTACTTACTAAACTTCTGTGGCTTCTTGTTATCTCCAGAATCGAGTACTAACTCCTCTTTGGCATTTAAAGTCCTTCACAAATGAGTTCCAATTTACCTTTCCACCCTTGATGCAGGCAAACTGGCCTTAATCTTCCTTAAACCCAGCGGCTGATTTCCCTATTTGTGTCTTTTTATTGGCTCTCTCCCATGCCTACAATTCACTCTGTCTTTGGAATCAATATTTTCCTTCCGAACTCTCCTTAAGAATCAATTTTCCATGAATCTTTTCCTGATTATCCCAAGTGATAGTCCCTCCCCCACCAAGTTCCTTTGTATTTATACTTTTGTATACAGGTTCCCCAACAGAATGTAAACACCTCGAAGGCAAGAACTGTCTCAATTTTTTTTCTTC
>CM053588.1:201334752-201358517 GCA_028646515.1 Pseudochirops corinnae | reverse complement strand
TATAAACAGCCCCTTCCCTCAAGGTGCTTACATTTTGCTGGGAGTATACAACATTTACAAAAATAATTTGAGGGAGGGAAAGACCATCAACAGCTAGGGAGGTTGAGAAAGACTTCCTCTAGAAAGTGACACCTGAATTTAACCTTATATATTTCCCGTGGTAATGAATAAAAACTCAACCTTTCAGTTCTATAGAATAATATAATGTTAGGGCTAGAAGTGACAATAGAGATAATTTAACAAGGGTTCTTCATCTAGGGCCTGTTGAACTGTTTTAAAATATATTTTGAGAACTATTTCAATAGAACTCATTTCCTTTATAATCCTATTTTATTTTATGCATTTAAAAAACATCATTCTGAGAAGAAAAGGAAATAAGCAGTTATTAAGTGTTTACTATATTTTAGGTACTGTGATAATTGCTAAGAATATAAGCAAAAAAGACAGTCCCTGCCCTGCCCTCAAGATGCTTACATTCTAATATTCTGAGGAATTCATAGGTTTCACGAGCCTGCCAAAGGGCTCCATGATACACATACAAATAAGGGTAAGAACCTCTGATTTAGTACATCTACCTCATTTTACAGATCAGAAGGCAGTCTGAAGGAGGTGAAGTGATTTCCATGAAGTTGCCCATGTCTGTATTTATATCTGTTCATATCCATTTAGTAGCGTTGGTCAGAAAAATCTTCATATTGGAAAAACTTGATTTCTTTGACTCTTATATTCCATTTACCTTATATAGCTGTGTCAACCTGATCAAATTCTATGCATAGACCAAGAGAATCATGTAAATCGGTGGTTCTCAACCTTCCTAATGCCGTGACCCTTTAATACTCATATGTGGACGTATCTGCATGTGGGTGGACCTGCCCTGAGATGGATAGAGGAGTGGTGTCTCGGTTCCTAAGACCATCGGAAATATGTGTTTTCCGATGATCTTAGGCAACCCCTGTGAAAGGGTCGTTTGACCCCACAAAGGGGTTGCGACCCACAGGTTGAGAACCACTGATGTAAATGGAAGGATTTTATTTTCACTTTTTGCTGTATAAATAGAGGAGAAAGAGACATTGACCTTTGTCATCTTTATTTGAGTCTATGCCAATATGTACACCCTCCCAACAGTGAACAATAAGGTATCCACGGTGGCCGGACTGCTGCCCACACCTGACCTATGACTTTTGTGTTCTCATTGCAGCAACTGTAGCCATGTTGCAGTTTTTCTGCTACCATCAACTTCTGGCAGCTGAGCTCACCCTAGGTGAAGAGCTGGAAGGGACCTGAAAGGTAATAGTCACGAGACCGTACACGTGAAGTTACTTGTCTGTGGACACACACGCATGTAAGATACAGAGCTAAGGTTGGGGCCAGCTTCTCAGACTCTGACTCTCCTGCTCTTTCTATCACAGCATGATGCCTCCCCTCCTTTTGTGGCAGGTGGTGCTTGGATTATGCTTGTAAGGGCCTTAGGGATGCCAAGAGGAAGAGGTCAAGAGGGAGACCGAGGGCAGCCTGTGTCAAGGGGATGGGGAATAGCAAGCACACTCATTTTCTGACCGTGGAATTTCCCTACTTGATCTATGTCAGTGGCACTTTTCTACCTCTAACATAAAACATAAGCTCCTTTGTTCTTTTTATGGGGTCTGCTGGGTGGAGCAGTGGATAGAGTGTTGGAGCCTGGAGTTTGGAAGATCTGAGTTATAATCTGGCCTTAGATACTCCCAAGCTGTGTGACTCTGGGCAAATTATTTAACCTCTGTTTGCCTCAATTTCCTCATCTGTAAAGTGGGGGTAATAATAACAACGATCTCCTAAGGCTGTTTTGAATATCAAATGAGCAATACTTGTGAAGCTCTTAGTGTAGTGCCTGCCACATAGTAAGTCCTATTTAAATAATATTATTTTTGCCCTCTACAACCTGATCACAACCTGTCTTTCCAGTCTCTTTGAATGTTACTCATCTTTCCACTGCTCTATAATCCAGCCCAACTAGCTTTCTCTCTGTTCTTCACATTCAAGAATACTTTTCCAGTCTTGGTGTCTTTTTACAGTGGACATTCCTGAGGCAATAGTCTTTGAAGTGAAGATGAGGGTAATACCAACATTTCCAATCTTATGCTCCCCAATATTCTTGGAATGATCTCCTTCCTTATCCTGGTTTCAGAGAGTTCTTTTCTTCCTTTAAGGCATGGCTTAATCACCACCTTGTATATGAAGGCTTCCGTCATCCTCACAATTAAGAGTATGCTTTCACTTCACCTCCTAATTTCTTTGATTTCTTTCAAGACTTAGCTCAAATATGACCTTCTGCATAGTTCTTTCTGGATCCCCTCCTCCCAGGTGCTCACGCTTTCCCCTTTCAGATTATCTTCAAATATTCTTCATGTTTTCTCTGTGTGCTTAGTTACTTAACTGTTACCTCACACATTAGAATGCACATTCCACTCCATGTATGAGTGTACATGTATAAATGTGTATGCTTTTGTGTGTATCTCTATATTTATATCTATATTCACATCCATATCCATATCTATATAGAGAAATAGGACCTCCTTTCTTTGTATGCTATGCCCAGGGCTTAGCATAGTGCCTACTCCATCCCAAGTGCTTCATAAATGTTTGTTGATTGACTTAAGAGTTGGGATTGTTTCATTCTTTGACATATATAACCAGTGCTTGGCACATAGTAGGTGTTAATGAATGCTTATTGCTTGATTGAGTCATTTGTTTGAAATGAAGAGTGTTAATTGGAGGAATATGAAATTATCTTGGGAAGTTGGCCTGGAGCCAGATTGTGGAGACTTTTAGAGTTTAATTCTTTACTGAGGAGGATATAAGAACGATTTAGTGTTCCAGGGCTAACACTGGGATTCAGTATGGGAAATGTAGGAAATAGAAAGTAGAAGCTATGTGTACAATTGTCTCTAAGGTATGCTCACAGAAATGTGCATACTACCAAATGGACAATTTGAAGAGTAATTCAACCACATAGGAATTATTGTTGATTCTACAGACTTTATTTTATCCCAGAATTATCTTGATGAGATAGAAAGAGCAGTGGATTTAGAGTCTGAAGATCTGAATTTAAATCCTGGGTCAATAACCTTTGTGACCTGAGACAAGACACTTAATCTCTCTAGTCTCCAATTTCCATAAATCTGAAGATTTTTATGAACAATGTTACTCTATTTTGACACATGACCACAAGAAAGTAATTTCAATTTGGGGGGGGGGCTACTTTTTTGATCTGTGAAATGAGGTGATTGGACTAAAATAGTTAAGGTCTCTTCTATCTTTATAACATGCTATGATTCTACAAAATCCAGCCTTTCAATTTTTGTAAAACCATAGAATATGAGAACTATCCCATTTGGCAAATGAGGCAACTAAGGCCAAAAGAGGTTGGGACCCACCCAGGGTCACACTGATAGAGAATAGTAGAGCCGAGATTCAAATTCAGATCCATTGGTGCTTCCATTATGTTATACTATAGCTCAATTTTTCTTTTTTCTTTCACCTGAGGTGGTTGGAGTACATGGTCTCTTAGGTCCCTTCCTACCCTAATTCCTATGAGGTCCTATGAGGTCAACAAGTTTGCCAAGTTAGTGTATGTATAAAACGGTAGCCTTTGTGAGAAAATATGTGTGCATGGTGCCCGAGTTGTTTCTGTTGTGAATGGCTGCCTTCAGAACAACTTCAGTATTGAAAATACGTAAGGAGTGAAATGTAAGATCTGAGGAAATGTTGCCCATTTTCTCAGGGCCAGGAAAATCCTGACAGCACTCCAGGAAGAAATCACTTGCCAAAACATCAGCTTGAACAAGTGGTTCCATCCAGCTCAATTGTAACGCCACATAATTTATGCTGGAGTGGCTTTTGGAACAGCAGAGAATGGCATGTGCCCATATTGGGGAGCATAAGATTGGAAATGTTGGTATTACCCTCATCTTCACTTCAAAGACTATTGCCTCAGACGTTGGAAGCTATCAGGTAAGAATTCATCAGTGTAATGATACTTTGTTATTGAGAAAAAAATGCAGGAAATTTGAAGGAAAAAACCCACTTTTTCTCTTATTTTCTCCTAATGTCCATAATCCTCATACCATGAACAGAGGATAATTTGTTAATGTTCATTTTTCAAACGTGTATTAAGCATCTGTTATTTCTGAGATAGATTTATTAAGCACCTAGGGACAGCTATGTGGTGCAGTGGATAAAACTCTGGGGTTGGAGGCAGGAAGACATTAGTTTGAATCCAGTCTTAGATATTGTACCAGCTGTGTGACGTTGGGCAAATCACTCAACCCTGTTTGCCTCAGTTCTCTCATCTGTAAAACGGGCTGGAGAAGGAGAATGGCCAGCCATTCTATTACTTTTGCCAGGAGAACCCCAAATGGGATCACAAAGAGCTGAAAAACAGCAGAACAACAAAGTTATCGTGACTATTTTTCTGCCTGTTCCACTTACTTCACTTTGTATTTGTTCATGTCTTCCCATGCTTCTCTGAACCCTTCACACTTGTGTATTCCTGTGTGTGTGTGTGTGTGTGTGTGTCTGTGTTTTTATGGTGAAAAAATTGTTCTATTACATTCATAATTTGATCGGCCACTTTCTAAATAATTTATTTTCAAAATTCTCTTATATGTATACCTCTTTAAATTAAAACATACATCGTTGTGAGGCAGATCAGGTGCGAACTCTATAGGTTTAGAAAGGAAAAAAATGTTCAATGTTGTTTAATTGTCAATGAGGGGGTAACAGTAATGTGAAATAAATTGTTGGAGTACCAAATAAATTGTTCTAAGTTCTCCAAGTTTGGGATAGTTTAATCTTATTATGTTTTTTCTCAGTCCTAAAAATTTCTTATCTGTGATAAATTTAATCACCACCTTCATCATCATAACTCACAGAAGCAACCAGTTATTAATTTCAAGATCAACAGAAGACAGTTATTGCCTTAAAGGAAGGCTGCAAGTGTTCTAATAGGAATTATATTGGCTAGAGTTAAAGGATTCAACACTCAAAAGATTCTGTCGTTTAGATCTGTGTCATAGACATGAATCTCAGAGTAGCCTTAGACAAATTACTTAGCACCCAGGTTTTTCCCCCAGTGCATTCTGGTCTGTAAAGTAAGGTTGATAATATCTCTCAGGCAATTTTATGTTGTCAGGCAAGGTTATTATTTATCTGTATCCTTCAATGTAAGCTTTTTAGACTAAATAAATTTCTATAATTATGTTAATATTACTTGAAAATGAAGCTTAGTTAAATATTTTTAAAGCTATTGATATGTCAAAGGAAAAGGGAAGTGAACATTACCTTGATTCTGGTTGCCCAAATGTGGTCTTATTTCTTTCATTTTTATCCATGAAAGAGTGGAGCAAACTCTGTTCTTCCAGATATTAATGAAAGATAGGATAGTGATTGGGTGTTCCAACTGTGGAAATCCCAGCTAGTATAGAGATCTTAATGCTGATGGTCCCTGTAGAAACTACCTTGAATTTTTCCAAAGATAGCTGCCATATCAACATTCGGTACGGATATTCTTGTGGAAGCTAGATCAGCTGTGAAAAAGGAAGTCCTTGCATTCCTTAAGAAAAAAAATAAAATTAACTACCTAGAAAATCTGTCAGGTGGAGCATTGATTTCACCATTCTTACTTTGAACTAAGACACTCAGCAAAACTGGCAATCAACAATTATCAGTTAATGAGTGAGATACTCAAGTGCTCTGCTTCCCAATGACAAAAACTTGTGTTCTGGCTGACTAGATGGAAATGTTACTTTTAATATATCAATTCAACAGTTAACTGATATACTTTGGGTTTCACTGTAGAAAGTGTTAGATGCCAGCATTTATCTTAAAAGACCTGGGAGGAGAATCCATTATAAAAGGGGTGGAATCTCTTTCTCTTCTCAGAAAGCCTTTTATCTCCTTTTACATCTATGTACCTTTTTTTCTTCTTCTATGCTCCGGCTGTGCTGAATGCTAATACTATAATGCAATCTACAACATTCAATATATTTGTCGTGGATTCCAAGTGTTTGCTATAGATGCTGAGGTCTTGAGGAAATTTTTCCTAATTTAATTACATGGAGTATTTTGGTAATATCTATGGGTTCTGGACACTAATTGTTTGTAAAGAAACACTGGATTCATAATTTGATGGTCTGTAGGTTTCTCAGCTGTTTCTCTCTATGAAAAATAGGTAATGGAATATTTTGCACGTGACAAGTCCATATTTTATAGACAGCACATCAGTGTTGTGTAAATTTTATGAACAACTTCTATTATCTTTGAAACCACAGAAGCAACAAACAGTTATAATTATAGCCTGAAGAAGCTATAGTGTTTCAAATCTGCCTACAGTAGTGGTATTACAAGGAAAATGTTCTGTGTGCCTGCAGCTCTCACTGTGCTTAGTGACATCACAATTATACGACACTTTAACTGAAACTTCTGTCCTTAAACAGAAACAGCTTGTCTAAAACCTGAGGTTGTTTTTTTTTTTATCCTTCAAAATTCTTTGATTCTTCACCAAATAAAAGGGGTAGAAATGGTAAATACTGTAGCTTACTCTCTTCTTTGTTACTATGTGGCTGCCTGTGCGATTAGTAAGTTATAGGTATTCTCTGGAGTGCCACATGGGGAATGAATGTACATTATTTAAAATTTCTTTATGTGCATCTG
Source organism: Pseudochirops corinnae (assembly GCA_028646515.1). Lineage (NCBI taxonomy): Eukaryota > Metazoa > Chordata > Mammalia > Diprotodontia > Pseudocheiridae > Pseudochirops > Pseudochirops corinnae. The sequence continues at coordinate 201,351,827 of CM053588.1, read as the reverse complement.
CTACTTGTCAACTCATGATCTTCTGATCCTTGAAGATTTGACAACCCTGTGATTTTCTATAATGGAATTACTGAAAAGTTATCAACAAAGGCATTGCTACGCAAGAATGCAAAGTAAGTCCTCAGATGTTTAGAGGAAAATCAACTTCAAAAGGGAATGAGAGATCTCAAAGAAATACCTGCCTCTTGCACATTTTGGGTTTGGGGTGCAGCTCTGTATGGTTTTCATTGTGACCAGTGTGAGTGGGCCTGTATAACTCAGCTTAACTTTTTTTTTTAACTTGCTATTTATTTTCTCCTAGTTATTTATCAACAGCTCGCTTGATTTTCTTCAGGAGTGGAATGCATCTCAGTGGACACAACAAGCTGTTTTGTTGGCTTTAAAAAAAATATCTAATTTTAAAATAAGAAAGATATTTTAGGTCAACACTTAAGAAAGCTTGAACAGCCATTGTGCACCTAGCAAGTGACTTTGTAAAAAGCACAATTTCCAGTGAGGTGTTTAAAAAAAAAAAAGGATTATTTGAATGTTTTAAGTTTTTTCAGTAAGCACATAATTGTTTTTTTTAAAAACTTTCTAGACATGAGTTGGGTACAGAACTGAACAGGTAGGAGATAATGGGCTAGGTAGCCTATGGGAAATTGTAGAGCTTTAATTACCCCAAACTTTTCTGTAAAATGAAAGCTCATTTAAAAAATACAAATATTTTGCCCATGTTGCATGGCTGTTAATCACAGAATACTTCATTCTCCACAGAATAAGAACTGAGTATAACTAAACAGACCAGCTCATGGTAGATGTGAGCAGGCTGTATAACACAAATACTAAGGCAGAGAATATTTTCCCTCCCTCCCCTGAAAATCTCTGGTTTGAATATGCCCCTTGGAGCACATGCTGAACTGAGCTCTTCTAATTACTTCAGGACATTTTTGCTCAGTGCTGACGGACTTTGGAACAGTAAAGCAATTCCTTGATCTTCTTCCTCCTGATTCCCTCACATTAGGTGTGTGTGTGGAGGGGGGTAGGATGATGGGGTTGGTAAGTAAACTCAGAAGAACAGCCATTCAGCAGACCTTGAAAGAAACATTACCCTCTGGCATTATCTTCATATCCAACAAATATGCAAGCTTTTCTTGGACTTCTTATGGAATCGTGGTGCCTGCTCTCACATAACAGAGGGCACATATGCTATCCAGGAAGCCTGAGCTCAGACCTTGAACCCCTGTTTTCCTCTTCTACTTGTTTCATTCTGTGAGCAAAGGTGACCAAATAGTGATCTTCAGATGGAGTTTTCTGGACTATCTTCAAAGTTCAAAAGCTCCTGAGTTCCACAATTAGAACTGACTGGAAGTAGGAAACATTGTTTGCAATTTAGATCTTCTCAGAGAAAATGATCACTGAGAGAAGAATGTCCTGGCATTTTAGAAGACATAGACCTTGAGGGAATTGTTTGGACGATGCAGAATCAAGGTGAAATGGTTGTTTAGCAGTCTTGCAAAGTGTTTTATGTTTTTATGTTTCAATATAACCTTCTAGTAGTGTACGATAGGAATTATGGGTTATTATTTCAAATTTTAAATCTTTATCAATACCTTCTTACAAGGTGGGGTGTGTGTGTGTGTGTGTGTGTGTGTGTGTGTATGTATAACTACCTTAGACTTGTACATGGAGAACCTTTCTATTCACTTTTGGGAAGAACATAGACATGAGTCAAACTTAGGCCTTATTTAAGTAGTTTTTTGCCTTGGAGTTTGAAGGTAAGAGTAAAAGAAATAGTGAGAGAAAGAGTTTGATCCTTCTCTTTGGAGGTCAGGTTCCTCCAAGTCTGAACACAGTTCATGTGAGGTCAGAGCTGGGACTTCGTAGTGGAAAATAGTGTCTGCCTAGGTGGTCCAGTGGATAGAGTGCTGGGCTTAGAGTCAGGAAGTTCACCTGAGTTCAAATCCATCTTCAGACCTCAGCTAGGTCATGCTGTGCAAGTCACTTAACCTTCTTCTCTTTCAATTTCCTCAGCTGTAAAACAATGTTGATAATAGTACCTACAATGCTATGGTGTTATGGTGAGGGTAAATTGAGTTGATATTTGTAAAACACTTAGCACAGTGTCTGGCATATAGTAGACACTTAATAATTCTTGTTTCCTTCCCTTTGCCACAATCTACTGGGTCTATGCCAGTATGTTGTTGCACAAAGCGAATAAGGAACTACAAAGAAGATCCAGAGTAAATATCATGGAAGAGGAGGGGAAGATACGTGGTTCAACAGGTGACCCCACCCTGTGGTGAACTGGAGAAAAAGTATGGACAAGAGTTGTATAGGATGGGAAGATATGGATTTGTATTGTTGGAGTGAAATATTCATGCTATCTTAGATCAATTTGAGGAAAAACATTTCAAACGTAATCATGTGTAGAATTTTCCTCTATTTGCCACTGTAAACTGAATGTTAGATTTACTAAATATTTGAATTTATTTTATAAACATTTTCCCTGAATGATCATTACTGCCATAATTGTAACTGAAACTATTTATTTATTTTTGCTTTTTGGAGGGGGGAAGGCAGGGCAATTGGGGTTAAGTGACTTGCCCAAGGTCACATGGCTAGTACGTTAAGTGTGTGAGGCCAGATTTGAACTCCTTCTGACTCCAGGGCCAGTGCTCTATTCACTGTGCCACTTAGCCAGCCCTGAAACTATTTAAAAATATAATTATTCATGTTTATTGTAACTCATGTTTATGGGAAGAAGATTGGTCTATCAGATACAGTATCTTCTATATGATCACATGTATACATATGGCTAAAATCTTATTAAATATCTGATCTATTAATTATATGTACACATGTAACTAATTTTTTATAATATTGTCACACATTTTATGTTCCTGTGTTTGACCACTTCTGTGGGCTTCATTGACATGTAGAACACCTAAAACAATAGAACTATGGCTCAAAATCCTCAATTAAAATAGAACAAGGGAGGAAAGGATATTTTATTTTGTATTATTGGAACAATTGTATTATGTCTGTGTCTTCTTACTGGGCCTTTGGAAGAAAGAATTGAAGGAGACTTTACCGTTAATCTCTAAAAACTTAACTAAATATACTTTGACCTAAGGGGTTCAGAAAGGTTGGGGTTTTTTCCTTTAAGAGTTAGTCTTCTTGTTGTTGTTCTTCCTTCATTCTCAAAGAGAACCAAGAGTTAGTCATATAGTGAATTGGGAAAGTAAAACCAGAGCAGTGGGAACAAAGGGAAAGCCTATTTAATGTTAGTATGCCTTTAGGAAGGAGATAAATACAGTCTTGACTCTTAGAAGGGGGCATGATTGGATCTCTCTGAATCTGTCAGAGAATTCAGAATTAACCCATTTTTGAATTTCAGATAACGTTTTTATGACTTCTGTTTGAAAGTTCAGTGTTATCTATAATAGACATAATTTTTGCTTAACTTAGATCTGGTCAAATAGATAAGCCACAGGTATTTTAAAAAGCTCTGATTTTTTTAGGAACATGTGAAAGTCACTTTAAGAAATGGGTTCCCCACCCTGGTTTAGAAAATAGGTTCCTGGGCGGCTAGGTGGTACAGTGAATAGAGCATCTGCCCTGGAGTCAGGAGGACCTGAGTTCAAATCCAGCCTCAGACACTTAACATTTACTAGCCATGTGACCTTGGGCAAGTCACTTAACTCCAATTGCCCCTACAAAAAGCAAAAAAAAAAAAAATAGGTTCCATGTAATGTATAATCCCCTCAGCAAGAAGTTTGCAGCATTGATTGAACTCTCAGACTCAAATGACCTCCTAGATTCCTTAAGCTTGAGCATGTTCTTTTCTGTCCTAGATTCTAACCTATTACTTAAAGGCAGGTATGGGGAGGGGGGTACCTTAGATACAGTCTGAAGTGGCTCATAGGGATTGGGCAGAGCACTTACCAGGGTGGTTGTTTTTCTGACAAAGAGGTGATAATTTATGCTGTTATATACTCAGCTATGGACAGAAATGATGGCGAATTTATTCTGTTTGCTTTATCAGATATGAGCATTAACTTTGTCCCTTTGTAACCTTAATGGGCATGTACTTGCTATTAGAACTAGAGTCAGAAGGTACCTCTGATGCTTTGTAGCCATGTGACCGGGGCAAGTCACTTTCTCTTTCTGAGCCTCAGTTTCTTCATCTGTAAAATGATCCTAATATCTGTGGTTTTATTTATTAACAAAGTTCTTGTGGGGATCAAGTGGGATAATACTTGTAAAATGATTTGCAGATCCTAAGGGACTATATAAATGATAGTAGTCATCATGAGTTCTCAAAGGTAATGGCTAGTGGCTCTAAAATAACACTTCAGATTTTATGTATCTATGACTTTCCTTCTTCATCTGAATTCACCTCTTTCAAGTATTCTTAAATTATTACTTCCATTATTCTAGTCTGAATCTTTCTCCATCTATGCAACACATCCTGGTAAAGTGACCCAAGGTAAATATCATTAATAGACGAGAAGGGACATTTCTCAGTGTGGCAGTCACATCCCATTGAACATTTAGACAAACTTACGTTTGTTAAATGTGTAAAAGGGGTGTACCAGGATGTGCCATAACTCTGCCTCAATAATTAGAGAGTGCCTGGAATTCATGATTGAATGAATCAATTAGAAGTATGAACTAGGTGTGAAGGTGGCCTAGATATCTCTATTGAGTTAATCAATCAAAGGCATTAAATTAAGTTCAGGCAATGTAGTTAATCAAGTGGGAAGGATGCTTATGATCATAGATGAGATGAAATGAGATATGCAGGAAATGTATTGGGACTGGCCTTTGTCCCATGACCCATGACTGGGTGACTCATAGGTCTACTATAAAAAAGCAAGCTAGTTCTGAACCTGGAAATTACAAGGGTGAACCAGGAAAGAGCAGTTCCAGCCAAGTCCCTGAGAGAGAACTGCTTGGGTGGGGGAAAAGGAGAGCTGTAGTTTCTTCCCAGTCCCCCACTAAACAGAGGGGAATACATTGCAAACTCTGAGAGGTCTGGAATTCTCATCAGTGTCTTAGTAGTGGCCCCAGAATGTTAGGACTGGCATCAGTGTTTGCAGTGGGATATGAGAAAAAACAAAACAAAACTAGACATGCTGAGAAAAGGCAGTTTCAGGGCTTTACAAGGAGTCCAATAGAATATACTGTATCTGTGAAGCACTTTTGAGGACTCCACAAAAGGCAAAATGATCTTCCAATAACTAGGAGCTATGAATCACTCCTTTGCTATATATGTTCTCTGAGCTTGAGCCCACTTTCCCCAGGACTTTGCATGTTGTTGTGTGAGAATATGTCATCAATCTTTTGGGAGATGTTTGGTACCAATTGTTCTTACTTACCATACCATTTTAGGAAAACCCCTGTCTAAAAGATAATTAATTGTCTTTCTGGCTAATTGCTCTTAATTTATTATCATGAGAAGATATCATGCTGTTGGGGCCTTGTGAGCTATAGTTCTAGGAAAACACTCTGAATACCTCAGGGTTTACTCCTAGTAACTCAAGGGTATCTATGGTAGCCACCTTCTGAAAATCCAACCTTTGGTGACTAGAAGTTGGGATAGTAATCTCAGAACATGTGCTACAAATGAATGAGGTAATTTTTTAAAGTTTATTAAAGAAACAAGGATTGCCTTGCTTTAACTTTTTTTATTCTAATCTATGACTACAGGGAAGAGAAATTCTCATATTTATATATTTGGTGAGGCTGTTTTCCACCTATACTTTTTCACGTGTAGCTTGGTTGCTGTCTTTTGTTCTCGAAGAAGACCAAAATAACACCATTATGATAGACTCAAGTTTCAGTGTGTCAGACTGTGGTTGATCAGACTAATAAAAGCTTGGAATGTTCTACCACAGGTGTAGCTTGAAAGGAGGCAGAATAGGAATCACTAGCTTCTTCTCTCCCTACCTTTCTCCAAGGGAGACTTTAGATCCATCCAAGAAGGGAAGCAGGATGGCAGGTGTCAGAGGCCACCACTCTGCTCTCCTTAAAGAGAGGAAATGCTGGGTTAGAATTATATCTATCTGTTGCACTAAATATATTAGTCTAGAGCAGTGGTTCTCAACCTTCTTAGTGCCGCAACCCTTTAATACTCGTATGTGGGTGTATCTGCATGTGGGCGGACAGATAGAGGAGCGGTGTCTTGGTTCCTAAGACCATCAGAAATATGTGTTTTCCAATAGTTTTAGGTGACCCATGTGACCCCTGTGAAAGGGTTATTCTACCCCCCAAAGGGGTCGTGACCCACAGGTTGAGAACTGCTGGTCTAGAGGGTGTGTTTTTTCAAGCTAAACATCTGATTCCTTTTCATTAATAGGGAAGGAAGACCTAAGCCTTATATTTAAATAAGAAAATTGACTCCATTCCTACCAAAATACTAGTTCCACAGTGAACATACCTAACCAATAGCAAAGAAATCCATTTATCCAAGTAAAAGACAAGACAGAAGTCGGAGAAAATAGACACAGAAGGATATATGCTAGATAATGGAAAGTGAAGGAGTTCTCCCATTGGGAAATAGAAAACTCAGCTCAACCAAGAAAGAGTCCCAGATCTCACCCAATGAGACAGTCCCCAAAGTCTGGTGTATAGCAAGCTATGAATAGGGACATGATGGACACTGCTAACTCCTTATGTCAGCTTCTTCTCAGAGTCTTATCCTTCTTTTAACAACCTGAAGAGTAGTTGGTCATTGTTCATCTTCTCTCTTAAAACTAGGAACCAGAAGTGTCCAAAGCTATTACAGTCTCAAAAGACTCCAGAGTTTGAAAAAACTGAACCTCTCCTCGCTTACACTCTTGCCTGTTCCACACTACCCCTCATTCAGATACAGGTCATTGATCTCTACCATTAAGAGATCCCAATAGGCTTTGGGACTCAAGTTACTAAAAGGACTTTAAAAAATTGCAAAGCATTTCCCATACAACAACCCTGTGAAAGTAGGTGTTGTAGGTCTTATTCCCATTTACAGAACAGAGGAATTTGGGTCTCAGACTGAGAAGAGTTTCCCAAGGTCACATAGCTGCCATGTGTCAGACCAAGAATTCAAACCCGAGTCTCCTGACTCCAAGTTAAACCCTCTTTACATTAAACTGCCTCTTGCCTCTTATGTTATCTAAAGTTTTATATCACTATTCAGAATGGAGAGCCCAACATTTTCTCAGAGGTAGGTCTTACAGCTTCTAGGAAAAAGGGTTTAACCATAACAATTAGGACTGAGTATTTTAAAGTTTTGTCTCTCATTTTTCAAATTAAAAAAAATATGGAATCATCAAAGCAAACAAACATAAACCATCTGTCATTAATAACATTTTGGCAGATTTCCTTCTATACATTACATTTCTTTCACCAAATACTTTTTTTCCATCTCAATATTAGTTGTGATCTTGGGCTTTTTTGGAGAGCATTTTGTTGCCCAAAGATATATTCCTATACTTGACATGTAGTAATAATAAAAAAAACGAGTCAAGCTTATTTTAAAGGAGGAAGTTTAACTGAGAAGTGAGAGGGTAGAAAGATTCATTCTGGGAAGGAGAAAAATGACATGTGGGATGACTTGGAAGTAGAGCAGAAAAAGATGTGAATGGGGACAGGAAATGCCCTGCACATAAATAAAAATATTTGTATAAAAGTAAATATAACATCATTTCTCTGTGAATGATTTCTTATGTGGAGAGAAGGCAAAGTAGTTGTTGTTGTTGCTTTTAACCACAATCCATATGGTAATCAAAACTCTTAACACATTAACCTTAAAAACAAGAGGGGACAAACCTATATATCTCTGACTTCCAATTCCTTGTCAGCTCTTGGTCTTGTAAATAATCATTTTGAAATGTAATCTTTTCATAATACTCCATTAAAATGATCTCTGGAATTATGTCTAAATAACATTGATGAAGATCTCTAAAACAAAAAAAAATAAATAATGGTGGTATGTGATTAATTGTATCACTGACGTGTTTTTGTTTCTTTAAAGCTTACCTTTTGAACAAAATATAAGCCAATGTTTTCATTCCTGATTCAGTTCTCAAACCACTTCCTTTTCTCTTTGTTCTTTTATTACAGTATAAATATTTTTATATAGTGTCATAAGTGAATTGGCCTATTCCTTTCCAAACCCTGCAGCATCATATCACACAATAGGCAGACGTACTGATTATGCCTCAGATAATGTAGTTGTTACTGATCAAGTTGATGTTAAAAGCCATCACTAATCATTGACATAATTCTTAGAACATTATACTGTAGAAGTGCACCTTTTGTGTGGCAACAGAATGACAAAATTGAAATGTTAAAAGTTGAGTGTCTGAATAATAGCCTGTGAAATCATTTAGACAAGAGCATTGTTGCTGCCATTGTAAAAGGACTAGAGAGTGACAGAATGAGACAAAAACAAAACGGAGAAACACCACAATGTCTCCCCTTTCAGGTTTGAAGGGAGATGTAAGGTAAAGAGGATTCCTATTTGTCTGTTTCCTCTCTCTCTTCTTGGAGGGTCTTCACCTAACAAGAGAGCACCCTCCTCTGGCAGCTTGCCAAAACACGAAAGCCTGTCTCATCTTCAGATTGGCAAGAGCACAGCGAGCAATGTGGGGAAGGGGGATGGTGACAGGGCCCTGGCTGGAAGGTTTTGCCCCACTGCAGTTTTGACTGAGAAGAAGTGATCCTTCACTGGTTAGATATGGCTTCTTTCTCCATGCACTTGGACAGGTCTTGGAGGTCAAAAGGCCCGAGAGTAGGAAAGAGCTATCACAAGGCCACTTAACAAAGGTATCTTTTGCCAATGAATTTGTCAGCTCACTTTGGTGCTTCAGAAAGACAGCTTTGTTGTGTCATATTGGATTATAGATTTAGAACTGGAAGCTGTCTTGGAGGTAGGTCTTCTAACCCAAATTGCTGATCTTATATAGGAAGAAACTAAGGCTGAGAGAATCACTTGCCCAAGGTCAGGCAAGGAATAAATAAAAGTCAGAATTCAAACCCAGGTCCTTGGACTCCAAATCCAGTAATCTTTCCACTGTACTATACTGCCTTTCAAAATGTTGCTCTTGTTAGACTATTAGTCTCTGTTACTAATGATTGATCTGGATGTAGGAACTAGTAAGGAATATGATAGAGAGATGGGGAAGGTTGGTTGGGGGTGGGAGGTAGTATTAGGGAAGAGGAGAAAGATGTTTGGTTAGCTAAATTGGATTGGACTTGCTCAGGCTAATGGGGCCCAAATCATACATTTAATCTGGTTATAGTGAGTCTGGGGAAGAAAAGGTGCAGAGAAAGGACATGATCATTTTCTTTAAGTACTTGAAGGGCCTTCACGTGGAAGAAAAATTAGTCTTGATTTGTTGGTCACAGCAGAACTAGCAATAGTAAGAAGTTGCAAAAAAGCAAATTACGGCTCGATTTCAGGAAAATGTTTTTAGTTGTTAGAGCCATCCAGAAGCCAGATGGGCTATATCCCCTCAAGGCTTTACTCAAGTATCACCTCATTCAAATGGCGATTCACCCTACTAGCTAGGACCTAGGTGTTAGTGTTGCCTCCATGATTGTAAATTCATTATGTACATATCCTATATTTACTTGTTTGTGAACTTGTATAGCTCTGCTGCCAAATATTGTCATTTTTCCTTCACAACCACTTTCATATATATCCTCTTATCTGTACTTACAAAGCCACCAACCTATTGCCTGGAATTTTGCAATAACTTTCTGACTGGTCCAATTCAAGCCTCACCTTTTTTGGATCTATTCTCAGCTAAGCTGCTGAGGTGATTTTTGCTAAAGCACTCTTCCAACCCTGTCACTTTTCCAGCTTCCAAGTGGCTCCCTTTTAGCTCCAGGTTCAAATATAAAGTTCTCCGGCATCTGAAAGCTCTGCATAATCTAATAAATCCCCTAGTACCTTTCTGGTATTCTTACACCTTTCTCCTCTGTGTCCAGCACAGTCTAAGTACAAACTCATAGATTCACAGATTTTACATGTAAAATGCACATATGGTGCTTACAGGTGTTCAAACAGCTTTATAGGAAGGATGTAGACAAAAACACTGTGTACTGTTGAAGGCTTCTATTGACAAATTGCTTTCCTCACAATAAACCTGAAGGTGGGGATTCTTAACTTAGTTCTTAACCCTGAAGAGGTCCAAGGATAGATTTCAGGAAGCCTGTAAACATGGATGAGAAAAAAAAAAATCTTTGTTTCCACTAACCTCTAACTGAAATTTAGTATTTTCTTTAGTTATTTAAACATAATTTTGGGAAGAGGCTTCATCAGATTGCCAAAGGGGTCCATGACACATAAATGGTTAAACATGTCCACCTTGGAGGACAGAAGCAGGAACTGTATAGAAAGGTTTAGGCCTGATGTAAGGAAAATTTCCTAATAGAGACAAAGAGGAATTGGGCTGCCTCAGAAGATAATGGGCTCCCTCTCCACACTGGAGGTCTTTAGGTAAAGGCTCAATGGCCTCTTCTTGGGTGGGTTTGAAGGGGAAATTTTTGTTCAGGTTTTGGTTGGACTGGTTGACCCCCAGGATCTCTTATTCTGCACTTGTTTGATTCTGTGAGTTAGGACAAGTATCATTATCTCTCGTTTGACAGATGAAGAGGAAATGGAAGCTCAGAGAGGTTGGTAACTTGCCCAAAGCCGCACACCTAGTCAATACTAGAGCCAAGATTCAGACTTAGGTCTGGTCCCTCTAAGTCGGATTCTCTTTCCTCTATCCAATGCTGAATCTCATGATGTTTGTAGCATAGCATAATTATAGATATGAGTCATCAAGAAGAGATTATTATGGAAGCACTCAGAGCTGCCTTGCTTTTAGGCCCCTCAAAAGCAACTCTAGGTACTTGGTACTTTATTAGGCTGAATATGTTACATAATATTCAATGCATTTTTAAATTTTTAAACTTTAAAAAATTATTTCAAAAAAATTTCGAGTTCTGAATTATCTTCTTCCCCCTCATCCTTTTCCCACCCATTCAGAAGGCAAGCGATATATTGATCATACATGTGCAGTCATGCAAAACAAATTTACATGTTAGCCATGTTGTGGGAAAAAAAAAGACAAGAAAAATAAAGTGAAAAAAATATGCTTCAATCTGCACTTGGAGTTCATCAGTCCTTTCTCTGGAGTATGTAGCATTTTTCATCATAGGTCCCTGGATCATTTTCTTAATCAGAGCAGATAAGTCACAACTGATCATCATTACAATGTTGCTATAAATGACTAGTATTCTCCTGGGTCTGCTCACTTCACTTTGCACGAGTTCCCACGTTCTTCTGCACACTCCTCCCCTCTGCCATTTTTTGTAGCACAATATCATTCTTCACAGTCATACCACCTCAATTTTCAATTCTTTGCCACTACCAAAAGCGCTGCAATAAATATATTTGTATACATAGGTCCTGCTCCCTTTTCTTTGATCTCTTTGGGATACAGCCCTAGTAGTGGTATTGGAGGTTCAAAAGGCACATAGTTTTATAGCCCTTTGAGCATAGTTCTAAATTGTTCTCCAGAATTGTTCCAAATGTTATCCAGAGTTCACAACTTCAACAGAACATTAGTATACCTATTTGTCCACGTCACCTCCAGCATTTATCATTTTCCTTTTCTGTCATATTAGACAATCTGATGAGTGTGAGACTTAAGAATTGTTTTTGCTTTTCCAGAGTTGCTGTATTTCTCTAATTAATAATGGTTTAGAGCATTTTAAAGTAAATTTTGGTAGCTTTCATTTCTTCTGAATACTGGCTGCTCATATCCTTTAACCATTTGTTAATTGGGGAACAGCTCTTATTTTTTATAAATTTGTCTTAGTTCCCTGTATATATGAGAAATGGCACCTTTATCAAAGAAACTTACTATAAAATTTTTTTTCAAAGGTTTCCTGCCTATCTTCTACTTTTGGCTTCATTGGCTTTATATTCAATGTATTTTATACTTTCAGTCAGTCAACATACGTTTATTTAGCATTTTTTTATTTGTCAGGCATTGTGCTAAGTTCTTGGGATACAAATAGCAGAAAGTAAGAAAGAAAGTCCTTTCCCTCATGGAGCTTACATTCTAATGGAGGAAGATGACACATAAAAGGAAGCTGGTTGGAGAAGACAGAAAGGTATGGAGGAAGAAGGGAAGGCATGATGGAGAAGCAGAGAGAAATATTGTTTGATGGGAAATGAAGAGGTTTCTGGCTTGTACACTCTCCTTAAATGGAGGTCCTGGGAAGAGGCGTCTAATCAGTGGGAGAGATGTCAGGACAATACTTCTACTGTGTGAATTCCAGAGCTGGTAGAATGAACTTCCAGGTTTAAGAAATTTCTGGGGCATGGTAGAAGAATGAGACTTTAATAGGGTAGGCACTGAACCTGTGATTTCCTTGGTATAGGGAACTTCCAGATGAAGAAACGCCCTCAACTATTACAGGTTGACCATTCTCTGCAAATCAACACTAAGAGACAAAGTGACTAAGTGACTTGTCCAAGGTCAGTCAGCCAGTGCATATCAGAGGTAGAACATGAAGCCAAGTCTTTGAGGCCATTTCTCTGGCCAATACTCCAAACTTCCTTAATGATAATTTAATCCTTCTCTAATCACATTCATCCCTTTGTCATCGCAGATTGCAATTTTTCTGTGCCATCTAGTGAAATTTCTGTCCGTGTTTTGTTAACTCTTGATAAAGTATCCACTCAATATTCTATGTCTCTTTGAATACCAACACGTGAACAGTAAAAATAGTTCAACAGTTCATGTCAACAAACATATATTAAGCACCTACTCTACTTAAGGCACAATGTTAGGCCCTGGTGATACAAGGAAAGGGGAACTAGTCCCTAACCTAATGTAACTTAGCATGCCTCTAGCCCATCTCTCACAGCCACCATTATCCATCTTGTGGGTAAGAATGGGGGACCGTTCCTCAGTCACAAAGACCTGCATCCTGCTTTAGAACCTTACTAGCTGTGTGATCCTAGACAACAGTTAGCCTCTTTGAGCCTCTGTTTCCTAATTTGTACCTACCTCATAGGAGTGTTGGGAGGATCAGATAATATATGTACAAACTTTAAAGCACTATGTAAATGTTGCTGTTACGAGCAATCATTTTGGAAAAGGGGACCTCTATGCCTTCATCCTCCTATATCAGCCATCAACCAGCTGCTACCAATGTAGCTGGCAAGCCAGAATAGCTGAAACTGAGCTGAGGGAGAAACAGGAGGGAGGGATGTTCTGGGCAGATCAAACCATGTCAACCACCACTTCCCTTCAGATTTTGATAAAGATAGCCCAGGTGTCTGGGCCCAAGAGTCCTGGAAATAGTCATGCTCCTCAGAACACTGGTCCTCTTTCCAGATTAGCCCTTCCTCTCCTAATTGACAGGAGTAACCCTTGAGGAGAGGGGGCCCAACAGCTTCACTACCAATAGACAGCTAAACCTAAGAGCCCTGGGAATAGAAGCAAGCAACACAAAACCATTGGCCTTCCTTCCAGACAAGTCCATAGCCTAGGTTCTCAACCTGTGGGTTATGTTCAATTTGTAACAATGAAAATACATCCTGCATATCAGATATTTACATTACAATTCATAACAGTAGCAAAATTACAGTTATGAAGCAGCAACGAAAATAATTTTATGGTTGGGGGTCACCATAACATGAGGAACTGTATTTAAAGGGTCCCGGCATTAGGAAGATTGAGAACCACTGGCCTAGAGGGAAGCAACCTTTGTGGAGTTTTACTTTGGTCCTTGCTGGAAGGTGCTACACTCCAGCTAATTCAGCAGCTGCAGGTACTAAGGACTCTAAAAAGAAAACTTTTGTCAACAAAGTCTTTGGCACTGTCAATGGCCAAACTGATTTATGGTCTATTAATAGAAATCACATTAAAGGAGATGAATCACTATCTGCCCTGCCTTCCTAAACCCTGAGGATCACAGAGCTTTTTATCTAACTTATAGCTAAAAACCTCTTACCTGTGCCGAATCCCCCCCACATTAGAATATAAGCTTCTTGAGGGAAGAAATTTGTCTTGCTTTTCCACTTCTATTCCAGCACTTAACAGAGTGCTTCTCATATTTTAATACATTCTTATTCATTCATGCATTAATATATCCACAGATATATTAACCCTTGAGGGTTTTGTTAAAGTTGAAGTATATGTAGTTAAAGTTAAAATTATATGTAGACTTTTAAAAGAGAAGAGTTTCCTGAGCTTTCCTCGTGAAAATATGTATTGCCCCCAGAATTTGGACATAGAGAAACTGAATTGCCAAAAATATATGAAAATCACATCCACCTTTTGCTAATGAATTAGGTTACATTAGAAAAACTGCTTCCAATCCTAAGAATAATAAATTGCTTTGGGGAAGAAAAACAATGGAATGGGCCTAAACCTGTCTTTTGCTGTGGGAATATTGTTTTTTAAAGTTGGAATTTTTCAAGCTTTTGTCTGTTGAAATTTTGCATCTCCTTTCATTTACTACTCTGAGCCCCTCCTTCACCTTTCCCTCATCAATCTCTTCCCTTCTTCCTGTGGAATTCATTCTTTTATTAGATAATCTTTCTCCACAAGTCTCCCAGTATAGTTTGTCATCTTACTGGAAAGTTTTTTTTTTCTAGTTTTCGTTTTAGTTCCTATGTTTAATTTTATCTTCTGAAGCCTGGATTCATTCTGCATTTATTGAGCAACTTTTTTGTGCTAGACTCTGAGGTAGACACAGGAACGAACTTGAAATGGTTCTTGCCTTTAGGTTGTTTTTTCCATCAAGAGCTTTGCTTAGCAGCTTCTTTTCTGGATCCAGGTTGTTATTTGAACGAAATCTTACTTTTTTTGAGGCATGCAAATTGGAGCACACCTTGCATCTCAAGAATGTAGCAAGATCAAATGCATTTTTGTCTGGTTACACAAGTAAAGAGATCTGAACATGTGTGTAACTGTAAGTGTACATGTACCATGCTGCATCATTGATTTTGTTTGCATGAGAACTCCCTCCACCAACCCAAACTATCACCTTTAGATAAATGATCATCTTAGAAGCTTACAAGGGTTAAGTGACTTGTCCATCATGATACAGCTAGTAAGAACTCTTGGTGGAATTTTAACCTAGTTCTTTGTTCTTCCACATCCAGCCCTAGATTGATCTGCTAACTTAGACAATTGCCTAAGTTTCAGATAGGTCAAGTTACTTGACTGGAAGAGGTTAAGTGGCTTGTCTGTGGTCAGAGACAGGAACTGGACCCAGGTCTTCCTGACTTTCAGTACAACACTGCATCTGTATCCCCCGTGCTGTGGCTACATACTAGAAAATCTTGCTCTGAAGAGAAACCAAAGCTCATTTGTAAGACATGCATAAGCAAAGGTAATATGAGAGGGTACTGTAGAGTTATAAGGAGGGAGTTAAAGGTGGACAAATGGAATTAGCACAATAGCCCCTGAGAAATTGAGAGAGAACCTTGTCCCACCCCCACCCCCTAACTTCCCACCACTTGCTGCCAACATCTAGACCTATCCATATAAGCTTCTGAACTTTGGTTCACCCAGTACTAATTCTGATGTCTGTGGGAAATCCAGACATGCAGTTGCTTGCTCCCAGAGAGTTACATTAGGATCTGATCCAGTCTCTGCTAATGTATCAGGGGGATGCATTGGCAGTAAACAGATCTACTCCTAATATAACTTGAGGGGAAAGCTTAGTACATTAGCTTTGCCATTTGAATCTTTTGTTTGAAAAAGCACATGGATTATTTGTAGTTCACCAACTAAACCTAAGGGTCTCTAATAAGATCATATATATTATGTGGCTCAAAGGAGTTTGTCCAAATAATATCTGAATCTGCTTCCTCTAATGACATTCCATGTGGATCTATAACTCTATCTTGCATAGCATGTAGAAAGGCTGCATGGAATGGGATTTTATACCTCACTCCTGAGCATTAGGGCAACATTACTAAGTGGAGAAGGAAAATTTTTAAAAATGATATCAGCTCTTCTCAAAATTGCTGATCCAAAGTAGTAGATGATTGAGGTAGCTATGTGTGACTGATTGCTCCTACAGAAAAGCTAAAAACAAGTGGAAGACTCCCTTTCAAAAGCAAATGACTTGTGTTGAGTCACCAAAACTCTCCCCTTGGACCTAGACACCTGAAAGGCAATATAGCTCAGTGGAGGGAACAATGATGGTTCTGGAGTCAGAACTGAGATTTATATCTCACCTCGGCCACTTTGAAACAACAGACCTCAAACCTGTCAGTGAGTTGGGGTTTGCCTACTCCAAGCATGTAAAGAATTCCGCTAGACAGAGGAATGGGCAGAGGAGAACAATTTATTCCAAATATCATGAAAGTGGCAAATGCAGGTACTGCAGAACACTTAGAACTTGGTCAGACATCAAAGATGCCAAGGTCATCCACTGCATCCTGGACCATCTCCAGTTGTCCTGACTTTTGTCTTGCTATTGGATTTGGATGATTCTGGAAGAGACAGTGAGGCTGATGTCTTTGTGCAACTTGGCTTCACTTAAATTCAATTCATACACATGTCAAGGCATCACCCCATGGGGTCATTGTCCTCTCTGAAAAGAAGTACTTAACTTCTCTTGGTCTCAGTTTCCTCATCTGTAAAATAAGAGAATTGGGCTAGATCAGAGGTATCAAATGCATGGCCCATGACTTCATATAACCCATTACATTCCTGGGTGTGACCTGAACCAGATTAAAATGTAATTGGGAAACATTTAACAAGATAAGTAACAATGCATTAAAACATAGATAACATTATATATTTAAACCAAGTCAATAAACAGCCCACAGGGATCCTTAAGAATGGTTTAGTGACCTTTCTTTGTGAATTTGACCCACTGGACTAGATGTCTCTCAAGTCCACTTACACTCTAAACCTCAATTCTATTGCAAATAAACTTTACATGTTTGTAACTTACATATCATCATTTGCTGAAAGTTTATGCCCACCTTTCTTATAATTATGTTGGCAAAGAAGGCCAAAGCTTACCAGGGTGTGTGTGTGTGTGTGTGTGTGTGTGTGTGTGTGCGCGCGCGC
>CM053588.1:201309049-201334252 GCA_028646515.1 Pseudochirops corinnae | reverse complement strand
TTTATGGGTATTTTGGGGTGGCTATGTGAGAGCTGCGATATGTTGCTGCTGCTACGCTGCCATCTTGGCTCCGCCCCCCCACATGGCTAGTTTTTGTGTTCAGTGTCTGAGGCTGGATTTGAACTCAGGTCCTCCTGACTCCAGTGTCAATGCTCTGTTCACTGTGCCACCTAGCCACCTAGCCACCCTCTTGTAGGATTCTTGTTCCACTAACTTAAGCCTTAGAGATTTGGGGGTCATTGTTATGCTAAGGGTGTCAGGGTGTGAGAATTAAATTTTATAGAGGTAAAGCCTCAAATGGTTGAGAAAAATATTTAAATCTTTTGTAGCAGGATAATCTTGAGTAATTAAGCCTCTTATTTCCCATCAGTAGGGGGAAGAGAAGGGAAAAAGCATTTATATAATGCCTACTATGTGCCAGGCACTGTGCTAAGCTCTCTTAACAAATATCATATCACTTGATCCTAACAATAATGCTGTGATGTAGGTGTTGTTGTGATCTCCATTTCACACTTAAGGAAACTGAGGCAAACAAAGACAAAATGACTTGACCAGAGTCATACAGTCAGTAAGTGTCTGAGGTGAAATTTGAACTCAGATCTTCCTGACTCAGGGCCCAGCACCCTATCTACTGTGCCACCAGATGCCTCTAGCTAAATAAAAATATCAGTGTTGTTTAGTCATTTCAATTGTGTCTGATTCTCTGTGACCCCTTTATAGGGTTTTCTTGGCAAAGGTACTATAATGATTAGTCAATTCCTTCTCCAGTTTATTTTACAGATAAGGAAACTGAGGCAGACAGGGTTACATAACTTGCCCAGGGTCATACAGCTAGTGTCTGAGGCCTCATTTGAACATAAGTCTTCCTGACTCCAGGCAGGCACTCTATCCACTGTGCCACCTATCTACCTGCCCCAAGAATATCATTAGGCTTAACTCAATAGAAGTTTAACCTGGACAGAAGGAAGTAGAGGAAAAATCGAAGTTCCTTTCTTTTTTCCAAGTTCTAGAGTTCACCTTAGAAACAACGTATATGTTTTTCTCCCATAGAGTATCTTATGTTAATTTTAATGATTATGTGATCTGATATGTACAATTTTTAACGGATGAGTTTCAGTTCTTATGAAATGTTCCATTGCCAAAGTTACTCAGGCTCCTAGTAAGGAAACAGACATTCTGGCAAAATGATAATTTTAGCAAGGCCTCACAAATAGCTCTAAAAAATTTAATTTGCACTATCCATCAATGGTATGGACCATCTTTTAATCTATTGAGCTATCAGGAGAGGATGTTAAGGATGACCTGATATCCTACTTGTTAATGCCCAAAGTTCTTTAGCCTTTATTCTCGAATAATTAATTTGCAAACCCACTCTAATACAATTTACCAATAATGGACTGGAAAATTGTGAGAATGAATGAAATGGTATTTTAGGGCTAACTCTGTATATCTCAGCATTGATCTATGTGCTCAGATACAAACAGAAAAGCTTGACAGTCTCTGACAAGATGATCCAAATTTAAGTTAGTCAAGGAATAATCAGCCATGTCATTTACCAAAAGTAGGGAGAAGATAATAAGCATTTAAGCACTTTCTATGTGCCAGCCAGTGAGCAAATGCTTTAGAAATATTATCCCATTTGATCTTCACAAGAATTTTGAAAGGTAAGTGCTATTATTATCCCTGCTTTACAGATAAGGAAACTGAGGCAAATTGAAGTTAAGGGACTTGCCCAAAATCATACAGCTTCTAAATTTATGAGGTGGGATTTAAACTCATGACTTCTAGGCCCAGTGCTCTATCTACTATGCCACCAAGAGGGTCCAAGTGGAATTAGATATTTATAAAGTAGACAGCATTCCACGAGTCCAACTACATTTGGACTCAAAGCACATATGCCTAAATCTTGTGGTTCATCCTTTGTTCTCCAAGAACACCAGTGAAATCATGGGGAATGTCTTGCAAGTGTATTGGATTTAAGTGAGGTAGAGCTGCACAAAGTTGTCAGTCTTACTCTCTCTCCCAGAGTCACTGAAGTCCATTGGCAAGACAAAAGACAGGACAACTGGTGATGGACCAAGATGCAGTGGATGACCTTGGCATGTTTGATGTCTGACCAAGGTCTAAGCATTCAATGGCTCCTCATTCAGGTACCTTCAGGGCCATTGGAACAAATTGTTCTCATCTACCCTTTCCATCCGGAGAAATCTTCAAATGCATGGGATAAATACTCTCCTATCCCCACCCCCTGGCCAATTTACCAACAGGTTTGAGGCCTGTCAATGACCTTGAACCTGGTTTAGCCTGCCTGCCAATATGGGTGTGGCTGCTGTGTATGCTACCGCTTCCTGGAGCTACAGGTAAAAGTTGGATCAGAAGTGGATACCAAAGGTGAATGAGCAACCCTGAAAAGAGCTCAGGAAGCCAGCCCTCACACTCTGGTGCTAGTCCTCCTGGAACTTGCTACTTATTTCTTATATAAATGTAGAGAAAACCCTTAACCTTCTTGTTGTAACTTTTGTATTTATAAAACAAGAGGGTTGAACTACTTTCCTTCTAATCTAGTCCAACTTCTAAGGCCCCTCCCAAATCCAAACGATCCTACATTGTGGATCATACTTTCTGGGAGACATGCCTCGGTAGCACAGGAGATAGAATACTCAATGTAGAGTCTGAAAGACCAGAATTTGAATCTTGCCTCAGAATTCTGTGTGAACCTGGGCAAGTCATTTAACCTCTCTCATTATCGGTTTCCTCATTTGTAAAATGGGGGTAAAAATAATAGCACTGATCTCCCAGGTTTGTTGAGAGGATCAAGTGAGATAATGTACTTGAACAGCTCTGCAAACTTTAAGAGGTAGTATGCTAAACTAACTTTACCTTACTCTGTTTCCTGAACCATAGGGGAAGTAGAGTAAATGAACTCTAAGTTGACTTTCAGTTCTGATTTTAACTGAGTAAAATAAAAAGCAGGCTCCTACTACTTATATTCTTGATGAATATATGAGTGAGACATACATATGTATATATTTGTGAAATATATATTTGACATATTTATAAGATAGATATATAATTTATGACAATTAGAGAAAACAAGTCATGTATACTACAAAGAATTAAATTTTCAATAAAACAACAAGTATTTATTAGATGATTACAATTTCCCAGGAACTGTGACAATTACAAGGAATACCAAGGGGAAAAAAAGCAAAAACTGTTCCTGCTCTCACAGAGCTTAAACTCTAATGAGGGAACCAAGTTTATGCACAAATTAGTCCATGTGAGATTAATATAGTAGAAGATGGAAGGTAGCCTTAGTGGGGAAGGCACCAGAGGATACAATCATTTCCAAGCTGCAGTCATCTGTTAAGGCTTCATGGAGTAGATCAGATACAGAATAACGTTTACATGCATGTTATCTCCCAAGGATGCTGCTTAGGATTACTATCTCTGTGCACAGGCAGGATTGGCTACAAAGACTGATAGAGGAACAGAAGCTCCCACACAGCAATGCAAACACCGAAAAATGTAACTTGGATTTGAAATTGTAGCTCCTATTTGTGACTCTTGCTTCTTAGATTACAATCACACAACTTCAGAGCAAAAAGGAGCTTTAATGATCACCAAGTTCAACCCCCTCTTTCTGTCAAGGTGGAAACCAAAGCAGCTCATCCAAGGTTCTGTAGCTGACAAGCTGTGGAAATAGGACTTGAACCCAGTTTTTCTGACCATTGGTAACATACCATTCCATTTCTTCTCAAAGTCTATCTCATTCCACAGATGCTGTCCACATTGATTTGTCTGTAATAGTTATTTCTTAAAAGTTGTGCCCCAGGACATTTTCCCACCCTACCTTTGCTTCTTGTAATTGTTCCATTTCATCTCACCATATGACAGCTGTTTAGACATCCAGCTTTCATCCATTTTCCACATGCATCCAGTCTATAGGAGTTGTTATACCAATTATCATCTTGAGGCTGGCTATATTTCAGGTTCCCATTATTAGTAAGCCTGGCTTTCTATTTAATGTCCAGTTTTGCTCACAGGTGATGCTGATTAAACTGGATGTGCCATCTGTGATAGGTTGAGGTCACATAGGCATGTACAAGGTAGAAAGCCCCCACAGTTTTATTTTGATCTTAAGTTTGATGCCACCTTGGCACCATCCTCTGTAAATTTCCTCAAGGACATACTGACCTGATTTTGGTTTCCACTATCTAATCTATTTCCCTTGCATTAGTATACTATTGTATAGTTTTTTGTTAAAGTAGCAGTTTTCAGGCACGTATTGAAATCTTGACTATGGATGGGACTTCTCTAGGGCAGGCTGCTCTATCACCTCAATCTTTGTCAAGTTTACTGTCACCAGCAAAGGAGTTATCATTCATTGTTCACATGTGGTATTTGTGGGTTCTTCAAAGACATGGTCAAATTACAAGCATTTCCTGGTTTACTGTTGCAAAATAAAAAATTTCATGTTTTTCATTTCCAGAGATGAATCTGTTTCCTAGATTTATGAAAATATATTCTCACACCAGATTCAGATGCCTCTACTGCATTTACTAATCTATGTACATGTCATGTCCCTGTCTTCATTTGTCTTTTTATCCCTACTACTTTTCACAGGCTAGGCACTTAATGAATTGTTGAAAATCTACTAAGGGCATCATTATGCTGCTGATCTCCCAGGTTCCTAACCTCAGACATATCCTTGATTCTCCCTCTCATTCACTCCCCATATCCTAATAATAATAATTATGATAATAAAAACAATCAGCAATTATATAGCACCTCCTATGCGCTAAGCACTTTGCAGATTTCTCATCTTATTCTCACAATTGCTCTGAATTAGGTGAAATCATCACCTACATTTTACAGATGAGTAAACTGAGGTAAACAGATTAAGGTCACACAAATAGTAAATGTTAGAGGTCACGGTTGAACTCATCTTCCTGCCTCCAGACCCAGAACACTACCCTCAGCACCTGTTAGTTGCCTACCTAGAGAAACTGACAGAAAAAGTATGAAGAAAAAATAAAGGATATAGTTTAGACATGTTCTGGTGGAGATATCAGTGAAGCCTCTGGGTGAAAAGAAATGCAGGTCTGCAGTTAAGTGGAGAGTCTGAATCTCAGCATCAATTTAAGAACCATCTGGGGTAGCTACAGTAAATAAATGGTTGTGTAGTACATAAATTGATGGGTCTGGAGTCAGGAACACCCAAGTCCAAATCCTGCCTCATACATTTACTAATGGTGTGACCTTGGACAAGTCTCTTAACCTGTATTTGCATCAGTTTCCTCATGAGTAAAATGAGAGTAATAATAGCACCTACTATCCAGAGTTGTTGTGAGGATCAGATAAAATAACAATTGTTATGTCTTCCACATAATAAAATTGTATAAACATTAGCTTTCATCATCTATATAAAAGAGAGACAATTGAAGGTCTGAGAGTGAATGAGATTACCAAAGGAAAGATCATGGAGAGAGAGAGAAGACTGAGGACAAAGCTTCTGGGAGTGTCCCAGAAGGAAAACAGGAGGAAGCAGGAGAACAAAGGAGACCAAGAAAGAGATAGATATGCCAGGAACCAGGAAAGGGCAGGGTTATAGAAGAAAAAGGAAGACAGCATATTGAGGAGAGGATGGTCAACACGATCAACTGTTACAGAAAGAAAAAAGACTAAGACAGAGAAAAGTTCACTGGGTTTGGCCATTGAGAGAACTTGAGAGAAAAATATCAATAGAGGGATAGGGTCAGAAGCCAGATATCAAAGGATATAAGATAATAAGGAGCTACAAGCAATGAATACAGACTAATTCTTACTACACCTTTCATAATGGAACAAAAGTATTCACCTACTCGGGCACTTGTTTTAGCCTTCACTAGAATTTATTCTCCTAGGGAACATCAATGCTTTAGTCAGGCCAGCAAACACAAAGGGATAGTTTCTATGTATGCTAAGGTTCCATGTATGCTTGTCTTATCTTTGATGTGAGCAAAGGTCTTACAGAGGTCTAAAACTATACACTGATTTTAGAAGTGCCCATTTGCAAGAGGGGCAGCTAGGTGGCACAGTGGATAGAGTTCCACCATCCCTGGAGCCAGGAGGACCGAAATTCAAATCCTGCCTCAGACATTTACTAACTGCGTGACCCTGGTCAAGTCATCAATCCTGTTTGCCTCAGTTCCTCATCCATAAAATGAGCTAGAGAAGAAAATGTCAACCATTCCAATATCTTTACCAAGAAAACCTCAAATGGGGTCACAGAGAGTCAGAAATAATTAAAAGACTTAAAAAAATTCTCAAGAGTTTTCAATAGCCCTGTCCATCTACGTCTTCCATTCTCTTTCATTTTCTCCCATACTTATTCTTTCATCCACACCAAGATCTTTGACCTGTAGGTCACTCCCTGTATCCCAGTCTATCCACCTTGCTATGGCTTCCCTTTCCTTATTACCCAGTTCTTATCCAGCCTTCAGGCTAAAGGCCCTGGTCTCCTCAGTCTTTCACCATTTCCTTTTTTTTACTACCACTTAACCCTGAATAATTAATCATAACTTTAGAGAAAGATGGAAACTTAGATGCTATTAAGTCTAATTTTCTGATTTTAAATATGAGAAAATTGAGGCAGAAAGAGGCTAGTAAACATCTGAGACAGTACTAAAGTTCAGATCTTCCTGACCTGAAGGCTATCTACTACACCCCCTAACTGTCTCAAAGTCCAGGCCCCCTATTTTATAGGTGACCCACAGAGAGCTGAAGTGATTGGCACAAGGTCACATAGCTAATAAGTGTCTGATGCAGGATTGAAATCTGTTTCTTCCTGACTACAAGGTTTGCCTCTCATATTAAGAAAAAGTCACAAAATTATGCTGACTTGGTACATTACAAATTTGTTATCTAACCCCAACTGAGCTTTTACCGCCACATAGCAATCACTTTTTTTTCATCTCTTATTGATTCTTTCCTTCTCCTGACAAAAGTTAGTCAAAATCTATTGTCTCCCTCAGCCCCTATTTCAACTTCTACCCTCGTCATCTGTCCCACTTTGGCAGAGGACCTCTCCTCCAACTTTACAAAAACAAAACACCACCACCACCACCACCACCACACACACACACACACACACACACACACACACAATGCCCAGTTCACAGAAGGTACTTAATTATTGTTTGTTGAGGCAACAAAGAAATTTTATTAGTGATCAGCTTTGGTCTTGAAACTGTTCACTAGACTGACATCTCTGAAATTCTGTAGTATTTCCTCAAGCTTACACATCTTTGACCAAAAAAGTCTACATAGCAGGGAGAACTAAAAGACAAAATGAGAACAAGTCTTCTACCTGTCATCACAGCCTTCAAATGGTATTCACAGGGACCACACCTGGAAGGACCAGGTATTTCGATTGTGTCAACTGGGGCAAGATTTTAAAAATATTTTTAAATAATTTTACTACGATTTCTCCTATATATTCAAATGCATTTAAATATAAATAATTACAAGCAGATATTATCATTTTATTTTGAAATAAAATTTTTCATCCTGCTGTCTCCAGTATACAAGTATCCTATGTCAGTTGACAAAAGCTTGGTCCTTTGAGGTAGTCTTACATTCCAATGTTTCTGTTAAATCATTCAGCCTCAGAACTTTCTCTCAGCGACCTCATTGGTAAGGGCTCACTAGCCAGCACCAGACCCTACCATACTTTACCTTGCAATCTTCTTGCCACCCTTCATCTTGTAAACTTTCCCCACCCCTTCACCCCTACCCCCACAGAATACAACCCTTCCTATTTTATATTTTGGAAACAGTAATGAAACCAAGATTATCATTGTTTCTTAAAAGCATATATCAATTAAATGCCCTATAAATTTCTAATCCCTTAAACTCCTCTCCCTACTGTCCTTCCTTACATGCACTGACTTCTCCTACTCCCATGTAAGTTCACTAAAAGTATTTGCATTCTCACTGATTAGCATAGTGCCTCACACGTGGTAAGCACTTAATAAATGTGTTTATTTCATCCTTAAAGTAAATGATACTTTGAATTATAGCTCTTAGAGCTAGAAGAGACCTAAAAAATATCTAATCCAACCTCTTAACTTTAGGCATGTAATATTCTTATTTATAGGTCTTTGGGGTATAAGGTGGGGGGGGAGAGGAGGGTCCTCCAGACCTTTGATTTCATCAGTGAGGGACTCCCAGTGTATGAACTCCCTGTACCTCTTTTGGGCTTCATTTACATCTTAGGGGAGCTTGGCGACTCTTTCCATTATGGTGGCCTGTGGGAAACCATATTGGAAAAAGACTTTAAGGTTCCCTTCTGAGGCTGAGAGCCCCCAAACAAGCTTTGTTGGGGTTTTTTTTTTCCATTTTTTTCTTCCCCATTCTAGGTATAGAGAGTACACTTTCTACCGTTGGTCAGAAGTGAAAGTCACAGAAATCTGGGAGGTAGAATCCAGGCCAGGTTTAGTAGCCAGTGTAGCACTGATCTACTGAGGAGCAAGTAGTGACCTTCAGAATTCCAGCACCGGGACAAGAACTTGGTGGAATCAATGTCATGTAGGAACCCAGTTTTCAGGATTTTGCAACCATGCCTCAATTGCCTTCTCATCCAAGAACTTCTTTCTGGGCCTTGGACCTTCTAACTCTGGAACATTGCTCCACTGGCTCCAACTCCCTTCTCACATTAATGAGCCCTCCTGGGGTCTCCTAGGCCAGCCACACTTCATCTTCCTCCTGGTACTGATTCTGACTCTCAGAACATCCACAATTTCCAACCCTTCAATTCCTTTTCTGTCCCCTTTTGTGTGTTGTCTTTTACATCAGAACATAAGCTCCTTGAGGACAGAGACTGTCTTTTTTAGTGCCTAATGTATGTTTGTTGCCTACTCATGCAGATCTTCAGTCCTAGGACTTACAGACTTAGGGAGTTGCCTGGGGAATTGAGAGATTAAGTGATTGGCCCATGTTTACAGCCCTGATATGTGATAACTGTGAGATTGCAACCTAAGTTTTCCTAATTCCAATGTCAATCATCTATCCCTTACACCATGCTACAAAGATGAGTGGGAATCATTATTCTCCAGGCTGTGCTCTCTACTCCTTAAACTTTCTCTACAATGTCAAAGAAACCTCTTCACCTGAAAATTTACTTCTGGTTTGTCACATTTGAAAAACCCTTGTCCCACCTCCCTGCCTGCATTGGTTGGTTTCTCCTACCTCCCCACCCCCATTGACTGGTTTCTTCTAGAGCCTCCATCATAAGGAGGAAGCCAAGGCCAGCCAGATTCTCATTCCTCTCCTGGCCACTTTCTTGCCTTCCCAAACTTTCTCTACCATACCCAGGTAGTTTCTGGATACCTTTCATCTTCCTCCCCCCACCTTTTTCAGATTTCTTTTACCTGTGATTTTTCCCCATTAGGATACAAGCTCCTTAAGGGCAGGGATTATCTTTCTTTATACATATATTTGCATACCTAGCTCTTAGCACAATGCTTGGTAAGTAACAATTTTTAAATAATTAATTGTTTTTTCTTTTGTTTTGCTACTTTTCAATATTTTGGTTCTGTTTCTGTAGCCTACAAAGTATCATGTACCACAAACTCAATGAAAGGAACTCAAGCCACCTTCAAGCCAACAAGTCTTCCCATCAATCAATCGACAAACATTTATTATGTCTCTACCATTTGCCAGACACCAAAGGAACAAGTACAAAGAGTGAAATAATCCCAGTTTGCAAGGGGATTACATCTTAATGGGGAAAACAATAAATACACAACTTGTATAAGGACATAATCATTTCCCAATGAACATTCAAAGTGAATAAAAATACAGCTATGCCCTGATTAGTACAAGTAATGAATCCTGTGAAGTGGTTGCATTATTCAAATTTTCATTGTATGTTTCCATTAGGCCAGAGCCAATAACCATATTTTACATAATTTTAACCTCGAATAATGTGAATTTAAATATATGCAACTACTTCGTGAGACTCATTACTCACAGTAATTGGGCCCTAACTATGGAAAGTAGTTAGGACAAGCATGCTTCCCCAGTCAGAAATGATCTTTCCTTCTTTGGAAGTTACTGAGTGTTCTTTACCTTTCATATATTGCATTCTACAATATGATTATTATTGTGTATTCAGGGGTCATCTAGCTACAGCCCATGGCTCCTTTTTAAAAAAAAAAAAACCTGGTTTTTTTTTGGTACTGTCCATTAGCTAAGGATGATTTACATTTTAAAATACAATGAAACTTTATTTTAAAAAGTAATAACCATTCTTAGCACAGGGGCAACACAAAAACAGGTGATAGGCCAGATTTGGCCTTTGGGCCATAGTTTACCAATCCTTGTCATATGCCATAACCTTCCAAAGAGACTGAAAAGCTCCATGAGAGTAGAGAGCAGCGTTTAAATTCTGCCTAAGATACTTATTAGCTATATGATCCTAGATAAGTCATAACCTCTCTGATCCTAAGTGTCTTCATCCATAAGATGAGAGTGTTAGACATGTTAAAATATATCTAATAAGAGGCACTTCAGATTTTGCCAAGCACTTTACACATATCGTGAGCAGCTAGGTGGCATCGTTGGATAGAGCGCCAGGCCTGGTGTCAGGAAGACTCATCTTCCTGAGTTCAAATTCAGCCTTAGACATTTACCAACTGTGCAACCTTGGGGGGCAAGTCACTTAACCCTGTTTGCTTCATTCTTCATCTGTAAAATGATCTGGAGATGGAAATGGCAAACAACTCCAGTATCTTTGCCAAGAAAACCCTAAATGGGATCACTAAAGTCAGACATGACCAAAACAAATAAACAGCAACAAAAAAATTACATATGTTATCTTATTTGATCCTTAAAACAACCCTGGGAGGTAGATATTATTATCTCCATTTTACAGATGAAGAGACTGAGGAAGACAGTTAAATAACTTGTACAGGTTCATACAGCTGATAAACGTCTAAGGCAAAATTTGAACTCAGGTCTTCCTGACTCTAGATCACCTAGAGCTGCCTCTAAGGTTCTTTCCAGATTTAAACTTACGCTCCAAGGATCCCATAACCTCATAAAGACCCAGTTCCATAAATTTTAGGCCCACTGAATTATGGCATGTCAACTCTTAGCATCTCACTACTTTCTCTTACTGGCTCCAACAACTGGCAGAGGAGAGTCCAAAATTTCTTTGTGAGTTGTATGGGGGGTTTTAAGTTTAATTCTTAACATTCTTTTCTCCTAATCTTTGTGTAGAATAACATACATATATTAAATAGTGTTAAATCTGTCAACCCAAGTTACTATATTTAGATCAGTAGAGAGTATAGGACGGAGGTTTAAGTGACAATTAGGGAAAATA
Source organism: Pseudochirops corinnae (assembly GCA_028646515.1). Lineage (NCBI taxonomy): Eukaryota > Metazoa > Chordata > Mammalia > Diprotodontia > Pseudocheiridae > Pseudochirops > Pseudochirops corinnae. The sequence continues at coordinate 201,322,881 of CM053588.1, read as the reverse complement.
TATTCAGAACTGTCAGGCAAATACTTATCTCCCCCTTGCCAGATAAGAATCAGAACCTGTCGAATGGCAGATCAGGAAAGGTAACTGAGGCAAAATGCTGGGGTCAATCTCCAAATATTCAGAGGTCAGTGCTTGAAGAAGAATTGGGAAATGGGGTCCTAGTCATCAACAGTTAGTTATTAGTGTTATCCCTTCTCTCTCTTTCCCCTAGTCTGTGATTTTCATTCTTAGATGTCATGTTAACCAATACAGATGTATATAATTTGAAGTCTTTACAAAGCAAGAGGATTTAACAGCCCTGCTTCAATAAGTACAAACACACACTTACCCACTATGTTTTACGCCTGCCTGCAACAAAAACAGCTGAACAGATTGTGATGAAATTCAGAGACTGACAGTCTGACAAAAAAAAAATCCCTTTTTGTCTAAAATCTGGCTTCCATAGGTTTTGCAAATCTAAATATTTGATTTTGCACTGGAAGAGGAGCCAGTCTTATGTACAATTTATGAAATAAATGTGTAGATACATGTTTTAAAATCCCCAAATTTTGTCAAAACATACTGTCCGACTTTGGTGGTGGGTTTTTGTATTTTTTTTTTAAACTATGGTTTGGGTGTGTATTCCCCATGGCTTCCAAGGCTTTAGCTATATTTATCTATTAGCCACTCTTTGCAAACCAGGGTTTCAATAGTACTTTAACAGTAGTTTCAGTGTCGAAATGCCCTTTGCTCAGCAGGGAGCGTTAAGCCTTGCTGTATTATACTTCCAAGACGCTTGCGAGCTGGAGTTGGGAGATAGAATATTTTCTTTGAAGTTCGCCTTTCACAACACACTGGGATGCAAACAAGCTCCCGTTACTCAGTAGTCAAACAATCCTGGCACCCAGGGACCAAGACTAAATAGTGCACCAAATTTTCTAATTATGTCTTTGTGATATTTACTCCATGAGGTGAGGTGAAAGCAGATTCTAATCAATATAAGACTCCTTGTCTAAACAGGACATCTGAGCTTTGCAGGATTCTGTTTGTCGACTCAGTAACCTGGTGGTATGTCACCATCACAGTAAAAATATCTTAATCGATGAAAAACTTGGAGGAATTTAGGATAAGGTCCTCATAGACAATCCCCCCCCCCCCAACTCCCTTCAAGTTTATGTTTCTTAACGGACCAAAGATAAATCACATATGAACAAGCGAAGTTCAAGGTTATAGCACATACATTCTCGTTCTTCCCCCACATTATTATATTGACTTATGGAGCCTATTTAGTACTAACAGTTTAATTGGCCTCTCTCTATTGTAATGAAATCCTTTAACGGATTTTTTTTTTAAATCCAGTTTGGAGGTTAAATTCAATTCAACAAACATGTATGAAGGCTTGCTATATGTCAGACCCTGAAAAACAAAGAACAAAGAGGTCTCTGGGTCTTCAAGAAGCGTCACCCTACTGGGGGTAGGCTCAATATGAGGGCCAGAATGTGCAGTAAAGGTAAAAGAAAACTGCCAAGGCAACTTTCACATTTAAGAGAAAGTTTGACGATTCAATCCAACAGTTAACTAAGTACCTACTATGTTCCAGGTACTGAGCTAGGTGCTGAGCATACAAGGACAAAACGGAAAGTCCCACCCCTGAAGGGGCACACCATACACTCAGATAATTAAATTCAGTACATAGATACATGCAATTACATACATGTAATATGCATATTACACTCATATATTTATATGGTACAATACAGTGGAGGGGGGAGAAACATCAAAGATTGGAGGAATCAGGAAAGGACTCGAAGGAGGCAACCAAGTTAAGCCTTAAAAAATCACAGAGTTTCCAAGAGATGGAGGTGAGAAGGGAGAGTATTTCAGTATGTGCAAAAGCCCAGGAATAGGAGAAAGAAGGTTTTCAACACTGCTAGCCATCGATTTTACAAAATTGGCTGAAGATTAAACAAATGAGAACTACAAATCAGAAACCAATAACAAAGGCAGAGTGCATGAAGTGCCGAACTTGGAGTTAGAATGATTTAGGTGAAAACCCTTCCTTTGATACTTGCTAGCTGGATAAAAGGGTGAGTTACTGAACCTCTCGGCCTCAATTTCCCCATCTGTGAATGCTGAGGGTAACAGCACTTACCTCACATGATTATCATGAGATTGCATGCATGAGATAACATATATAAAGTAATTTTGCAAACTTTAAACATTGCAAATGTCAGTTCTTGCTATCTAGTAGGAAAAACTAGAAGACTCTGAAAACCTAGAGGGGAAAAAATCCAAGTATTTTTGGATTCTTAATGTTCCCCCTCAACTAAAAATCTTAAAAGTCCAGAAGATATGAATTCACAGAGTTTTTTGGTAAGTGACTGACACAGAAGTCAATATTTACATTCTAGAGAAGGGGAAACTTAGAGACCAAAGTGACTTATTCTTTGTCACAGGGAATCTGTGACTCCAAATGGGAGCTGAAACCTCTTTCCTGTAACAATTACTGAGGCTGAAGCGCCAGGAAAATGTTTTTGACCAAAGTCCTTCCCTCTCAAAACCCTGTGATCCTCATCCAGAAGATACTTTGGAGGGTTGACAAATCCGATTCCTTGCTGCCTCCCTACCTTATAACTTTTGGACACAGCCCAAAGGTGGCAATATGTTATTCTGACCTTGATTTTCAAGCAGAAAAAAGAAATGTCATCAACTAAATTTGGTTCAAAGGACACAGGAGGATGAAATAGGTAACTAGTAAAAAGCAGTTAAGGAGACAGAAGCCACTCAAAGGTTGTTTAGGAAAGTATATTAGGCCAAAATAAAAACTACTAGAAGCACATTAGGAGAAATGACACATTAGGAACACAGAATTCAAGAGTGAGTGGCACTTTAGATGAAGTTTGGAAAATTAAGCCATTGACCTACAGTTGAGATTAACGTCAAACAAGGTGCCCCTTCTTCTGAAGTAATGAATATTCTTCAAACAGCAAGGGAGCACTGACTGCTGTTTGATGCTGATGACATTGAAAATTTAGGAGAACAAAAATTCCATCATTTTTCATTTGTATGCAAATTTGCCTGTTCCAGAAATTAACCCCTGAACCCCATGTCAGTTCTCATCTGGAGGAATTCTCTTTGCTAGCGCCACACAGTGCAGTCTTGTTGCTATCCTGGGGTCACTAGAGCTTCCCCAGTTTAGGGGAAACGAAAAAGACCAAAGTCATAATGCCTGCTTTGTTTACCCTCATTAATGGAGGATAAAGGAGCAATAGAAGCAGAGGCGTGTTGTAAAATGCACATCTCTAATGCCTGGGCCTGTGTACTAGCATAATGGAAATGCAAAATGCAGCTGTACCTCTTTTCGCTGAACAGCTATCCCTAATCACTTCTACCAGTGTTAAGGTGAACTATGGGACAATATACAAATCCTATTACTCTGCTTTTCAGCCAGGTCTTCAGCTGTTAAAAAGTTCCTTTGTTACTTCCCACCTTAGACAAATGCTACTATCTACATGTGAAGGGGAAAGGGGTGATTGAGCTTTTTTAATTGATGTGGATTTAATTATGCTAATTTAGACAGCTGTAAACCGTTTTCAGGATAGCTACATAATGGTACTAGCCAATACAGGTGTCCTTCACTGCAGGGGCTTAATATTTAACCTTACTGGCTTTTAAAAAGAAGGGGGAATTCAGAGCCCTGGTTAACAAGAGACAGAGAGAGAGGGCTCTGCTTTCTAAACAATTTAAGACCCATCCAAGGAACTTCACCCCAATCCAAATTATCTCACACTGGTTCATTATTCTTTCACTTGACAAAGACACACAAGAACAGGAAGGGAATACCCTCCTTCTCCTGAAACACCCTCTTCCTGCTTAAATGCATAAAACTTGTGAGTAACTAGTAGCCTAAAGTTTAGAGACTAAGTCTGGATTTTCTGATCCGTATTCATGAAACTAAAATGAAAGGTTGATTTCAGAGAATAGCGATCTAGAAATCTGGAGTGAAAGCAATCTTTAATTTTCATATATTAAGAGCTATCACACGTTTAAATAAGGGGATCATTGAGAAAGAGTAGAAAAAACAATAAGAACAACAATAATAATGAGATACTGTCTGGCATAGTGGATAACCAGCTGGTCTCAGAATCAGGGGGGGTTGGGTTCTAGTCTTACCACTGACATACTGGTGATGTGAGCCTGGGTGATTCATTTAACCTCTGAATGCCCCAGGCACTTCTCTAAGACTGTTCAGATTGAAGAAGAGTTGCCAATCTGCATTGGTCAACAGGGTGTCCTCACAGAGGGTTCTGTAGACCAGTAGCGTAACAGGTAGGGACTAAAAATATAGCGGCTCTGTAATTTCAAAGTACTTTACAGTCAGTGGCTCATTTGCTCTTCGCAAGAAGCTAGTAAAATGAGTAACATAAGAATTATTGTCCCAATATTACCGCGAGGAAACTGAAATTGGCTGGCCGGTTGGCTACAAATCAGGCATCTCAGGATCCAACAGCTTGGACCAGGAAAGGAAGCCCAATTGGTCTCATCTTCTATTTAATATGCCGTGCTTTCCTGATCCTTTCTTACTACAACACAGTGCCAAAGCATTCTGAAATCACTAGTGGGAAAATAGAGGGAAGTTATTTAAAATGCAATGCCCTGATGAATGATGAACTATATTAAAACTCTCCACTCTGTGTTGGGCTTTTGAATTGTATGGAGTTCTTTGGAAGTATGTCATAATGGGTAGGACTCTAAGGAAACCTGGTTTCGACCTCCATTTCTGCCACTATGCCCTTTGTAACCTTGGAAAAATATTTTAATTCTCATGGCTTCAGTTTGCTCATCTCAAAAGGAGGGAATTGGGTTAATTTAACTCCTAGGTCTACTCCAGCTCCAAAACTTAGAAATTCAAGTGGAAAGTACAAGGAAAATAGGAAAATAAATTAAAATCAAGACCTCGTGTAAATCTACATAGTTAAGCCTAAAAAAAGTGCACAATTGATAAATATATACAAAATTTCCTATCCCACAAGCATATAAGCATAAAACCTAGGATATAGAAGTCATATAGAACCACAGTTGGACTGTACAAACCCCTTTACATAAAAGCATATACCATACCTCAGATAATATATCAGAAAGCTCAAATAGGTTGGGAGGCAGAAGACTCACGTTTAGCATGGTGTGGTAGAAAGAAAACTCCAAGGAGGGACAGAGGATGTGCTTTTGAATCCCTGGTTCTCACACTCATCATCTGCGTTCACAGGATCATTTGTGAGATCCTGGGCAACCAGTTAACCTTTCAGGGCTTCATTTTCTCATCTGCAACATAGGATTAGATAAAAGGACATCCAAGGTCCCTTCCGCCTTTGTACCCTATATTCCTTGTCCCAGCATAGACTCCTACAATTGTGTGACCTTTGGGAAATAACTTCATTTCTCTAATTCTCTATTTTACCTTTGTAAAGTAGAGACAATAACCCCAGTGCTACCTTTCTTTTAGGATTATTTTAGAGTCAAGTGAGATATTGTATCAATGGCTTGGTAACCTTCCATCTCCATATACATTATTATTATTATTAGAATAACTCTAGAAACTACGATTCCTGCTCTTCTACGGGGCTAAAAATAGAAGGAAAGCTACTTAAATAGGGCCTTTAATAAATCATACACACAGCTTAAATGTTGTTAAGATATTTACAAATGGAGATTGAAATGTGGTCATGTGTAATGTAGTAATAGTTCTATTATAAAGAAAATGTGTTCCATTGACACGTTTTGTGGTCAGACACGTTTTACTGCCAGAGGTAAAGAAAAATAACATAGATATAAGCTAGGATATCAGAAAGGACAGCTCACAGTGATTTTTTTTTATTACTAAATACTTATTTTAATACTTCGAAAGATTTGTGATTTCATTAGCATGGGTATTCTCTCCACTCATGCAAACCACAAACACTCTGCCTTAGGTACACAGTTTACATCCGGTGGCCAGTCTTTTGATGGTAAGCCTTTCTGATCTTAGCTGGACTGGTTCTCCCAAGATGAATACATATTGGATCAGTGCACCCATACCCAAAGACTTTCCAACTTGATTGGACCTGCCAAGCATTCTACTAGCAAAGGCTTTAAGAGCCCAGCATCACCTCCATGTGAGGATAAGGCATAAGAGTATGAGTTTGCTGAAGGATCATTAAATATTAAATAAAATGTCCAATGTGCCAGAAAAGTTTGTTTTAGATTTTAATATCAATTTTAAATTACCCCAAAACTTCTGTGCATAAAGGAAAATATTATTAAGTGCAGTATGTGTGTGTATAACATATAATGTGTATGCTATACATACATGTATATGTACCTATGTATTACTGTCCTGTTGTTCATACAATCGATTTGCTACTGGAAAGAAAATAATAACTCATATTTGCATATCACTGTAAGATTTGCAAAGCTCTTCCCTTAAAATGACCCTATACATTAGAAAGTATGGGTATTAATAGCTGCGTTTTACAGATGAGGAAATAGAGGTGCTAAGAGTTTAAATAGCTTTAAACAGTAACACAGCTAGTGAGGACCTGAAATAAAATTAAAACCCAGGTCACAGCTTCAAGTACAGAATTCTTTCAGCTGGTCAAGTACAGTCTAGCTGAGAGAGTGATATCTTCCAGAAATGTGGCCCTATTCTTCTATGGCATGGTCCCCAACCCAGTTAAGAGCAAGAGGAAATAAAGAGAAGAGGGCAGAAGAAAGGAGAGAGCGGAAGGAGGCACCATTGTAATAAAATCTGGGTTGTGGCTGGCCAGGACCAGAAGAGGGAGCAGGGCAGTCACTCTGTACAACACAGCAAACAGAGAACTTGATGTAGGACCTTAAGGAAGCGACCTTTCCCCCTGTGATGACAACCTGGAACAAAGCCCCAGGTGACCTACTCTAGATACAGCTCTGTCTGTTATCCTATATAGACTAGTTAGTACTTAACTGCTGGACAAAGTTCAAACTTCAGCCTTCTCTACCACCAAAACCACTGACCTACAGAACTGAGAAGATTCCTAATGGTAAAATGAACCACAAATCCCTCCCACGTTCTTTCTTCTCTCTTCTACTACTTAGTGTCCTCTAGGTCTGATTAGGACATAGCTTCACACGTAGGTAAGGAATGTGAAAGAAAAAGAAGAGTGAAGCATAGGGGAAAAAAGGAAGAAAAAGGATTGAGGGAGAGGAAGAAGACAGCAATGGAGGGAGGAGAGAGAAAAAATGGAAGAAGGCAAGTAAGAGAATGAAGGGAAAGTGTCTTACCCAGGACAACAACCCCCAACAAGCAAGGCCTCCACTCATTAGATTTCAAAGACAAGCACTGATAATCTTGCTAAAATTAGTTTTCTTTTATAAGCAAAGCTAGAAGGAACTTCTAAGGTGATTTAGAACCATCCCCTCACTTTAAAAGTAAGGAAACAGAGGCCAGAGAAATGATATGACTAGCCCAAAGTCACTTGGATTTTAAGTTCTTTTACAAGGGATTATCTGACTCCAAATCTAATGTCCTTTCCACTACATCCTACTACCTCTCTAGAGATTTATTAAAGAAACATCATTGATATGTATAATGAGACCACTTGCTGGTTGGCAGTATTGATATGTCACATGACCATACTAATTGCAATATGTTGAAAAATAAGATTCAAAATGGTGGAATTGCATTTGACAGGTGAGTAATGTAAGTGGATTTTAAGCTGCAGATTAAGGACAATGGAAGATGAAGGTGTGAAAAGACACTGGAGACATGAACTTGAAACTGAACTGGCAATATTTCAAGGTTACGTGATAAGTTGGAGGCAGATGGTACAGTGTGGTGAAACATCTGGCACTTCAACCTTCGAGAACTGGGAAACATTCTAGAAGATGGGGAGGACAAAAGAGGAAATGTCAACCATTCTCTCTTTTCTTCCTATAAAAAGCCCCCCAAACTTTAACTGGTGGGGTGCTCAGAAAAAAGCCATACCATCGAAAGTCACAACCACTGGCAGAATCAAGGTATCACATAGACAAAAATTTCATTGCTACTTCTTCAGCTACATATGTATAATATACCATTCTTACTAATAATAGCACTTTCCCCACAACTACCCAATAATATGAAGTAGTACTGGTATCATTGTCCTCAGGTTTACAGAGGAGGGAACTGAAGCTAAGAAATTAACTGAGGTGCCCTGGGTCACACAGCTTCTAAGAACAGAAGCCAGGATATGACACAGGTCTTCTGATTCCAAGTCCTGCCCTCTTGCCACTAAACCACAGTGTCAGTGAACATATTAAACATATTCTTCCTTAAAAGTACATTACAGAATATTTTAACCTCATGAGATCACAGGATGATTAGATTTAGAGCTATATGTGACCTTACAGATCATCTAGATTTTATAGATAAGAATATGTAATGACTTGTCCATGATACACAGGTGGGTATTTCCATTACCAGTAAACACGTTCTTTAATCATATATACCTTTTATCTAAACTTCATGTATAGACCCACATGACTCATGAAATTTCCTGTGGCTTTGTCCATGTATGGATTTTCCCATACATCATTACTGCTAATTTCTACTGGATCTATGTGAGGCTAACAGTACTATTAAAACTCTAAGCGAGGACTCCCAAAACCAGTCTTGACACTTGCCTATTCTGTAGTGTTTGCAACTATTAACCAATCCTATCTCCTGGAGACTTCTCCTCTGGCTTTTGTAACACTGCTTTCTCTTGGGTCTCCTCCTTCCCATTCGATTGCTCCTTCTCAGTTGCCTTTGCTGAATCATCTTCCATCTTCTGTCACTATTCTAGTTATCCTCCAAAATGCTATTCTGGGCCTTCTCTTGTCTCTAAACTCTTTTCTTGATAACTTCATCTGATCCCATAGGTTCAACTGTTATCTATATTCAGATGATGCCCAAATTTCTATTCCCAAGCTCCCTCCTGAATTCCAGTCCCAGATTCCTAGTTGTCAGCTGGACCTCTCTACCTATATGCCTCCTAGATATCTCAATCTCAGCTTCCCATTTCTGTTTTCTTCATAACATCCTCCTCTTCCAAGTCATCCAAGGTCCACAATTTTGATATCGTCCTTAGGTCTTCCCTCTGTCTCTCCTCCCACATCCAACTAGTTGTCAATTCTTATCGATCCATAATACTTCATAATTATCCCCTTCCATCTGCCCCCTCCCACTTTTGTAGTTGTATTTCACATCTCTCCCTGCTAAAATCCCTCTGACACAGTCAAACTGGTTTGCTAACAGTTCCTTATACACAAACTTCCACTTTCAACTTCCATGCCTCTGCATGAGTAGTCAGTTCCCCATGTCTGTCATGGATTCCTTCCTATGGCAGGTGAAAGATGAAATGACTGAGAAAACAAAGGTTTGAACTTCTGAACATATCAATTTATTAAGTAATGCATGCTAATTGTCCAACAAATGAGAACCAGCAGTCCTCCTTGGCTTTGGCACTGGATTCCTAATATGGGGGAGACAGACTTTTATACATTAAAAACAATTAATCAAATAAGAACATTTAATTAACCAAGATACAATGATTTCTAATTGGAGGAAAGATCAGGGACTCTCCAAGTTGGAAGGGGGAGAGGCAACAGGTGCAATTCCTTGAAATGAGAAAAAAGGATTCCCATTCCCCCCAAGAGTCTGTATAGAATCAAAGGAACGTGGAAACAATAACTGTTTGATTAGTAGGGTCAGTTTTGAGATAAGACACATGGGTTGCTTGAGATATATAATTCTGAGAAAACTCTTTGGGATCTGAGTTTCAGGTCAGCATAACCTAGTCAGGGTGGCAAACCCGTGGCCTTGAGGCCTTCTAGGTCCTTAGGTACAATTGTTTGACTGAATCCAAGTTTTATAGAACAAATCCTTTTATTAGGGAGATTTGTTCTGTGAAGTTTAGATTCAGTCAAAGGGTTGCCATTGAGGACCTAGAAGGTCACATGTGACCTCAAGGCTGCAAGTTCCCCATCCCTTACTTAGTTAAGCATCTCTAAGTAGCAGTTAGAGGTGGTCTAGCTTCCCAGCCATGCAGGGCTAGGAACAAACCATGCAATAAGGTTTTTCTCCCAATTCCCACAGTTGAATGAAGTTTCTTCACAAGAAACAGAAATTGGACTAGACCCATAATTGACTAGAAAGGGAACTGAGTTAGCTCCAGAATTGCATTACAAGATGAAGTCATAATGGTTCACCCAATACCCAATACCACTTGCTGTTCTAATTCCCTCAATTCCCTCACTCCTTACCTTTGTTTAGTAGAATCCTAGCTCAGCTGCTGCTACCTACAATACAAGGTCTTTCCAGATCCTTCTAGTTAATAGTATTCTCTCTTTTCTGAAAATATTTTATGCTCTTCCCCATCTTTTTTTTTTTTTACTTATCTGTGTACATGTATATCTCTTTCTCCACTTCCTGCATTCAGTAAAATGTAAATTCCTTGAAGGTAGGAATGATTTCAGTTTTTTCTTTGGATCCCTAGAGTCTAGCAGAGTGCCTTGTACAAAGTAGGGACTTAATAACTGTTTGTTGCATTGAATTCAATTGAAATTTGAGTTGCTGGGGGTAGAACAGCAACAGGGATAAGATAAATATGACTGTCAGGTTCACAGAATGCTGGTGTTGGTGGTGGCCACATCAATATTGGGAAGGGTAAACTGGGTAGTATGGGGCAAAAGAAGGGGGGGTGATGAACTTGGTTTTAAGTCAGTGCTTGCACTAAGGGTTGGACAGGAACAGGAGGTGAGGTGCCATTTTCACATGTTTTCAGATCAGCCTAAAGCCATCTTGTTGCCTTTTATCCAGACTAGTTAAATGAGCCACATCTTATTTCTCTGAGCGAGATTCAGGGCATCCTATCTCACTTCCTTTTTCTCTCCTTTTAAACTCTGGTTTTGTCAGTGATTGAATCTTGCAAAGGATTCACATGAAGACATTCAATTTGCCAAATGAAAGTCCTCCTGACTTTATTTCTTCAAATTATTTTTGATCTATTCACATTTACTGTTTACTATCCATTGCTATAGTATCTTATATTAAATTTAAATTACTGCTTGTGTTCTACAAAGTTCTTCAACCAAGCCTTTCCTACACTCTGGTATACCCCACTGCCCTTAATTTTGATTTTACTCCAGCTCATGTTTTTATGCTTCAGCCAAACCAACCTGATTATTGACTACACAGGGTTGGTTCATTTACACCTCTAAGCCTTCCCAATAGGTCATTGTTTTCCATTAATCATAAACAACTCCAGAATACCATTTGGAAATCTTCTTTCCCATAGTAAAAATCACCCTGGTCCTGAAGAGTCCCCAAACACTACATACAAATTATCATACATTCAAACCAAAAGTATCTATGATATGTGCATGTTGATACATTTTTGTTATATTTATTCTTACATGTTTCACATGTATTTATCCTGTATGCTCTATTTCATTATTAGTTCTGTAAGAATAGGGATTTTTCTCTTATAATAACTCCTTATGGTACCTAGTGATTATATTTAAATTTTAAAAGCACATGTGAATAACCTACTATGTAGTAGGCATACTACTATCAATACATAAATTTCTTAAAGGATTACATTTTCATATAATTTTTATATAGGGACCTTCAGATCAGCAAATAAGTAAAATAGTAATTAAAATCTAGGGAGAAGGTAACTTATTTGTAATTTAAGATTTCAAATCTCTAAAGTTAACAGCAAATAAATAGGGAGTGTCTACTATGCTCAATGTACTTTACTTGGTACAGATTCCTTAATTACAAAAACCATTACTAATGGACAATATCAAGATAGAATATCTGGTCTTCTCTCTCAAACTTTTGTCTATATCTGGGTAATGTATGCTGCACAAAACAGGCACAAGATAGATATTTCTGGTTTCAGTCTACCTCGTGGGAGCTTTAAATCAAAGGACCACAAGACCAAAGATTTAAAAGTAGGAGCCTCAGAGGTCCTCTAATCTAGCCCCCACATTTTACAGATAAGGAAACCGAGGCAGTAAGACATTAATTGGCATACTCAAAGTCATCCAGCTTCTAAGTGTTAGGAGTGGGATTTGAATCCAGCTTCTAACCACGTATAAAACTCAAGAGCTCACGGCATGAGATGAGGAGTCCTCTAATTGACTGCAAAGTCGGTTACTCAACAAAGGCACAAAAGGTGCTCTTTGAGCTCTTTTCTGATTTCCCTCTTAGCTCAAGCACCCCAGGTACCATTGTGTGACTTCTGTGAGGGACCAGGAAGGGCCTATCCCCCAAAGTCACAGAAAAGGCTTTGTATAAGAGCAAACATGGAATATCAGAATTCTCTACAAAGCTCTCCAGAGGGACCACAGTTTATGTCTGCAATAACAGTAGAGAAGGCAGCCCTTCTCTTATAGGATCAACAAGATTGCCCCAACTGACTTGGACCTTTTGCTATCTAGATTACTAAAGGTTAAAAGAAGTCCATGTATAATTCATTATAATTGGCTTCCACGTATGTGTGTGTATATATATTACATTTGTAGTGATATAATGTTTTCCCTAAAGCCTTCCTCCCTCCTCACAGGACTCTAACTGCAAAACAATATATTTTCCCATGAATATATTATCAGACCTAACTTGACAATCTTGCTGTTGACAATATTGGTTATACTTCACTTCATCCTCCTCCTGTGGTCCAAAAACAATTCCAACCCCCCCGGGCCCATACCAGGGTTGTCTAGCAGCTGAAGGGCCAACTGCCAACTGATCTGGAGCTTAGACTTTCCAGCATCAGCACCTGACTTCCTGGCCGGCTTCCTCTCAGGTCTCATTGGTTGATGTGGCAGCTGTGAAACCGACAATGAGCTTGGTGTTGGGTCAAGTTTTCTGTCTGGCTGACTTGTTCTCTTAGATGCCATTTTCCTTGACTCACCCTTGATTACAGGGAATGTTCTCGATTACATTTCAAAATAATATGATATCCATAAGCAAAGCTTTGGAGAAGGTTTTTTTTTTTTAAAAGTATTACCCGTTCCTGTATTTTTTTTTAATGCAGAAATGTAAGAAGTGGTGCTTAGAGCCAGCCAAATCCTGGTGCTTAGCCCAGTAGTATATCAAATTCCTTTTGTAGATCCAGAATAAAATCCTATAGTCTTTTCATAGGAATATAGAGTGCACTGTGTGCCCATGTAAGCAGTTTATAAGTTCAAAAATGGCCTTTCTTTCATATATTGAAGAATTTGTAAGATTTTTAAACCGAAATATCAAAGGTAAAAAGAGCTAAGATTTGTGCTCTGTTACATATAAACTTCATATAAAATAAAGCACAGCTGTATGGTAAAGTGGGCCCTACATTCGAGGGTTAACAGACAAATCACTGCAAGGTTTGCCTGCAAGTGGAAAGTTCTATCATTGCTTAAGATTTCTTTATGAGTTACAGGATAGCAAAAAAAAAAAAAAAAAAAAAGAAGAAGAAGAAAGAAAGGAAGAAAGACAACAAATCAGACCTTGGTGCTTCAGGCTCAGAGTGTAAAAATTCTGTTTGATGTAATTTGTGTAACAGAGGAAGGAAAAAAGGAAGGAAGGAAGGAGGGAGAAGGGGGGAAGGGAGGAAGGGAGGAAGGAAGGAAGGGAAGAAGGAAGGAAGGAAAGAGGAAGGAAGGAGGAAGGAAGGAGGAAGGAAGAAAGGAGGAAGGAAGGAGGAAGGGAGGAAGGGAGGAAGGAAGGAAGGAAGGAGGAAGGAAGGAAGGAGGAAGGAAGGAGGAAGGGAGGAAGGAAGGAAGGAAGGAGGGAAGAAGGAAGGAAGGAAAGAGGAAGGAAGGAGGAAGGAAGA
>CM053588.1:201270887-201303387 GCA_028646515.1 Pseudochirops corinnae | reverse complement strand
ATTGGTTCATTATCCAAAGCTAGATTAGGTTCCCATTTGGGGCTTCAACACATGTGCTTTGGGAAGTGGTCCACCTTAATTTGAAAAAGGTACTACTTGCAATTATGTCAGCTACGTAAATTTATTTGCAGACAGTCAATTCATATTGATCATAAACCGACCTTACTGTGACCTTGAGCAAAGGTACTCTGCGACTGCTATAGATATTGAGATCAATACCAGAGTGCAATTGACTACACCTAGTTACTGATAAATGAAGTAAAAAGGTACACTATTTTCAGAAACAAAGATAATAACAGCTCATTTAGTCAAGTGTTTATAAAGGTTTAATATTGATACATGTAGTTATAATGACATCCTCGGGCATTTTCGAATGGTGAGAAACAATAGGGTACAGAGTGACCGAGCACATTAAGGAGAAACAATCATTACTTCCCAACTTCAAATAAGAATTTTCACGATATTTATGTCAACATTGCTGAGAACCAGGGCACTCACGAAGCAGCCCAGGAAGACTGTTACCAACCGTACATAGTTTTTCCTTTGTTGTTTGTTTCTTTATGGACGTGCCAGGTCTAGTGAAACGAAGCACCCTATTACATGGGAACAAAGCCTCCAGGACCACATATTGTACTTTAGTACTACCCTCTCTTGCACATTTGCAGCTGAAATAGCTTGCCTATCCACAGGTATAACCAACTGTAATCATGAGGAAGAGATCGTTTGGTCTCAGCACATCTGCTCCACGTTGATGCATTTCCCTCTGCTAGCTCAAGTTAAAAGAAAGGATGTTAACACAATTATCCCCAATTGTTCCTTTCTCTTTGCTGGGAATTCTACTGAGCGAGGATTTGGCTGGTTACATGGAACCTAAGGAAATGGAGTCCATTGGCAAAGTGGTAACAGGTTGTTTGGTTTAATTGTAAGGCTTAAGTTCAGGAGCCAACCTGATAACTGTTGCACCCAGGTGGTAAATTCTGCCTCTGGGGGTGGGGGTGAGGTGATTTTTGCAATCAACTATGCATGACAGGAGACCACCAGTGTGATCCAAGGACTCTGAGTATTTTGACATGTACTGGGGTTTTTGATTTTTACTCACAAAAAATATATTGCTAATTGTGGTTACTGAGACACTACATTTGTAGTCCTAAAACCAAGTTTCAAAATTTTCTCTCTGTTACTTAGTACCTGTGTGATCTTGGTAAATTACTTAATCTCTCTGTTTCCTTATCTATAAAAATGGGGAGGGGGTGAGGAGGAAGTGAACAAATAGTCTCTGAGGTCCCTTTTCACTTTAAATCTTGAAAATATTTTTTCAGATATTGTATTCTAAAGAAACAGGCATTGTTTCATAAAGAAACATCATCTAATGATGCCTTTTTTTTTTTTTTTAGAAAGAAAAGCTGTAAGAAATATTTGTGACTATGAAAACCTGTAAACAGGAGGGAAAAAAATTTTTTCCCACCATGTTCCTACTCATATATTTTTCTTGTAACCTTAAATTTCTTAGCTGATTCCGTAAGTTAATTTCCTGATATTATATTTCTTAAAGCCTCATGTATTTCCCCATTCTTGCCCACAACCTTTACATCTTCCATTCTAGTGAAGCTTTTATTAATAAACTTGTGTTTTCAATACAGAACTACATCAATAAACCACCGAGTAGTTTAGTTAGTCAGCATTCTGGGAAATCCTATGCTGTATTGGAGAACTGTAAATCTCCATTATTGCTTCCCATAGCACAAATAAAGAATACCTTCCTACCTCTGTGACATCGTCTGTTAATTTTTAAGGGTGAATGCTTATGTTCACAAGAGTCCTCGCTAAGTGCTGAACATCTTTTGATCAGCTGCTCAAGCAGGAGACCCTGATACCATTGAAATAATCCCAAATTGTTTGTAAGCAAAACACATGCTAATTTGAAATCTTCAAGATAGGATGGCTAGACCTTACAGATCTGGGTTCAAGTCCTACATCTACACATACTAACGTATTTTGACATAGCATGACCACTGGCAACCCTTAAGCTCTCAAGGCCTTTAGGCAACCCCCTAAGTCTGTAAATTACAGATGAATTGCCAATCTGTATTGGTAGAAGGAGTTTTCACACTGGAATTTCATCATACTGATGGAAAGGGGTAGGACAAAAAAAAATGAGGCTAAATTATTTCAGTCATTATAAGTCTTCTTTTATCTTTCAACCCTCAGTAAATTAGATAGGAAATTCCTCTGGACTTGGGCATTTTTAGGCCTGGAACTATGATTTATATCATAGCAAATGTGTTGCTAACAGACATCTAGTAAATGCCAATAGTCAGAACCGTAAGAATAAACTTCTATACAGACGTTCCCTGTCTAAGGTTACCTGACCAAGTGTTGTAATAACATTGTTACCTTTTAACCGAACTCCACCATAAAGTTGTAAAACTCCCATTATGTAACATTACTGAGCCGGTCACATATTTATAACATTTCCCCCAGGGAACTGAGTTCTTCTGCAATATCATTGTGTTCATCTAACATTATGTTTCCATGTAACCAATTAACAATGTTAGGCAGGGCATGCCTGATCTTAATTGTTTCTTACTAACCAACAGAGTATATGGTACCTTTTTTGAAGGACAAGGATCATGGTGGGATTTCTGTACCACTGTTGAGAAAGGAAAACTTGGCCAGGCAAAGATGATAGCTAATTTCCCAAATCCCCCAATATAAAAACATGATATGAGTTAGACAGAAATGAGGGCCTTTCCATTATATAGGTCAAGGGCTGGCAGTTCTCCAAGGGATATAAGGATAATGGTGAAGTGAGATTAAGAGACTTCACAAAAGAATTGAGAAGAGAGCATCTTATAGGGATGTTCATTGAACCTGAATTTGAGCCTACTTTGAGGATCTTACATTAAAAGCTTCGAGATGTATTCACAGCCCCTTATTTACAAGAGGCTTTCCTGTCTAAGGTGAAGCTTAGGCTAAGAGTTATCAAAATTGTTTCTATAAAGCAGAATCAGTCTAAACCAGGCTTATAGCATAGCCATAATGATAGAGGTAGCATGAGAGCTTTGAAGGAGGATAACTGAGTTTGAGTTTTGGCTCTGCTATTTACTATGGGACCTTTGAAAAGTTATCTAACCTTTTCAAGCCACAGTTTCTTCATTAAAGAAGACTAGACCATGGCTTGTTAACCTGGGCTCCATAGATTCCTAGAAGGTCTGAGAATAGATTTCAGGGGAGGTCAGGAACTTGGATGAGAAAAATTACAACTTTATTTCAATATATTTGCTTTCCTTTATAATACCAAGTATTTTATTTTGTGCATTTAAGAATATTATTCTTACAAGAGCTCTGTAGGCAATCCCAGATTGCCAAAGGGATCCATGACGTGATCCATGACTACTTGATCTTCTAAAACCCCTTTTGGTTCTAAAGCTTATGATTCCATCATACCTTTCTCTGATTCTCTTTCATCATATTCATTGACCCCCAAGTGTCTACAACCATTATATTGCCACAGTGTTCCTCACTTTGGTTTGCCCTTCACAGACAGTCTAACATGCTACAGATCCTTCCTTAATGGACTTTTATCTAGAGGGTGGGGGATATGAGTATGGATGTGAGAGCTATCTCTCCTTGAAAACGTAAAATATGTCCTATATCACATTTCCTTGGTTTTTTTTTTTTTAGGTTAGTAGCTGTATGTAATATTAGTTATCATTAATTGTAATGATAAGATATTATTTCTTTCAAAATCATTTTCACCTAACGGTAGACTTGGATATACAAATTGCTTGATTCAAAGAAATGAATCCTATTTTCAGGGGGAGGGACAAGAAGAATTATGGGCAATGGTGGCAAGTGGGTGGTGGGGGAACCAGTATTCAAAACACTGGCTATCTTTTTAGATAAAGGTGTTTTTTTGAGGGACAGCTCCCCACAAGTGATGATAATTCAAATATCAGGCATTTTTTCCACTTAAGAGTGACCCTGAGTAATCATGATTTTTCTTTTTCTTTTTCATTTTTAAAAAAAGATACACCTAAGGAATAATTACAATTTTATAATTGGAAAAACAGATTAAAAGCATATTTTAGTCAACAGGATTTGAACCTGAGCAGAAATCCCTATGAATTTCTAGTTCAATGTCTTCACTTTTTAGCTAAGACTACTTCCATGTTTTTGATCTTTCATTCAGCCATACAATACTCAAGGCAGCAGCAGGAGCAGGGAGAGATAACTAAGAGGGCCCAGCTCCTTACCCTCTCCTCACTAGACCTTTTGACACATTCAGTCAGTCTCATTTTACCCACCACAAATACCTGTTTTCAGTCATCTCAGGTTGTTAGAAGTGTATACTGAATTATATTCTATGGTTGTTTAATCTAATTATAAATAAACATAACTCCTTTGTTGGGCGCCCTACACCCTGACAGGGACAAATCATTATGGGAGACAAAAGAAATTAGAGTAAGATGAGCTTTCAATTATTTTTCTCACCCCTGTGTTTTCAAGCAAGCGGGAAATCCCATCAGGTCTAGGCATTTTCCAAATGCTTACACTTTCCTGTTCCCTTGATTTCACTGCATTCCAAGAAGAGAGTCCCTAAAGTTCTAGGACACTGAGGAAGATAAGAGATTCGTATTTTCTGGTTATCACTGGAGGAAATTGCCCAAAAGATAAATGCCCTCCGTAGATTCTTTTCAGGCTTCCAACCTTCTTTAAAAGAAAAAAATTTAAAAACTTAGATGAAAAAAATGGTAAAATGGCAAAAACAATAACACTCAACCATATTAATTAATTTTGAATTATAGCCGAACTCTTATGTAAGTGCATATGACATCCACAGTAATGCCAAATTAATTCTTTATGATCACTGCTATTGCAGTCAATACTAAATGAATTCATAATGATAAGATACTTAAAATAAAGAGTTACCACAAAAACAATAAAAAGACCATCTTCCTCAAAGCCCTAGCATGCTAATAAAGGATTAGCTCAATAAACTAGTGCTGGCCACGACAATCAAGGGCAGATATTTAACTTATTTCTGGTTGTTCAGTTTTTGTCTTTCCTGTAAAGACTGTATTATGTAAGAGCACATTCTTTAGATGTTGTTATACATTTGGGAGAGGGGAGGAAATACTATTTTTAAATAATGTTGCTTTCCCCCCATCTTTACATAACCCCTTATTTGCCCCATTGGTTGGAGAAGGAGATAGCAGGACAAAGTGAAATGAGTGGAGGAAGAGGCCTTGGGCCCTTTTCCCAGGGTTAGACTGACTAGCTATATGATGTTAGGCAAATCATTTGAATTTGGGGGGCTTTGTTTCCCCCTTCCCCCCGAAAGTAAAGAGTTTAGACTAGATGGCTGATAAAGTTCTTCTCAGCTCTAAAGTTCTGTAATTCTCTAACAAATGCTAGCTAATTCTCCAAATTGGGCCCTCTCACCTCCATTTCCTTCATGAGGCATGAATTGTTTTATTTTTCTTTTATAGATGAGGACACTTAGACACAGGCTCCATGATGAGTCATCTAATCCTGGTGGACAAATGCTGGACAACTTGGTTGAAACCACTTCCTTGGGTTCTAAGCTGCTTTTATCTTGTTGTTTTAGGTCTTGCTATGCAAGAAGAGAAAATAAAGGCTGTATCACAGCTACCCTTCCCTGTTTCAGAGTGCCAGTCTTCAAATTAAGTAAAAGTGACGATTTGTCTGTTTTAACCCTTATCTAGTAGCAAGCTGTAGACTGAGACAGGAAAATAAAGTGGTCCATGACAAGGAAATACCAATTTAGGCCCTACAGACACACGCACACACGCACACACGCACACACGCGCACACACGCGCACACACGCGCACACACGCACACACGCACACACGCACACACGCGCACACACGCACACACGCACACACGCACACACACACACACACACACACACACACTCATTTCCCTTCCCAGCTCCTTACCCTCTCTTCGCTAGGACTTTAAGCAATTATAATGAATATAAGAGGTTAGATACTTTTTCTTGTACACTCTAGCTTCCTTTTTGTATACTCTGGAGTAAAGAAGGCCCAGTTCAAATCCTGCCCCAGACACTTAATTCTCATTATTTGCAGGGGTCAGAAAAAGAGATAGCAAAATAGAGTATAATGATTAGGGGAAGAGCCCTTGGGGTTTTTCCCCAAGATTGCAGTGACTAACTATATGACCTTAGGCAAGTCACTTAGATTTTCTGGGGTTTATTTTCCCCATGTGAAATGGAAGGAGTTTACATGACCCTAAGTAGGTCATTTAACCTATGGCAGATTCCATTTTGTCATTTATGTAGTTGTGCCCGACTCTTTGTGACCCCCTTTGGGGTTTTCTTGGCAAAGACACTAGAGTAGTTTGTCATTTCTTTCTCCAGCTCATTTTACAAATGAGGAAACTGAGATAAACAGTTAATTAAGTGACTTGCCCAGGGTCACACAACTAAGTAAATGTCTGAGGCCAGATTAGAACTCATGAAGAGGGGGCTTTTTGACCCCATACCAGCTGCTCTATCCAATGTGCTGACTAACTGATGATATGGACATAATAGTACCTACCACATATACCTTGCAGGGTGATTATGAGTATTAAATTAGTTAATGTTTACAAAGCATTTAGCATACCTCAAAGTGCTATGTGAATGCCTCCTGCACTTCTTTGTACTTTCTCATCAACCATAAGGGACTAATCTTAGAGTCAGGCTTCAAATCCTGCCTCTGACACAATATGAACAAGTCACTCAACATTTGAAAGCTTCCAGTGAATTCCCTCTAAGACTATAAATTATAGAGGAGTTGTCAATGTGTTTTGGTCCATAGTGTTTCTATACTGAGACTTCACACTGAAGAAATCACAGGTATAGATAGACTAAATAAGAAGCAAGCAAATAAATAGGCTATGTGTTTAGAAAAGCACAGGCTAAGTCACCTTTTGTCAGTTCATGGAGAGCACAGCACTCTGTGGGGGAAAGACTCATAGCTATGACTTCAGGGTACCTAAATTTCTAGTTAGAACTCTGTCACTTAATTTCTAGGTAATCATAGGCAAATTATTTCGCTCTAGGCCATAACTGCCTCACCTATAAAATGGGGATAATCATAATTTTTACTACTTAATCTTATAAAATTTTTAGGAACCAACAGTCTTAGATTTAGAGCTGAGGGACCTTGGAAGCTGTTTAGTCTTAACCCCTCACCCCCCATTTTATAGATAAGGAAACTATGGCCCAGAAGTGAGTTCTACACAGATAGTAAATGGTGAAATTAAGATCTGAATTCAGGTATTCTGATTCCTTATCCTTTGCATTATACTTTATGAACCCTTAAGCACTAGGGGACTGCCAGTTACTATTTTTAGGGACATACAGGAATATTCAATATGTATGTGTTAGTTTAAATAAGTGATTATTCATGGAATTATAGATTTAGAACTAGGAGAGATAGTGGAAAGCTATGAAATTCAACCTACTCATTTTACAGATGAGGAAACTTCCCAGGGTTTAAGCGTGCCCAGGATCAACCTATTAGTAAGTGAGGCAATATTTGAACTCAGGTCTTTCTGACTCCAGATCCAGTGCCATATTCACTATATTATGTTGCCTGTTTTTGTCCTTAACTTTCAAATTAAAAAGTTACTTTTTTGGTCAAATCATTTCAAGTATTTTATATATGTATGCTTGGTCTCTCATCTTAAGACCATTTAAAATGGTAATGATATATCTGTTCTTCAGTATTACCTTTTAAAACCAAAGGAAACTTAAGAATTTGGACAGCCACCAAAAGCCAATCATTACATCTAACCATATCTTTGGGCCAGTGGCCCATTCCAAAGTTTAAGCTTTGTGTAGTACAGTCCTATTCCATTCCCATTTGTATTACAATGGTGTGAAGTTACCACCAGATTTAAAAATACTGTCAAATCAACATACCGTCAGGTAAAGCTCAGAATCTGCTTTATGATGCTTGGGTGGGTGGGTGGGAGGAGTGATGGAGGAACAGTTCAGTGCTTTTGCCTGCCAAACCACTGACCATCTTTGCTTCTTTATTTCCCTCTCCTCTCTCTACAATTGTCATTGAAAATAACTAGTCATAATGCCTTTGTGAATCACAGCTCAGCCTCAGCTCTGTGTAAATCTTGCACCCAGACTGGGCCCCTTGGTTTAGAGGCCTTATTGTGCAAATGATTTAGGTAGAGGCAGGATCATGAATAAAGAACACTCACCCTCTTCTTCTTGTCCTCTTCAGGGGCAGAGGGAGGGAGAGCAAGAGAGAGTCCTTCCCAAACATCTCTTTTCATGTGCCAGTATTTGGCTAAGGGCTTTAATTTCATTAGACAAACGGGGAGCTGGGTTTTTCCATGCATTTCTCTCTCCTTTTAATGTGTAAATTACATGGGATTTGCCACTCATTACAATATTGATATGATTATTGACCTCAAATGGACCCACTACACTGGGCCCCCCAGTCCAGTGCTGGGTGGGTTGAAGAGAAACATGTGTGGGAAAAAACAGGTTTCCTGGCATTCAAAAGAATTATATCCAGAAATTGTAGGCTTCAACTTGGTTTTACTTTGTGTTTTCTTTATGCAAAGTAGCTTTTTAAGACATAGCTAGAAGATGACATATCAGGAAATGGTTTAGTTGCAGTTACAAAGCTAACTAGGGTCAAGAGCCAATACTTTGGCACACAGTAGAGAAAAATAAAGGTGGCACAGGTAGCATTCTTTCAGATTCCATGGATTCCTTTCAAATCACAATATCAAATTAAATTAACTTATTTATCCATGAAGTGTTAACATCTTTGGCAAGTAACTTGACCTTTAGGTATCATTTGCCTCATATACAAATGGAAGAAATTGTATGAGAAGGACTTGTTAAATCTGGAAGGGACCATAGACATCATCAACTCCAGTAGGTGTCAAAATATCCCATGTGTTCCTTGGGATGCTTTTATGGGATCTTTGAGGTCAAAACTATTTTCATAATACTTTTATGACATTTTAATTTCTATTACAGTAAATATTGATAAAAATAACCCACAGAAACAAAAGCTCTTTAGGGGTCTTCAGAAACTTTTAAGAATATAATGTGGTCTTGAGACCAAAAAGTTTGAGAACTCTGTATTTAGCCCATTCCTTTTATTTTACAGTTGAAGAACCAGAAGCCCAGCAAGATCATGAGATTTATCGGTTTCATACAGTTAATTAGTGGCAAATCTGAGATTCAAGTACGTATTTCCTAATTCCTAGGCTAGTGCCCTTTCCTTGATGTTTTGATACATTATTTCTATAAACTCCTTTTTAGTTTCGAATGTTTATGATTCTATGACTTTATCCATTTTTGAATACATTGTCAGTTTTAGAGACAACAGTAATCTACTCAGATGCTTGAGATTCTGATGATTTGGGCTTAAACTGATAGTTCTGTAGTCTGTAGAATTAAAGACCAGAAGTGATGCTGCCATCACTTCTATCATTCCTATTCTGACCTGGACATTTCTCTTCTTCCCCAGTGCCTACTTTTTGTATCTAGCTTAAGAACAATACTTGAATTTGTGAGATAGGAGAAAGCAACTGCCCTATGGCTGTTTTCTACCCCTTTGACTTCTGGGACCAAATCACCCATCCTTGACTACCCCATATGCATTTTATTGTTTTTTCCTTTTGCTGTGTAGGGGCAGATAGGTGTTCTAGACCTGGAGTCAGGAAGACTTCATATTCCTGAGTTCAAATCTGACCTCAGATACTTACTTAGCTATGTGACCCTGGGCAGGTCACAACCCTATTTGCTTGTTTCTTCATCTGTAAAACTGAGCTGGAAACAGAAGTGGCAAATCATTCCATTATCTTTGCCAAGAGACCCAAATGGGGTCTTGGAGAGTTGGATATAACTGAAAACAACTGAACAACAAGAACAGAAATTGCAATATAAGGTCCTGGAGGACAGGGACCAGGTTGTTTTTTTACATTTCTATTCCTATAGGTTAACATAGTGCCAATTACATGTTAAGCCCTCAAAAGATACTTCATTTATTCATTCTTTACTCACTTATTCTTCCTTCCTCTAGTAAGAAGGGTGAACATCCTATTGTTGGTTAGTCTTTTCATTGCTTAAAAGCCTTGGTTCCTTCACAGAAGACTAGAATTGTTAATATATTTGAGCAGAACTGACTACCAAATATATCTTGATTAGAAAAAACCTCTGAGAACAGGAGGGTTCTTGAAGCAATGTCTTATGTGAATAAGTGGATTAGTGGACAGAGATTTGAGGGCAGCTTAAATGTTATTCAGGCGATCTTTGCCTTTATATCCATGTGAGGCAAGGTAAGTTGGAGGCATCTTTTGTTGAGGTTTCAGATCCATGAATATTTGTTCCAGGATAAAACTGAGGGAGCTCTCTGATGTCTTAATCTCATTCTGTAGATATATATTATGGTTTTTTAAAAATATAAGATTAGGCATCTGATCAATTGTCAACAGGACAGACATTTTGAATATTTTTTACAGTAATGAGTATGGATTGGTTCTGACTCAACCACATGTTCTCTTTTTCTTTTTTCTTTTGGAGGGCAATTAGGGTTAAGTGACTTTCCCAAGGTCACACAGCTAGTTTTTGTGTTAAGTGTTTGAGGCTGGATTTGAACTCAGGTCCTCCTGACTCCAGGGCCAGTGCTCTATTCACTGCGTCACCTAGCCGCCTACATGTTCTCTTTTTCAAAAGCTAGCATTTATATAATTCTTTAAGTTTTGCAAAACACTTAATAGATATTATCTCATTTTATCCTTGCAGTTACTGTGGCAGGTAGGTGCTTCTGTTATTCCAATTTTACAAACAAGAAGACTGAAACAGACAGAGGTTAAGTGACTTGCCCATGGCCACACAGTAAGCATCTAAGGCTAGATTAGAACTTAAGTCTTCCTGACACTGGGTACAGGACTCACGCCTCTAAAGAACCTACTTGCCTTATTCAGTTGGGATTGTAACCAGAGGCATGCATTTAAGAAGACAGATTGGATGGGCTTAAAGGTTGGGGTTTTGATCACAAGAACATGTGACCATGAAACAGAGCAGCCATGAAACAGAGCAAAACTACCTGGCTTTTTTTTTTTTAAAGCAATTTAACTTATGATATTGCTTTTATCAGCCATGTACCAAACCACTGAACTAAATAGCTATAGGCAATAACTAAGTCACTCCCATTCTGACTTTTGAAAATTCAGCTGATCTTCAGTTGTATACCAAATATTTAATCCATTCCCTGCCTTAAATGACTGCTTTCCATTTGATGAATCCTTCATCAGATGCTTTCAGAGAAATAGCATTATACAAATTCAAAATATCCTCTTTATTTCATTATCTTTACTGAAATCAATCAGTTTAATTTTCAATCTTACTACATTCTGAACTGCCACAGATGGTGTAAGTGGCAAATATTACACATTTGGTAAGGAAAAAAAAAATCATAGATATAAATACCCTTGTCTTTTGTACTCAGATCACTGGAGATCTTTAAGAACAGGATAAATACCCATCTGCCTGGAATAATGCCTGGAGGCAGGGGGATGGACTAGATGCCCTATTTAGATTATTTTCAACCTTATCATTCAATGGTTCTCTAATATTGCCTACAGTGTCACAAAGGGTTACAGAAACATCTATGGCTTGAAGACCCCTTTGCATCATTAAACACTTAATATCACTGAAGATTTTTAGTTGAGTTTTGTTAACACAACAGCCTATCTTTTCTGCCGGTAGCAATATGGTCATTCTGAAAAGCAATCTGTAGTCCTAATGTGAGTGTGTGGGGCTCTGTGAGCAGAATTCTTGAATAAACATCTACATATAATCTTTGTGGTGGGCATCAGCCTGTTAAAGTGGAAAGTCCCCAAGGAAACTGCAATCTCAATACCATTTAGGTTCTCCCATAATCCTTCTCTGATTCTGAAAATTGAGTGTTCTCTCCCTTCTCAAATGTTCATAGTGAATTTTGTTCAGATCCCAATTGTGCCCAACATACTATAATTTCTATTATATTAATTGCCATGCCTATCATATCACTCTTTTAGATTTTTAACTCCTTGACTCCTGAAATTGTGTCATTGTCCAGAATTTTAAGTTTACTGTCTTACTCATAGTAGGTACTTAATAAAAGTTTAATTGAATTCGTTGAGTCCTCAAGAGAAGGCATTCAGAATCTGATGGCAATTTCTATTAGTGGCCACATACTATTTTTGAAAAGCAATCTATTATCATCTGAATGTGCACACATGTGTCTGCATATTCTTGTGTGTGTGTGTGTGTGTGTATGTGTGTGTGTGTATGCATGGGTTATGGAGAGAGTGTTCTTGTGATCAAAACCCCAACCTCCTTTAATAAGCTATCAGTTATTCAGTGTATCCCTTGAAGTATCTAATACAATGCCTTGCACTTAGTTCAGTCATGTTTATTGACTGAGTCTTCCAAACACCCTCTGAGGGGATGGTCCACCATGATCAATATGGATGCTGATTAGTTAATAAGTTCATAGTTCATCAACCTCTTTGAGCAATGCACAAGACCATAACTGAAAAGTACTCGAAATATTAGTCGGGGGAAAGGGACACAAATGTGTGCATGTGTAGGCATATATACACATATAAAATAGTTATTAATAGAATAATATGTAAGGCATTATGGTAGGTGTTCTTAACCTTTTTTGTGTCCTGAATCTCTTTGGCAGTTTGGTGAACCCCTTCTTAGAGTAATGTTCTTAAATGTGTAAAATAAAACATACAGGATTACAAGGAAATAAAATTATATTAGAATATAACTAGCAAAACGTTTTAAGACAATGTTCTCAAGATCCCAGGAGGTTAAAAAGTCCTTTATTATGATAATATTCTACCGCCTATGTTATGTAGTATAAAAGGTATCGATCATACTAATATTCTATTTTGTATAACACACTTTATACATATGCATGTACATGTATGTACACATACATATATGTATATATATAAATGTATATGTGTGTGTATATATATATATATATATATACATACATATATATATATATATATATATATATGAATAATTTCCATTTTATAGGTGCTAGAAATGAGGCTCAGAAAGGATACATGACTTTCCCATACTAATAAGGAGTATAGCCAGGTACTTGTCATATTGAGAGAAGTACTTAAGGAAGTTCCTCACATGAAGAGAAGTACTGTTAGGTAGTGGTAGGATTTTTTTTTTTTAAGAACCCTGGCCAAGGTATTAATTTTCACCCAGCTACTCTTTAGTCTTCTGTTCCTCAGACTTCCCAATAGAAATCTTTTATTCCCCTTTCAATTTAGAAACAGATTCTCTTCTCTCTTCTCAGGAGCTCAGATTGTCAAGTGAATGATCACAAATGGTCCATATGATACCAACAGTGATCGGGAGTGATTGATACTCTTGGTTTCCATTGGTATCTTTGAGCACTGCCTCAAAAATCGCATGGTATTCCATCTCTCACCTCCATGTGTCTATTATGTCAGGAATGTGCTCCCTCCTCACCTCTGTCTTGTAGAATCCTTACCTTGCTTTAAATCACATTTCAGGTTCTACAGGAAGACTTTCTTCATCTACCTCCACCCCCATTATTTACATTCTTTCTTTTTTTTTAATGACTTTGTGTATGATTTTTTGTTTATTTGTGTACATGATGTATTTTTCTAGTAAGTTACAAGCTCCTTGAGGGGAAGGAGATGTTTTGTTTTTATCTTAGTAGTTGTGCCTCGAACAGCATGGATGTTTCTAAATGTTTCCTGAACTGAATTGATTGAAAGTATAGATGACCTGATAAAGGGTATCTGTTACATCAGGGATATAGTTTCTATTCTTGCTGTTCAGGAGAACTGCTATTCAATTTACCCACCTTTAGAGTTCACTTTGGTGTCCTGGAAGAATTCCAACTTGGGTAATTGCATTCTGCTGATTTAAAGTTCTCCTGTAGTTTCCCTTGGAAGAGTTACCCTTCATTTCTCCCAGTTCACATTGGTATACATTGGCACCCAGTGATTACTGCATTCAACACAAGAACTAGTTGCATTTTACTAATAGGGAAGTGATCCCTAGGTATGTGTATATGGCCTGTAAGATTCTCTTTACTTTGGGGAGCATGAGACTCACCAAGACAGTAGATCAATGCTCTCAAGGAAAAAGAAATATAGGTATTAGGAGAAAATTCATTTTTTTCCAGTATGCTCAGAATTTAACATGCATCATTTTTAAAAAATATACTGATATTTCTTATTTGGACACAGAGCACATTTTCCAACAAATACTCCATGAGATTTCTCATTATACTAATTTCTTTGACAAACAGTTCTAAACAGACAAGCGGATATGTTCTTTATCTTTGAAAATCTGATACTAGCATCGACTGACAATTATTTAATAAGTTTTGTTGCCTCTCGATTTTGACTTTATTTACCTTGTTGTAGTCATTATATATGTTTCTTTTTGTCCCTACCGTCTCCTCCCTGCATCATTGCTTCTCTATGTCTTCCCATATTTTCATGACTTCTTCATATTCATCGTTCTTTACCACATGATGGTATGAGGTTGTTTACATACCATAATTCGTCCAGCCATTCCCAAACATTGAGCACACAGTTTATTTCCAGCTTTTTTTGTTAAGCCAGATAATGCTACTATTACATTGATATTTGAATTATAAATAATCTAATTAAGAACACACTAGTGCCACTAAAAGACACCCCCCCAAAAAGATCCACATTTATAAGATTATAATAAAAATGAGCTTTATTCCTTAAACTTTTCCTTAAAGAAAATTATGACAAAATGCTTCCCTTTTCCTGGCCCTGGTCTCTTATAAGACTTATGTTTGTTGAATGTCTTTCATTTCCACTACGAAAACAATACCTTTTTACTACTCACAAGCATGTATTACATACATCTATACACAAATACACACATGTATTGCATATATAGTATTCATTATGTACATATGTGCGTATATGCACATGGAAGAGAGATAGCATAGGCAGAAAACCCTGGGTTCATGTCCTGTCTTTCACACATGCTGGTTATAGGATACAAAACAAGTTACTTAACCCCTTAGTGGTTCCAGGAACTCTCTAAAATGACTATAAGTTGTAAAACAATTGCTGCTCTGTATTGGTAGAGGGAATTTCTGTACTTGGAGTTCCTTATATAAATAAAATCACATATTCTGTATCTATCTACACATATGTATATATGTATGTGTAAGAAGCCAGTGTTAGGTTGTAGAAAGAGCTTTGTTCTCAGAATGGTAAGCCCTCAGTTAAAGTTATGACTCTGCTATTCACTTGTTTGGAAAACTTGGTAAATTACTAAGCATAAGAATTACCTTGTCACCTTAAAGTACTCTATAAATGTGCTAATATAGAAATGTGTAATATGTGTACATAAACACTGTAGTTCAGAGCAAATCTACAGTCTGTAGTATTTTTTAACTTAATATAATAAATTCTTCCTGTTATGTGTGCAGAATCCACATTTTAGGGGGGAAATCTTATAGGCAGTTGCTTTCTTCATCCCAGAAATTTTCACTTTGCTAACTCTACCCTAGACCCAAAGATATACATAAGCATACAAAAATAGAAATAGATATTAATTTTCCTGCAGAAATCAAACACTGCCAGAGGTTGGGTATTCTGTTAAAAATTAAAGGTCAATTTGCAATTAAAAGGTCTTTTAACACAGTAACAAAATGATGTGTTGTTCATTGGGTTGATGAAAACAAAAAAAAAAAAACTGGATGTTGAGCCAGTTATTAAGGTTGAGCTTCAAACTTGTAGGATTCTTTTCTTAAAAAAAAAAAAATCTGGGCTTATTTCTGATTTACGTATTTCAAAGCTCCCTCAGCCAAAGGAGGGAGATTTTCTAACAGTAGGGGGTTATCCTATTAAAATTCATCATGATTCTCCTTTCCGAAAGAAATAAACAGGAATCAATTTTCCTTAGTAAAGAAGTTGACTGAGATACAAGATGATCTAGGATAGACTTGGTGGCTTCATATGGAAGGTTTACAAAATAATTCAAATATAGGGCTTGTGATTTGTGGGGAATTCCTTTTTGTGGGGAGTGGGTGTGCTATATATATTTGTTAGAAAGGCAGAAGAGAGATGCAACCCAGCACACATGTGTACACACACACACACACACACACACACACACACACACACATCCTCTTGCTTTTAATTATGTCAAGCCACTGGTACAGCAGAGAAGATGCATAGAACTGCAGTGATCTGGCCAGATACATGTAACTGTATCTATCAAGTTAAATAGAACACTGTTAGATGACAGCAAAGATTGGTTTGTCTTTAGGGGTCAGACAGAAACTTAGGATGACCTTTCTCCTCCCTTCTCACCATGCCTGTTTACTCAGTCTTTGATGGGGTCCCCATTTTCATAAGCACGTGAAATCATATACAGTAACACTGTCTTTTTGCTCTTTGCCAACAGGATCCCTGGAGACAACGTTCCGCTTACTTGGGCCCCAGAGATTAAGCCTGCACAGCCCTTCCTTCTATTTGAAGTGTATGATATTGATATCAGTGCTTTGGGAGAATGAGGACTCTGAAATGAACATATCACGCCAGGCTCCATAAAGTCTATGTTGCAAAGAGATGTATAGGCTGAAGTGGAGAAGGGCCAAGTCAGGCTTTTGCTCTGGAAAGCAAGTATTATGTAATGAGTTAGCGCTTGTTTCCTGGCCTTATCCTTAATATTTGGTACATCTTCATGAAATATGAAAATAGGGCTGGATTTCTGAGTGATGTTACCCCAGGCCCAACCGCAGATCTTCCATTGTCATTTCATAGGTGCTGGTGATG
The DNA here is from genome assembly GCA_028646515.1 of Pseudochirops corinnae. Taxonomy (NCBI): domain Eukaryota; kingdom Metazoa; phylum Chordata; class Mammalia; order Diprotodontia; family Pseudocheiridae; genus Pseudochirops; species Pseudochirops corinnae. Next base: position 201,286,493 of record CM053588.1, on the reverse strand, counting down.
CCATCAGTATTAATGTTCCTTTCCTCATGCTGTCTTCTTTTAAAAAAAATATAAGCACCCCCCCCCCCCTCCCTTTTAGATGCAGTTGGAATCTATTTTCATGGAGTTCCTCCAATCAGGACTACATCCAAACCATTTTGTTTTTTGAGCCTTTCATACTATATTTACTGCGTGTAATGAAAAGCCTCGATTCTCCCCATGCTAACTAGTGAAACGTGTGATGGTTGAAATATTCCACAAGTCCCACAGTATTTATGGAAAGAGACAAAACACACAGAAGATGTGTGGTTATTAAGTAAGCTCCTTAATCTCCTGATTCTTGCGCATTCTCTCTTTCTTCTATGGGCTTTTCATTGCCACCAAGTTGTAAAGGTTTTCATTGTTTGGAGCCTGGCTTAGGGATCCCAGGAAAGCTCAGCTCCAGGCAGGTTTGCCTTGTGCGTTTTAGCATAAAAAATGCATGACACTTCTGCATATGCTCCATATTAAGCTTAACCAGGTTAACGCCCCTTTGCTTGGGTTCTTGGAAGAGAGTCCCATATTGTCACATGTAAAGGGGGACATTTCAGTGCTGACTTTCATTTCCATGAGATTAAAAGTGAAACATGTAACCACAAAGCTGGTTTATGTCATCCCCCTGTCGGAGCCAGCAGTAATGCCAAAAATTAGATATTTGATAGGTTTGTGAGAGAAACAGATGCAGAGGGATGCCATTCCCACAATTTTAGACTCCTTATCTTTAAGCTAGAAAGAACATTCCAGATGAAGAAAATCTATTTTATTGGCTTTAAAAAATAGCAAAGAAAATGCAGAAATAAAAAGAAAATGTTAATTTAAAACCGATGTCATTCTTGGGGACTTATAAACTGCAAATTGGTATTCTTTTTTTTCTTTAAACAAAAAAAAAGTTGTTCAAGACATGCTTATTTGACTGTTTTCATTTATTATGCATTTTTCAACCCAGCCTCAGAGTTATAATTGAGAGAAAATATCCTCTAAACATATTCATGCACTGTATATTTTGGGTGGGGGGGGGAGGAGGAAAAGGGGAGAGTCACCGTAAACCTCTAAAAGGCTAAAACATCCAAAAAGTATTCTTTCAGCTTTTTGTTTTGGAAGCATTTTGTGTCTCTGTTCTTTCCTTTTTATTTAATTCTGCCAGCTGTCTGCTAAACAAATCTAGCCAGGTGGGGCTTACAACCCATGACTAAAAAACCTACTAGTGCAGCTGTCCAGCTTGCCCGGAGGAAGAATTCAAACAAATGGCAGGAATGAAAAGATTGGTTTTGTTTTCAAGAAAGTAGCTACTGTACCTTCTTTCCGTTCAGTTTTTGTTCTGTTTGCTTTAGTTAACTCATGGCCTTCTAAGGTTTTTTACAGTGAAATGGAAAATCATTTCCATGTTTCTAGCATTTTGTGTATTTTGGTGATAATCTGGTTTTGTTTAATATGCTTCCCTCCCACCCCCATAAATGCTTTATTCTACATTAGACCCACAGCACAAGTTGGCTTTTTTGAAGGGTACTAAGAATGCGTTTTGGGGTACAAATTACCAGCAAAGTATGGCTGGATATGATTCCCAAATATTCAGTAATTGACTGTGTAGCTATTGAAAGGTGGTAGTGGGCATTGTTTCTCCAAAAGCTGAGGATAAGAACAGACTTCTTTGCACTGCATCATCAGCCGACCTCAACTGTAATTTTTCTAGTCAGCAAATGGGTGTTTTATTCTGTGTGTCTGAGGATAGCAAAGGAAGAACTCTACTAGGAATGACACATTGCCATCTGATCCATTGCTTCATGGATGAGAGATTAATGGGCAAACCACTCAAGAGAATTCTTGTTTTATCTGATACTCATCGACTCAGCAAGTCCCCAATTTCTGACAAACATACTTCAACTCATGATTATTTTTCATTGAAGAAAGGAGTCACAACCAAGGTCTCTGGGCCCAGCACCTGTTCACTATCTGTGGATGTTCCTAACAAGGATCAGCACCCATCTCTGATTTCAGTCAGATATTTCTAATTCCCCACAGGGAGCAGAGCCCTACCTGGAATGCCAACAGATCTCTCTAGTCCTTCAAATGAGCAACTGGAAACAACAATCTTTAACTTGAAGTCAAATGCTTGCCACCATACCCTTTAGCCAGTTGTCATTTCTTCCTATACTGCAAAGAAATTGGGGCTGAAAGGGGTATTAACAATTTTCCTCAAAATGGCACACATTTTATTTTCTTAGTCTGTGAGGGAATTTGGATAAATCTCAGTTGGAGAAGATTTGGCAAAGAAGCATAGCTGAGAGAATGTTATTTTATTCTTCAATGAATAAGGACACTAGAAAACAATGCCTATTGAATTGCATAATTCAAAATGGTTTCCTGAATAAGCAGGCAAGGCCAGAGCATGATGGAGTTGACTTGATTTCCCTTTACTGTGTAACAAGCTTTGAGTGTTAGTGACCTAAGTGCTAACAGAACCAAGAAGAAATGGCCATTTTTTTTAAAGATGGGGAAAGTGGAGTGTTGATGCAGAAATAACCCTGATAGGTTTTTGTTACTTAATGAAGAAGGAGCGATGGGGAATTGGGGTCCAAAATGAAGCAGAAACATAACTGTAATGCCATTACTTATTCTATAGAGAATTATCAAAGACACTTGCATATTGTAAACTAAAGACTTTACAAAGAAACATTTGCAAATTAATTTAATAGGAAAGGATGACTTCCCTATCCCAAGTAAATTAGAGATGCTCTCCTTAGTGAGATGTCCATTCAAATAAACAAAAAGTTACATAATATGCTAATCATTTTGCTAAGCAGAAGGGTTATAAAGACACAGTTCTTGCCCTCAAAGAGCTGACATCCTAATGGGAGAAATAGCATGTGGATGAGGTATGAACAAGATATATATTGTAGAAGAGAGGTCATCTGAGAGGGTGAGATGCTTAGCAGTCTTTGTTTTGGTGTATCTTGTATGTGTTGTAATGAAATCTCTTTTTAGATATTGTAAGAAGCCAGCATATTGTTGCAATACTTGCTTTGTGATTAAATAGCAGTATAAATCAAGTATAAATGTCTTGTCAGTTTTCAATATCAAATTATTTGCTCTTAACCAGCTGCATTTATAATAGGGAAGAATTTGTGTTTAGCACCCCACTTGCTGTGTATATGGGAACCAGTTATTTAATGAAGATTTGAAAGAACACTTATTCAAGATTCTATTTCAATTTCTTTCCCCTTTCTCTCTTCATTCCATAATATATACACACAGAGGCACATAGCACACTTTTTTTTTTCCCCTTTCAGTATCCTTTGGTATGAGCAGGGAAGTAAGGTGATTTAACTCCACAAAGGAGTTAAATATAGGAGAGAAATATTTTGTCTCACAAGCCTCATAACCTTGTGATATAGAAAATCCACCCATTTTAGATATGGGTATCTGACATGAAATTAACTTGTATGTATAGTCATAAAATATATGAGGTGAAACATTCAGGAGTTGTGATCAGTTTATGTTGTAAACTGAGTGAACAAGAAAAGACAAAGAATATAAGCAATGGGAGGGAAAAGCAGAGAAAACCTTTCTAAGTTAATTGTTGAAAATTAAAATAGTTGTCCCCTTATTTCAGACTTTTCCCATAACCTACAACTTCCTATAGAAAATGTCCAGGGTAATGCATCATCAGCAATCATGATTGTTTCTCCCGTCCAGCATTGCAAGGAAGTTAACTATATATTTACTTTGGTTTCCTCTTGTTCCTGAAAATTCTAGTTTATGCTTTCAGAACCTCAACCTCCTTCCTTATTGTTTATTTCTGCATTGAAATGTCATTTGGATCTTTGGAAGTTCAAAAGGATTTGAATGTATAGTCTTTGTGTTGTTTTTCTTTAAATTGTAACTACATTTCTTTATCATGGGAAAAATATTTCAATCTAAATATTAAAAAAATAATTTTGAAAATCTTTTTCTTGTCCTCTTTCAACGATCTTGACTTATTCTTAAAGTTATTCTACCAATGTATGCAACAAATGTGTCCCATTACTAGCATACTAAATATAAATGTGGAAATTCTATGATTAAATAACTAAGGGAGAATGAGGCAGAAAGCTCTAGCAGGTCTTCAATCCTCAAGCACTTATTTTGGCATCTTTTTGATTATAGCCCTGTGTACTAACAGTATGTTTCTGTATCACACAGGTGGAAGTGAGAATATGAGGCTCATTTAACAGTGTGAATTTTCCCAATGTATCACAATTACAGAAACACCTGTGCTTTCTAACTTTTTGCTGATCCAATGTGAAAATTCAGCATGTCTAGTAACTGAATTGTCAATATACTTACTTCCTATGCTACCTTGATCCCTTTCCTTCCTTCCCTCTCTCTTTTCCATTCTATCTTTTTTCTTTCTTTCAATAGCTTTCCTGCCTTCTCTCCTTTTCTCTTCCTCCTTCCTTCCTTCTTTCCATCCTTCATTTCTCTTTCTCTTCTCTCATTCTTTCTTCCTTTATCTCTGTTCCTCTCTTTTCCTTTTCTCTTTTTGCCCATTCTGCCTCCTTTCTTTCCATTCTCTTCTTTAACTCTAACTTCTCTTTATTCTCCTATCTCTTCATCTTTCCTTCCATCTTTTTTTCATTCCTTTTTTTTTAGTACTCCCTGCTTTCCTTTTTTCAATTTCCATCTCATCTTCTCCTTTCTTCTTCATTCATCTACAGTTTATATTCTTAGTGTCCATAGAGGCCAAGGTCTTTTGTTTATTTCATTTATCCATAAAATAACTGGCACACAAGCACCAGCTAGCCTACCCATCCCAGAGTATCCAAAATGTCCCTTAGCAGTGATATAATTTAGGAACAATGATAGTTGAATACTTTAGGTAATATCAGTTTCTTTGTGAAATGTTTCCCTTTTCAGGGATAGGAAAATGGATTTCAGATGATCCTGAACAGCCATATTGAATAGTCGGGTGTAGAATTTGCTTTATGCTGGTTGCAGTGCCAGCCTCTGTAGAACAAAGTAACAAACCTTCCAAAAACCTTCTCATTTTGTGCTGTTTACAAGGCAGTACTGTACTTCTGTTTAACAGTTCTGTTTAGATCTTGTTACAGTTATACTTAGATCTTTTTCCTTGTATAATAGATTTTAATGAGAAAGGAAAGTGTGCTTTCAGTTTGCATTTTCAGAAGGATGTCTGATTAAACTTAAGTTATTCATAACTATAGTTTCACATATATAAGAAATGAATACATTTATAGGGAAAAAAAAAAAGGTCCCACCTGAATCCTAAATGGAAACTTTTTGGGTGTTTAAAGAATGGCAAATACTCAAGATATCTTTCTGAAGAGCTTTCCTACCTTTGGTTGAAGTCCATCTAAAAGTCTCCAAAGGTCTGTAAAAGCTCTGGCTCCTCGATCATCTGCAAATCCCACTGCTGTAACCCAGTTAGGGTGGGACTGCATCTTAAGACATCTGTGAACCAGAGAAGCTGGCAAACGTTGTGGACCTTTTAACTTAAGCGACTACAACAAGCCTGGCTGCAAGGATATTAGACCTGAGATAACTACTTCCACATATTGGCACCCTGTCAGTTGAAGTCTGGACGAAAGGGCATAGGAGAGGGGAGAAACCATGGACAGGGGAGAGCTAAAAAGGAAGTCTGTGGAATGGAAAAGAGAATGGGAGGCATTTACAGGAAGAAAACAGTTTGTAAAGCAAGTGAAGAGTTTGAATGATTATTTTGCCTTTGGTGTCAGTGACAACTTCATAATGAAGCTGTTGGATTTTGAAGATATATTTGCCTAAATATGTGTAGAGAAATTAAAAAAAAATTCTTTAGATAATAGTTACAAATGTCCTGATGCATTTTATAAAAAAAAAAAAGTTGTGTTAATTGTTGATTAATAGGACTGGAAGAGACTTTATCTGGAAAGTCTATCTATAGTCCTTGTACCTTTGGGCATGGTTCCAACTAATAAATCATTTTAGAGGAACCACTGCCAGAGGCTGAATGATCTTCCAATCATTCTAAGCATAAATGAAAGACCAACCTTTATGGAGAATAAGACAGACCTTTGCTTGAAAATAGTTGTATTCAAATCACAGGAGAATTGGGATAATGGAGGGAGAAAAGAAAGGAAAGAGGGGAAGGGAAGAAGGGAGAAGAATTAGAAATGAAGGAATGCTAGCATGTTAGAAGAGGATGAGGGATGGAAGGAGGAAACAGAAGGAAAGAATGGAAGGAGAGAGAAGAAAGGAAAAAATAGTTGGCAAGGGAGGGGCAAGTAACATTTAAAAAAATGCCTTAATGCATCTTAGGAAGTAATAGATATTTTAATAACAAAGCACTCTAATTTCTTCAGTGTAGGAACTCCCTCTCCTGAGGCAGATTGCAACTCAGCTATAAACTTATATAAATTCTAGAGTTGTCCCAGGTTATTGAAAAGTTAAACAACTTGTCAGGAGCTACAGCTTGGAAGTTTCATAATCAGAATCCATCTTGGTCTTTCCTGATTTGTAATCTAATATTCTATCTACTATCTGCTGAAGTTTCTATGGTATTTTCATAATCTGATAATAAAATATTATTGTCTAGATCAAATAAATGGGCTCAAAATGTGATCTAATCTTCACTCACTGGTCTTTGCAGTATGAGAGTAGCCTTCAGTATCACTGCATTAATGAGTAACTTGGTAATGGTATTGGCAGTAAGTGGACATATAGCAAAAAAGCTCTGTTTTCTTCCAAAGAAACTTGCTTCAAAAGAATTCAGCTAGATAAGTTGCTTTTGTATTGTAATCATTTCTTCTCTTACCCCAAAGAGCTTCATTTCACTTATCAATCTGTCCAGTACTAACTATATATGATGGATCTTTTTCTAAAATAGGGAATGTAAATTTGATATTGATCAAGAACAAATGATGCAGATTTGACCATCTTACATATTATTTCTTTCTTTTAACTTATCTGATCTAAAGGGAAACTTATTTGGTTCAAGGAAAATGACTGGGGGAAAAAGGCATTTATTCAGTGTTTAATGTGTAGTACCAAGCACTAGGCTAAGTTGATTGTTGTCCTTCATTCTCAAAGAGGATCAAAATTACATCATTATGTCAGAGCCAAGTTTCAGTATGTCCAACTGTGCCTGATCAGACCAAATATGAGCTCGGAATACTCTACCGCAGGTTGGGCACAAATAGTCTGTGTGAACTTTTGGGGTGGATACTCCAAATTTGTGCATCCTGAGTTTCCTCTAAGATGTTTCAATTCTGCTTTGCTCATAGAGCACAGCAACTTCTCTGATGTGGGCTTGCCATGATGAATGGTTCTGTGCCAGTGTCCCTCATGTCACACAATCAATTCCAAAGTTCTTACGAGAACCTCGTATCAGTTCTTCTGACCACCATGTGAACACCTTTCCCTGTGTGAGTTCTCCATAAAATAGTCTTTTTGGAAAGTGTATGTTTTACATTTGAACAACGTGGAGAGCCCATTGGAGCTGGAGTGCACTCTCTGAAGCAGTTTGAATGCTTGGCAGTTAAGCTCGAGAAAGAACTTCATTGTTTGGTATCTTATCCTGCCAGGTGATCTTCAGAATCTTCCTAAGACAATTCAAATGGAAGTGATTCAGTTTCCTGGCCTGGCACTGGTATACTGTCCATGTTTCATAGGCATACAACAATGAGATCAGCACCACGGCTTTATAGATCTTCAGTTTGTGAGGCAGTCTAACACCTCTTCTCTCCCATACTTTCCTTGGGAGCCTCCCAAACACTGGGCTAGCTCTGGCAATTGTGCAACAACCTTGTTATCAATGTGTACATCCCTAGAAAGTAAACTACCAAGGTTAGTGAACTTATCCACACACAGCATTCAAAACTTCTCCATTTGCTGACTGATGGTTCCATGTATGGATGATGTGGTGGTGGCTGATGGAGCACCTGGTTTTCATAGTATTGTTAGGCCAAATTTAGCACAAGCAGCAAAGAATTGATCCATACTTTGTTGCATCCCAGCTTCAGAGGCTTCATTGAGTGCACAATCACGTGCAAAAAGAAAATCATACACCATCACTCCCTCCACTTTGGACTTGTCTTGTAGCCTTTTCAAGTTGAAGAATTTACCATCAGTGTGGTAGCTGACCTTGAGGCCTTGTTCATCCTCCTTGAAAGCATTTGACCAAGAACTAAGCTAAGTGCTGGGGATACAACTACTAAAACCTCGAAGAGCTTACATTCTGAAAGGGGAAGTAATGCTCATGAGAAAGCAGGTTGCCAGCCAAGGGGTGTTTTGGTTTGGGAAGACAAAGAGATGATGAATAGAGTTGATTCTAAGGGGACTTGATTAATTTTCTGCTTTTTCTAATAGCTGAGGCAGTGCAGATTGGATTACAGTATGCAGAAGACAAGTGTGGGGGAGTCAGAAGCCTGGGGTGAAATGCAAAGCTTGGATGGGGCCTACTAGATACTAGTGGCCCTATGATTTTAAACTCACCAATCAGTACTATGAACCTGGGCTGATTGGAGAGGTGAGGGATTATTTTCCTTTTGGGAAAAGTAGAATTTTTCTTTCCATGGTCTGCAAGTTAAGTACTTAAGTAGTATTTTAAACGAAAGCAGATTTTGCAAAGTTAAAAGGAAAAAGAAGAAGAAAAAATTCTCACCTGATGAGTGCCTCAGTGCCATGCAGACATCTGCCACAAATGTGAATATGCCACAATTTAACCATGTGAAAATAATAGTCATTATCTGCAGTAAAAGCCCTCCTTTGCTTTAATTCGAGCAGGGCTATTGTTCTTGGAAGTCTAATTTGGTAAACATCTCAGAGTGCTGACTCATCAATCCAGAAAATTCAATAAATTGCCACTGTGATTTAGCACTAATGCTGGAATTCACATCCTGGAGTGTTCTAGATCATCAGCCTAAACTCAAACAGGTCCCTGAAAGGTGCGTTTCATCAGTAAGCAATTTAATTCGTATTAAAGAGATTTTGCCCAGAGTGAGTGGCAACTGGTTACTTAAAAAAAAAAAAAGTGGTTAGCTCTTTGAGAAAGGAGCTATATTAGTTTGAAAGAAGGGGGGGAGGGGAGAAGCCAACCACCCAAACTACTTAATGTTTGCAAAGTAATTTCCTCAAATTCCACAGCAAACAATGTACAATAAGAACCTCCTATTTTTGTATCTTAATCGTGCTCAGTAAAGAAGTCCTTTAGATAATTGGCACTGCTTCTGTACTGGGCCAAACTTTCTTTTAAGTTACAAATACTCACAAAAGGTTTACATTATAAGGAGCTGCTTTGGAGATGTGCAGATTTAGTTTGTAAGTACAAAGTGAACATGCAAATTGCCTTATCTTGTGGGATTCACAAACAACCATCATTCAGATTGATTTAATACATAGCTTTTTATCTTTAAAAGTGTTAATTAGAAAATAGGGACAGTTCTCTGAACACTTAAGAGTAATAAATAGATCAAAACAGCATCCATGCTTCTGTGATGAAACTTCTGAAGACTTTGTAAAGGGATTAATACAATTGTCAAAAAGACCACAGTATACATATTTAATAGTGCTACCAAGCTACAATTACATTTTTAGGACTTTATTTGCTAGGCTTTTAAACACTTATTATGCTGGAAAAGAAACTGGGAATTTGCACAACTTTTGTACAAAGCTGGGGGTTACCATCTGAACTATTTTTTTTCTTCCAGACCCCAGAGGTTCAATATTCTAGTTTAATTCTTCAAACTATAAATCAACAGCAGTTCTTCCAGGAGGAATGGGACTTAGAGTTAGAAGAAGTACAGAAACTATGAGACATACTCAGGTTTAGAGACTTTTTTAAATGAGGAAAACCTATAAGAGCTCAACTGAGACACAATATCTCCCATGATTTAAAATGGAATTTCTGTACATTGAGGCATCACTTCTCATTTTCTTTTCCTAGAGCGGTGTGTTGGACAGCGGCATAAACTGAACTTGAAGCAATAGGGTCACCCTTGACTCTGACTAGCTGAGGGTTCATTGGGAAGTCATTGAACACTTCTGAGTTGTTTCTTCAAAGGGAAAATGTGGATAATAGTGTAATTAGTAAAAATTACCTCATAAACTTTGGAGCATTATATTAATGCCTGTCATCATTGTCATCATCATCACCCATCACCATTATTACAACAACATAAAGCCAGGTGGTGGTTTTCAATAAACTTATTTGTATAGAAATGCTCTCATCATCGAAAATATTTACTAATTTCTATATGAACTTTATAGGGCAGCTATGTGGCACAGTGGACAGAATGCTGGGCCTGGAGTCAGGAAGACTGGCCTCAGATACTTACAAGCTGTGTGACCCTGGGCAAGTCATTTAACCCTTTTTGCCTCAGTTTCCTCATCTGTAAAATGAGCTAGAGAAGGAAATGGCAAACCACTCCAGTATCTTTGCCAAGAAAACCCAAAATAGGATCACAAAGAGTTGCACATGACTAAAAAAACAACCAAGCAACAACAATATATGAGCTTTATGAAACAAAGTACATGAATGTAGTCCAAGATTCCTTGGGTTCCTCACACTCAATTCCTTTCATTTCCATTCCATTTATTAATAGGGCCATCTTGGATTTCCTCATTACCATGAGGTGCTTCACTTCTAATTCTTCCAGTTCTGAGCTACCTTTGACCACAACATTATCTGATACTTCTCCAGTTGCATTCACACCTACTAATTTTACTTTTTGCTTTATGCATGACTTTTGGTCCTGAACTATATTGTTCTAGCCCATTATCTTGTCATAGGAGAAAAACTCATTTTATTACAATTTAGAAAACAAATTAGGAAAAAATGTTTTTATTTCATACATTTGTGATAAGATTAAGCATGGAAAAGCATCACTTGTCACATAGAGAAGTATGGATTTGTGGAGAACATGGGCTTCTGAACGTGAACTCTTTCCTACAATACTTAGAATATAGAGAAAACACGTCATCAAATAGGATTCACAATTGGTCAACTGTTAGTCTTGGTGTTGTTTTGTAGCATTTGAATAAAGAAGAGACAGGAACTTTCAAACTGGCTTTTAGATTTCAAGAAAGGGTGAATTATATTTGTCTTTTGGCTTCCTTGCATAAGAGTTGGGTTAAAGGAAGAAAAACAAGGTTGGAGATGAGAAGTGACTGCTCATGTACACTTGAAAGGGAAGCTTATACTAAAATAAAATTATTCATGTCAAGAAAGGGGAAATACAGTGCCCTCCTCCCCCCCCCTCCTTCTCTCTCTTACCACAATAAACCCAGTAAGAAACAGAGGCCAGTCATTTAAATTATACTCATCTGTCTCTAGAGTTTCTTATCCCCTTGACTTCTTTTCCCGTTACCCAATTTGTTGTTGTTTAGTCAGGTCCAACTCTTTGTGACTCCATGCGGTTTTCTTGGCAAAGATACTGGAATGGTTTGTCATTTCCTTCTCCTGTTCATTTTACAGATGAGGGAACTGAGGCAAACAGGATTAAGTGACTCATCCAGGGTCACACAGCTAGTAAGTATCTGAGGCCAGATTTAACTCAGGAAGGAGAGTCTCCCTGACTCCAGGCCTAGCACTCTATCTACTGTGCCACTTAGCTTCTCCCCCACCTTGCCCCAAATTACTGCTAATTTTGAGTTGTCTATGTTGTCTAGTTTCTCTGTTCCCACTCTCACAGGGCTGAACATTGGTAGAAAAAGTCACAAAATCATACTGATAGACTTTTCTTCAAATTCATGCTATTTAACTGTAATTGCCCTGTCCTTCCCAACATTTCTTTTATTAATTTCTTGTTGACTCTTTAAATTATTCTCCACAGCTGCTGTTTCAGACCTTTTCCTTGCCTTACTTCTCTTTTTCCTCAATTCTCCAATTCCATCCTGGTCCACTCTTTCTCAGAAGATGAGGGTAATTTGCTGAGACAATCTAGGGCACATAATGAAAGTCTCCCAACTTCCCTTCTATGTCTTCATCTGCTTTTACTTCCATTCCTCCTGTTCCCAGAGCAAAAAACATACATTTCTGAGTCTCATACCTTCCTTCACCTGTGTACTTCACTCCATCCTTTCTCATCTGTCTGGATCCTTAGTTCCATCAGTTATTCATCACTCTCTGTGATGTTCAAATCTTTCCCACTTAACTGACTCAAGGGTATGCTGGTAAATGTTTAATAAACAGCTCTGGACCTCCCCCCCCCCAAAAAAAAAAAAACCAAATCAGTTCATATGACACACTTTTGAGTTTAATCTACATTTTAAATATTTTCTCCATTATTATAAGTCTAGACAATCAACAAAACAAGTCCTGATTTGTGGTATATACCAACTTCAGAGGTTTAAATCCTCACAATGAACATTTAACAGTGGCTCTTGCTAGCTCCAGCATACCCTTGTATAACTGGCTTCTTTCCCTGTTCCTAAGAATATGGTCAGTGTTCTCCTACACTAAAACCTCTACAGATTTCACTATTCTGTGCTTTCCTTTTGAACAACTCTCTTATTGTTTTTAAAGATCACAAAGCAAAACTATTTAAAGTGACCTCTCTACCTGTCCACTTCTACTTCCTTATCACCTTCTATCATTCTTTAAACCCTTGTAATATGGCTTACATCTTCACCAGTCCATAGAAAATTTTCTCCTACAGGTCAGTAGTGACCAACTAATTGCCGGCTTGAGTGACTTTAAAAAAATTACTCATTCACCTTGACTTTTTATTTCTGACAATTGACTACTTCCTCTTTCTTGAAATTCTTTCTTTAATCACCTGATTCTGTCTAGTGTCTTCACTGCTTTCAGTAATTCTCCCTTATTTTTCTCCCAGATATCTACCTTAAACACTCTTTTCTCTCTCTAAATTCTCCTGCTTGGTTATTTCCTTTATTCCCACATCTCACCTATTACCTCAGCTAGTGACTGCCAAAACAAAATCTTTAGCCCTCTTCTAAGCTCTAGTCCTACAGTTCCATCCACCCTGCAAACTCAACATGTACCCCTTCCATTAGCCTCTCAAACTCAGCATGTTTGAAACTAAAGTCATTATTTTCCTCTTAAAACCTGGCCTTCTTAGTTCTGTCACTAGCATAGCTATCAGTCAATCAGGCTTGAACCCTTAATACTTGAATTTTTGCTTCCCTTTACCCCTAATTTTAATAAATATTACGTTTATCACTTTCATAACATTCTTTAAATCTATCAACTTCTTCAAGTTCTCACTGAAACAACTCTACTCACTGCTCACTTAGATTTTTATTTATTAGGCTATTTCCCATTTATACAAATTCAATACATATTATATATTGTTTTTTAAATTAATTTTCCTAAGATGGCTTGAATCATGATAATTGATTGCATAAAAACCTTTTGAGGCTCCCTTTAGCCTCTTGATCAACTACATTATCTACTAGTCTTACATTCAAAATCCAGCTTGCCCTAGACCCTACCTATCTATCTAGTTTTATCTCCTTTTCCTATGCTCCACAAACCCCAGGCTCTAGACAAGTTAGAATTATTTACTATTCCCTATTAATACTTTCTCACACCCAATGCTTACGTCATTTCCTGTTTCTTTAATATCTTTGTCTATTGAAAGTCCTAGTTAAATGCTACTTCCTTTCATGAAGCCTGCTTTGGAGCTTCAAATGATCTCGTCTTCCTCTGACAACCTTTGCATTTCTTTTATGGCATTTATTACGTACTTTCTAGGAATCTGATCACCAAGTATTTATAAACACCTTCAATATGCTGGGCATTATTTTGGATATGGAGACTACAGTGATGAAACCTCAAAGGCAAAGCAACACATTCACATGTAAGTAAATATTGCATACATATGCATTTAGAAATAAAAAACGTTTCTTAAATGAGCAATGCAAAGAAATAGAAAAAAACAACAAAATGGGAAAGATAAGTCTTTTAAAAAACTAGAAATATCAGGGGAAAGTTTCATGCAAAAATGGGCATGATAACAAAAATAGTAGGGATTTAACAGAAGCAGAAGAGATTACGAAGAGCTGGCAAGAATATACAAAAGGACTATACAAGAAAGAGCTTAACATCACTGACAATCATGATAGTGTGGTTACATCTAGATCCAGACATCCTGGAGAATGAAGTCAAGTGGGCCTTAGAAAGCATGACTAACAAAAAGGCTGGTGGAGCTGATGGAATCCCCACTGAACTAACAGATGATGCTGTTAAAGTACTACACTCAATTTACCAGCAAATTTGGAAAACTCAACAGGAGCCACTGGATTAGAAAAGATCAGTTTACATCCCAATCCTAAAGAAGGCAATGCCAAGGATTGTTCAAATTACTGAATAATTGTGTTCATTTCACGTGACAGCAAAATTATGTTTAAATTTCTGCAAGGTAGGCTTCAGCAATATGTGAATTAAGAATTACCCAAAGAGTAGGATAGTTTTTGAAGAGGCAGAAGAACTAGAGACCAAATTGTCAACATTCTCTGCATAATGGAGAAAGCAAGGGAGTTCCAGAAAAAAAACCATCACTGACTACGCTAGACCATTGATTGTGTGGATCACAACAAAATGTGGCAAGTTCTCAAAGAGATAGGAGTACCGGATCATCTTTACTTGCCTCCTTAGGAAACTTGTATGTGAGCCAAGAAGCAACAGTTAGAACCAAACATGGAGCAACTAATTGGTTTAATATTAGAAAAGGAGCACAGCAAGGCTTTATATTGTCACCTTATTTATTTAATTTATATGCAGAATACAACGTGCAAAATGCCAGACTGGATAAATCACAAGCTGGAATTAACGTTGCTGGGAGAAATAACAACAATCTCGGATATGCAGATAATACCACTCTGATGGCAGAAAGTGAAGAGGAATTAAGAAGCCTCTTGATGAGAGTGAAAGAGGAGAGTGTAAAAGTTGGCTTTAAGCTTAATAGTCAAAAAATGAAGATCTTGGCAACTGGTCTCATCACTTCCTGGCAAATAGAGGGAGAATAAATAGAAACAATGTCAGATTTTATATTCTTGGGCTCAAAGATCACTGCAGATGGTGACTGCAGCCATGAAACTAAAAGACACTTGCTCCTTGGAAGGAAAACTATGGCAAATCTGGACAGCATACTAAAAATAGAGATATAACCTTGTTGCCAAAAGTCCATATAGTCAAAACTATGGTTTTTTCCCATAGCCATATATGGCTGTAAGAGTTAAGTTATAAGGAGAACTGAATGCTGCAGAATTGACGCTTTTGAATTGTGGTGCTAGAAAAGACTTTTGAGAATCTCTTGGACAGCAAGAAGGTCAAATCAGTCAATATTTAAATAACTTAAATTAATTAAGGCTGTTCATTGGAAGGTCAAATGCTGAAGCTTAAATACTTTGGCCATTTAATGTGAAGTTGGGACTCATTGGAAAAGCTCCTGATTTTGAGAAAGGTTGAAGGTAAAAGGAAAAAGCAATGGTAAAAGATGATTTGGATCGATAGTATCATGGAAAGAATGGACATGAACTTGGGCAGACTTTGAGAGATAGTGGAGGATAGAAGGGACTGGTGTGTATGGTCCATGGGGTCACAAACAGCTGGATGTGACTGAACAATAACCATACTTTTATGCATATTAC
>CM053588.1:201241230-201270787 GCA_028646515.1 Pseudochirops corinnae | reverse complement strand
GACAGACTATGAAAAGAATAGGAGATTAGGTCACTTTATTTACTGTAAAAACAAAGAGATAAACCTGAACCATTCTATCTCTAACATCCTATGATGTTCACTGCAGTGAAGAGCTCTTTTTTTTGGGGGGGGGGGGAGTGTATATCATACTTCTCGGAAAACTGAAATCTCACTTCACACAAATTATCCTATATTTACTGGAATTCATCACTAAAGTCGTAATGATATCTGGTGGTGAAATTCCTGGGTAAAACACCAGTGACTTAAACAATAACTTGTCTTGCCTCCTATCTTTCCTATGGAATGTATACTAACTCCATTGCATAGTCCAATTGCTTCCCAGAATTGTCAGACTTATTCATAGCTCAACCAGTAGTATAATGGTAATTTCATGGTAATTATAATAATTCTCATGCTATTATATAATATATTAAATTAATTAACAATATATTATATTACATAATAATTAATCTTAATTAATGTAATTCCCACAATCCCACAACATTAACTGTTGCTTTTTTAAAAAAATCACTTAGCCAATGTGATAGTTGTGAGGTAAAATCTCAGAGTGAACACCATATTTCTGAACACACTTATAATTGATTTCAAGTTCCATAGTCATAGTATGAGGGCATTTCTTATATACACGTTATATATCAGTCATTACTAGGGTGTCAGCCAGCTAGATTATTGGCAAAATTGACTTCTAGGATGCTATGATGCTTAAGTGATTTTGTACCTCTCTGGTCTTAACTAACTGTGATGTGTTATCTTCTACTTTCTTCAGAAAACACTCTTTATTGTTCTCTCTAATGTCCTCAGCTGGAATTCCATACTGTTTTCTGTAGGTCCTAGCTAGGAATTCCCTTGTTGGGTTCATGGCCCATGTATTATAAGTATAGTCTTAGACAGTTGTTTACTCTTATCCACTGGGAAGGTGGGGAACTGCTCTCCATGAGCATCCTTAGTATTAATAGGGGAAATCTCAGAGTTTTTTCTAATATAAGAGGGTTATTGCTCCCCCACCAATGGAACTCATAGCTATAACAATGAGATGGTAGATAAGAATTCCTCTTTCCCTACTTGGTAAAGATTTGATTTGCATGTAGTGCAAAATTTCTATACCTGGCATGCTTTCTAGTGAAACATCGGAATTAGCCTTTCTTTCCCTAAATAACTATTTTTTTTACCAGTATGGGCTAAGGTACCCCATTTGCTTCCCAAGTCTCCATTCTTAGTCAATGTGGGGGCCATTCAAGTAACAAGGGGATGATACTGGAGCTATGTTTTTCAGTAGCAACCTAAGTGTACATGTTCATTGGACCTACCTGAAACTCTTGTTTGTTATCAGGTAAAGATAGACAAAAAGAGAAGATCAAAGTTCAGGTTAAACTCAGACAGAATAAAAAAAGAAAATTCCTATTCCTTCTGCTATATAAGAGTGTTTAATATTTTAAAAGATAACTATCATATCTTCTTAATTTTCTCTTATGATGAGAAGGGAAAAATGAGTAGATCTTATAAAGAGGCATATTTTGATTTGATATAAAAATATTCAAAAGGAAATTAGATGATCATTTGTCAAAAATGTTTTAGAAAGATGTAAAGCCAATCATGAGCAGCTTTCCTGAGGAATGCTGCTGTGAATAACTTTAAGGATCTAATTGTGTAGTATAGTGAACTCTCTTTATATTCAGCAAAAAACTAAAGCAAAACATTAAAAAAATTAGAGCACAACATTCACAACACTATTATGTAACAACTTATTACTGAGGTGACCATATAGTCTTAAACAAAACATATTCAGTATGTCACAATCTCCTTAATCAGTATAGAGTACCCAAGTAAAGTCTTCCTTCATCTTAACTTGAAGCTGACTTCCAAACCCCATGGCTCTTCTTCCAGGATCCCAGCTCTTGCCTGTATTCACACATAGGCAGCTCTCTGCTCTGGTTCTATATCTCAGCCCTGTGGACTATTCCACTCCAAGCCATTCACAATTTCTTTTTCTAAGAAGACAAAGCTTAACAGAGCTACAACAATATTTACACACATTAAGCTTAACACAGCTACAACAATATTTACACATATTGCTGGCACTATCATATCAATTCACTTTCTGTCTGACAAAGTAACACAAACCAACAGACAAAGCTTCTGTTTGAGAAATCAAACACAAATCACCAGTAAAGTCCCAGGACTTCTGTAAACAGTAGTAAAGTCCTCTTTCAGGGCTTCTATATCAGTAGTAAATCATCTTCCAGGGCTTCTGGTAAAGTCCTCTTTCAACCGATGGAATGCTTCATTTTGACAAAGTAACATCAGCACAGACAGAACAGATGAACAGAGTACCAAAATCACAAGTATTCTCCCTCTCAGTTTTGCTTGGTCCCAGTTCATGCTTGAGCTTTTCTCTGCTCTGCTCCTTTCTGTTCTACCCTTCCTGTTCTGCTCTTGAAAACTCCTCTCGTTGCAGAGCTCCATGTGATGACTTTAGGTTTATTAAGGGCAAGGAAGGTCTCCAAACTCCCTTAGGCCTATTAAGGGCAACACAATGTATTGTTTCCAACAAAGACTTGACAGAATCAGAGGCGAGACTCAAAGGCACTTGAGTAGCTGAAACAAGCAGCAAAGTATTACTTTGCCATTACAAAAAGATTTTTGAATTGCATGGGAGTTTCATGAACGATGCTGGGGCTGAAGGTTCCAAAACCAAAATGAAACAATACCTAGCCCCAGGGAGTTTCCATTCCCTTAAGGAGGTAAACAATAATGAGCACAGGTAATTTCAAAAGTCCCAATCCAACTGCATTCCAGCTCTGGTATACAAATTCATGTTAGGAAAGGTGTCTTCAAAAAATAAGACCAAAATCTTAACATAGTTCTATACATAGTAGAAAAGGATGGTATGATTTGAAGGAATGGGATTAAACAATGGATGTTGATAGCTTTGGGAGTAGCTTTGAGGAGAGATTAAAGTAGAATGGGGCTAATGGGTAAAAACTGGAGAAAGGTTTTATAGTCAAAGCTAATGTTATAACAGCAGAGCTTACACATGAAGACTACCATGAAAAAGAAGAGAATGGATATTTTGAATGATTAAAAAGAACTCGATCTGTTTAAAAACATTTATTAAGCCCCTAATATATGTAATGCAATGCAAAGGTAAATAAGGCCTAGTTCCTGCCCTGAAGGTGGTTATTATCTAGTAGAGGAAATGGTACATGTTTATCAACACTATAATATAAAGAAAATTATACAAGTGCCTAATAATAGTGAAAATTCAGTATTAGGAATCTAGAGGAGAGAAAGTCATTCATTCAATAGCATTAAGTTCCTACTATGTGCCAGGCACTGTGCCAAGATCATTACTATCTATGAGATGTTGGAAGGCTTCTGGAGAAGTTGACATTTAACTGGGCATAATAAGATGGATGGAATTTTAACTGGAAGAGATGGGATGGTCTTTCCTGGAAACTGCATGAGTCAGGGTATAGAGACAGAAATGTGTGGGGAGAGTGAATGTTCTGGTTTCAGGAGAGTGCGTTGTAAGTACATAAACATGGAGTAAGGCTGCTAAGGTAAGGTGGAGATAGATTGTGGAGGGCCACAATAATTTTGAACTTTATTTGACAATCAA
The DNA here is from genome assembly GCA_028646515.1 of Pseudochirops corinnae. Classification (NCBI taxonomy): domain Eukaryota; kingdom Metazoa; phylum Chordata; class Mammalia; order Diprotodontia; family Pseudocheiridae; genus Pseudochirops; species Pseudochirops corinnae. The sequence continues at coordinate 201,267,147 of CM053588.1, read as the reverse complement.
TGAATGACAAGCCATTTAAAATATTTTTTTTTTTTAGCAGAGGAGCAAAAAAGATAACCTGTACAAGAAAGATTAATCTGGCAGTGAAATATAGTATAGATTGTAGGGGGTAGGTGGCAAATGATCCCCTGTTTTGGAATCTGATGACATGCTGGTGACATGCTGTTTAAAAAAAATAGCCACAAGGCATCATTGTTGGAAAATTTCAATAAAGAATAATCCTGCAGCAGACTGAAGTCTAGCTGTGGAGGTGCTAAATAGGAAATTCCTTAAGGAGTTTAGAAGTCAAAAAGAGATAGGTACATTTATAACAAGAGTGTTCAATAGGTTAGGGGATTCTTGCCAGTGAACACCCTTTTCTTAGAGCCCTTTCCAGATCCTTAAACTCACTGACAATGCTTGGGCTTACCTGGTAGATTCAGTTCATAATCTATTGTATTACCACATCTCTATTGCCTCTCTGTCCATCTGTATTCCATTTCTTTTGCACGGTGCTCTATTTAAATTTGTGTATGCCAAGCTTTCTCAACAAGCTGTCTTTCTCTCTTTACTCGGCCCTCTGGTTGTCCTCAGATTGTCAGCTATAATTTCTATCATCATTGATGCTTTTTCTGTACCAGATGCGTCACCAATGACACTATCTTCACTGATGCTTCAAGCTACCCATTTGTCCTGTCTAAAATCTTTGCTGTTGTTGCTACTGCTTTCCCTCACCACCTGCTTTGGCTTTGGGCCATTCTCACAGTTGGTTGAACTGGCATGATCTACACGAAAAGTGATGAAAATTTACCAGGTCACCACAGAAAGTAAAAAACAAAAAACAAAACTCAAACGGAGACCATTATCTTCTAGGTAGTGGGAATAAGTAATATGAGCATTCTTTAATATTGAGGAATCACACCCACTCTTGGCTATGGTTATTTAGACTGCTCGTAAGAAGGGGTAGTCATTTGTAAGACTGCTTTGCAATCTTAACTACTAATCCTAGAATTCACTTAAATTCAATAAGACTAATTTATGTAAGGCACTTTGATGAAATAAGAATGCAAATAATTGTTCTTGCCCACAAGGAGATTACATTCTATTAGACCATGATAACCTGCTTTGGAAAATGAATGTTATTTTTTATGTTTCATCCATAAGAATTACCTTTACTAGCAAAGACTTTAAATTTGTTCCATGGTATTGGTTTTAAATCCATTCCCTTTGGTGATTTCTCTCGCAGTAGATTTGGCTTGTTTTCACAGAGAAGTTTGAATTAACCAAGGATAAGATCCCTCTCTTCAGTTCTTACCTTCCTTTGCTTTCTCCCCCACTTACAAGTCTATTTCATTTTCTCCAACCCCATCATGGTCTATTTTTGCTGTTAAGTCAGTCCTCTTTCTTCCCCTATGTCTAATGATGCTATTCTTCCTTAGCAATTTAATAATAACAGCTGATATTTTAATAAACATTTTCAAATTTATAAAGCACTTTATATTGATTATCTTGAGATTCACTCTAATCCTATTAGGTGAGTGCTACCAGCATTATTATCCCCATATTATAGATGAGAATTTGAGAATAGAGAAATAAAGTAACTCAGCTACGTCACATAACTACTATATATTGGCAGTGAGGTTGGAACTCAAATCTCCCAGATTTCAAGGTCTACTGCTCTGTACACTTATGCTATACAGCTTCAATAGCACATGTTGAGCCCTTAAATGTTTGCATACGTACTAAGTATTTTGAGGGAATATAAAATAAGCAGAAGAGTGTCCTCAAAGATCTTACAAAATTATTGGACAGTAAAGACATACTAACAAACTTGAAACAACTAGAGAAAAGGAGGAAATCTATGGTCAAACATATTTCTAAGTGTCAAGAGAATTAATGATTAACGTAGTTCTAGTCATTGATACTTTTGCCCTCCAACCTTTACCTCACATTAAATTAATTAATCAATTAATTAATTTTTCTTAAATTAAATTTATGATTCTTATGCAATGCTCCTTACTTATAGAGTACTGAGAATAGTGCCACATACCCAGAAGATACTATAATAATGATTCTAATGATGCCTCATTCATTCAATTTGTGTTCCATTGCAATCCCTAACTTTTTCTTTTGTTGACTATTTCACTCAGGTTTCATTTCTGTGTAGTCTTTGCAGAGTCATTTCTGTATAGTCCTTCCTTGGAGTCAGACATCTATACATGGACATGAATGAAGGCTGTATCATCCTCTTGGATTAATACTTATTGTGTTTTATCTATTTTCTAATTGGTTACTTGCATTATTCCTACAGTACAGTTTTAAGACTTTTTTTCAAAAAATTATTTATTTTTTTATTTTTATTTTTTTCTTTTTTGGAGGGGGGAAGGTAGGGCAATTGGGGTTAAGTGACTTGCCCAAGGTCACATGACCAGTTTTTGTGTTAAGTGTCTGATGTCAAATGTGAACTCAGGTCCTTGACTCAAGGGCCGGTGCTCTATTCACTGTGCCACCTAGCCACCCCAACATTTTCTTTCTTTAAAGATGTGAAACAATTTTTTTTGGCTGCCCTGCCTCAAAATATAATGCTGAATTTTAATTGTTTTGATGACCAACAAAAGGAATCAAATCCTCTTGAGGTAACTGGTGAATTGGTGAATAACATAGGACTCCATAGACTGTTTTTATGTGTGGAATTCAGGTATACATCCCTGTCTCCTCCCTCCCCCCCAATACTTTTTCATATCCCTCAATGGTTGTGTCTATTCACAATTTCTCAGAAATGTGCAGAAGCCCCAATCCTACTCACTCCATAGCTAGTTTCTCACATCTGAAATTTCATTTAGATGATAGAGACTATAGTCAAACTAGGGGAAAAAATATGGTTTCTTTGGAGATTTCTTTTTGAAGGCCTTAAAAAGATTTTTTTTTTTTTGTCCAGACCTGTGACTTAATTAGTGTAGGGAAATCTCTGAAAAGAAACATGTTATACCAAGACAAAGGGCTTAAAAAACACCTACCAAAAAATATCATAACTAGATATTAACTCTTCTAGGAATGATACATATTTTTTATAGGATGTTCGATCTGGTTTTCTTTATCCTATTAAGTCCACTAATCCCTTTCTCTTCCTCTTTACATAACAAAATTAACTTATAAATTAAATATCATTCTGCCCATTTCCCCCAGTTGACATTGTCTTTCTTGGTTCTATTAAAATAGAAGCTTATTTGAGGAAAAACATTAAAGACTTTTTGGGGAAATTTGATCTATTTACTTCAGAGGTTGGATATGTCAAAAACAAGGAAGGAAGTTCAATTCCAATTAACATAGACAGTCAGGTTTTGCAGGTCAGTTTTAATAGAGAGTGACATTAACATAGATGATCCATGGATCATTTTTGACTCCTTTGGAATTTTTTTACATTTACATTTGATCATTGATAAGGCTTTTGTTGTAGTGCTTTGCACTAACCCAACAAATAATAATAATAATAACAATAATGCTGAATAATAAGATTTCTTTCTGGAGACAACAACAACAACTTAGAGACATCTGAAAAATCTTCCTGGCTTCCCAAACTTAACTTCCCATTACTGCTCCACTTGTATCTCTTTCTTAAATCACACTGGGAATAAACGGCATCAACACTCAGATGCATTACAAAGTATTGGTCTATTAATCAGAGCTGCCCTCTCTTTCTAAATTTGCTATCTGTTTTGACTTATATCATCACTAGGGACAAGGGAACTAATTTAGCATTTTGTTTCAAAAGGCGTTTTCTTTCCTTCCATCTGCTGCTGAGCTACATTCTGCATTTAGAAGAACAGTAAACAGAAATAGTGGTAGTATCAACAATAGAGTTCAGCAAGCAAAGCTTCCAGTGATGCTAGTCCATACTTTGAAGGAATCACATGATCGCAATGATGTGGACATTCCCTCTACTGTTTGATATCATTAATTCATCCATGCCTTTTCATTTTGCTCAATTCTTGTCCACATCTTTCCATAAATACTCGATAAAGCTCATAAATACTCAAAAAAATGAAAAGCACTGCAACAATAGCCTCATCCACCTGTTATTCTTTATTCTCTCTACATAAGCAGCCTTGTTCCTTTTCCAGTCACACATATCCTGGATGTTGTCACTTTTATGTCACTACTCATGTGCAAATTATTCTGGATAATATTTGCAGCTTCTTTGTATCCATCAGACTTCTTTGTATTTCCATTTGGGTTACCTGAAATTTTATTTTTCTGAGATTATCATGTGGATTCATAGTCAAATACAATTATCCAAAGGATATTGATGTTAAAAAGGACTTTTGTGCTGGGGAGCATCCTGACATCAGTGAAAATATTACTTGATTTCTAAATGCGATCCAGATATTTTTCCCATTCTTATTCAATTCTGGGACCATTTTATCTATATAGCAATATAGATACAGATATACACACATACACATATAATAATATATAATGTAATACACACACGTACACACACGTGTGTGTACATATACATGATGGCTATACCACTAGAATCATGCACTCACATGCAGAAGTACAAACACATACACTTACATACATGCATATATATATATACACATACTATATACGTATACATACACAAACATGTATGTATTTACTGACCTAGTTGGCTAATCACCTAATTCAGCAGTTCTCAACCTCTGGGTCACGACTCCTTTGGGGGTTGAACGGGGTCACCTAAGACCGTGGGAAAACACATATTTCTGATGGTCTTAGGAACCAATATACCACTCCTCTATCCATCTCCAGGCGGGTCCGCCCACATGCGAAAATTAAAGGGTCACAGCATTAGGAAGGTTAAAGGGTCACAGCATTAGGAAGGTTGAGAACCACTGATCTAATTGTATGTCATAATCTAGACAAAAATAATTTAATCATTCTTCATCCACTTGGTTTTTCTGGTGTGCATTGGTAAATCAATTTCTGCTGAGTGACTATGGATTGCATTGCACAGGCTTTGTGGTAATCTGGGGTTCAGCGGAATCATAACAATGTCATATGCAAACATTAGCATCTGGAAACCCTCAGTTAGACTTTAATCAGGATAGCTGGCATATGGCTTACTATTTTATATTTTTTATCACAATATCACTTGATATCCACAATTAGCAAAATTATCTCTTTGGGTACCTCCTCTATCAAGAAGTAGTCTATGATCTCAGTATTAATCTTGTTAAAGGGGAGCTTGTCAGGCAGCATTTTCCTCTATTAATTCAAACGATCTTCCTTTGCCACCATAATGGAAAAATATTAACCACAGTAGAATCTGACTTTCTCCATACCACTCAATGAATTGTGTGGATATAAAAATGGGTTCTGTTACAGAAAATCATCTTCAAAAATCTTCCTATTGTTTTCTCATATTTTAATCAGAATATCCTTGATTAATGTATAATTCATTCACATCAAGATTTTATGGCACTAATAACATAGACATGGATTAGTTGTTGTTGATCTCTTGGGTACCTTATTTTGACAAAGATGCTATCCATGATCTTTCTCTATCTGTGGGAATCTTCCCCTCCTTGAGATAGCTCCATAAGATTTCTAAACACTGCTAAAAGTGAATCATCCCCAACACAGAGTTCTTAGTGTGTATTTTTTTGGTCAGGTCCCAGCCCCTGTTCATGACTCCATATGTTTATGTACTACTTTTACTTCCTCATGTAACACATCATATACTTAGCTGGTGGATTCTTATTAGGATTGCTCTGTTGTGATCAGTGATGAGAATAGACTTCTATTAAAGTGATGGCAAATTTGTTCCATTTCACATATATTTGTCATCCTTTCTCTAGTTTCATCTGCAAATGATCTTAGTACAATTTGGATTGATTAGTTCAAATGCCAAGCTTGCTTTTTGTGGGTTCATTTTCTTCTCATCCGCTTTTCACTCTTTTGGGAAACAATAATGTTTTTATTTGTGTTATTATCCCCATTAATTTCTTCCAAATGAGCTGATATAGGGTAGTTCTTAGGTGCCATATCTTCTTGCTTAGTAAAAATCAAGTGTTTTCTAGCTGAGGTAGTTTTTAGGTTCTCCCTAGAGGATGATTATTTTGCATGGGTTAAACTTAAGAAATAGTAAAAAGTCAGTTAGTACAAATGTCTAGTTTTGTCCATTTCCTATTTTTCAAAGTTAACAACTCATTTAAATAAATTGGGTTGGAGTTATTATAATTTCAGTTTCTTCTCCTAGTTTGGTGTCCATTTTTTTTTCTATCTTTGCACTAAACATTTGATAAACTGAATGGTGACAGGCAGCTAATTCTGAAATAATTAGTTGCTTGCTGTCTGATAAGATATAGTCAATTTATTTTTTAATGTTCAGTATACACCACACCTAATACCTCTCAAAGTCTTCTTGTGGACATGTTCATGAGATATAGTAAATGTGAGACTTTTAAGTAGTACCTTTTCCTTCTTTCATTTAAAAAATTAATATTTATTTTTTTCTAGTTACATGTAAAAACAATTTTTAACATTCATTTTCAAAACCTTGAGTTTCAAATTCTTTCCCTTCCTTCCTACTCACCCTCTGCCTTCCCCACTGAGAAGGCAAGCAATTCAATATAGTTTATACCTGTGCAGTCTTCTTTCAATTCTTGAGCCTAAACATTTCCAATGTTTTTTTACTCCATGCCCATCTTTACCATGAACTCACCATGGATCAAGTTGTATATTCATAGGAATAGAAATCTAGAGCTACAAGGGACCTTAGAAACCATGCCTCTCATTTGATAGATGAGAACACTCAGGTCCATAGGTGGTAAATGACTTGATCTAAGTTACAGTGTTGGGTTTCAACTGAAGTCCTCTGATGATGGAGTTAGTGTGCTTTCTAGTTTTTCATAAAACTTCTCTATTTCTTCATCTTCTATAATAGATTTTGACACATTAACTGCCGTTATCTTCTTGGTGGTCTTCTTGGAGGTCCTCTTGCCTACAGTCATGATGAGCACCTCAAGGTGAGATGACTAAGTGTCCAGAAAAATGATTCTGCTTGTATTCCTCAGTTATGTTATGAAATCAAATGTTCCAACTACTTTATTCACCTCTATAGAGAGAACTTGGAAATCATCCTTCTATGAAGTGGCAACTTCTTTATGACTTGAATCTTCCTTCATATTGTAGAATGTCAACATGGGTGTATTTCAATTTGTCCACTAGTTGGTTAACTTGATTGCTGAATGCAGATCACATGTCAAGAATAACAAGAATCAAGCTAATGATGGCAGATGGTCCAATCTTTACCCTTGTTGGTGTCATGGAACTATCTGACAGTCTGGTGAACCCTATGGACCTTTTCTTAGGGTTCAAATGAGATAATCTTTTTAAAAAAAACCCCAACAACTTAGCACAGTGTCTGGCACAAAATAAGCACTTAAGGCTTATTCCATTCCCTTCTTAGAATAATGTATTTAAATGCATGGAAGAAAGTAGATAGGATTACAAAGAAAACAAATGATTTTGAAATACAGTTATTAAGACATTATAAAAACAACTTCAAAGATCTCAGGTTAAGAGCCCATGGAAGAACCTGGTCAGTTGTATTATCCTTTTCCCCTTTTCTCTTTCGACAATAATGCCAAATCTAGTGAACAGATACTTACTTAGTAAGTGCAAAATACAGCTATGAGGGGCAAGAAAAGAAGATATAGGGAAGGAAATAATTATAAAGTGCCTACTATGAGCCAGGCACTGTGTTAAGTGTTTTACAGATACCTCATTTGATCTTCACAACAACTCTATCAAGTAGGTGCTATTGTTACTCCCAATTTATAGTTGAGGAAAGGGGCAGCTAGGGGGCACAGTGGATAGAGCACTTGCCCTGGAAGACCTTAGTTCAAATGTGAACTCAGACATTTAGTACCTGTGTGACCCTGGACAAGTCACTTAACCCTGTTTGCCTTAGATCCTCAACTGTAAAATGAGCTGGAGAAGGAAATGGAAAACCACTCCAGTATCTTTGTCAAGAAAACCCCAAATGGGATCATGATGTGTCAGGACTGAAATGACTCAACAACAGCATTTGAGGAAAATGAGGCAAATAAAGGTTAAGTGACTTGTCCCCAGTGTCACACAGTTATTAAGTGAATGAGATCAGATTTGAACTTGGGTTTCCCTGGCCCAGCATGCCTAGCTGCCTCTATGCAATATGTGGAATGCAAAGATGCAAAAAACCTGGGTTCTGTCTTCCGGAAACTTACAGTTGACTTGAAGATTCAAGACTAGCACACATGAAGCTATTTGAGAAATAATAATAATGTATAATTATGCAGCAAATTTTGTGGTATAGGCTAAAATTATAAATAAAAAGAAAAACTATGATAAAAATGTAGTAGTATTGCAGAAGAAATCAGTGAGAGCTAGGGGTAGTCAAGAAAGGCTTTATGGAACATGTTGGAATTGATTTAGACCTTAAAAGTTGTTGGAATTTAGGTAGGGAAAGAGAAGGTTATTCTAGACTCTGGGAACAATACAAACAAAGTCACACAGTTGGGGATGAACCTTTCCTATTTATAGGACAATGAAGAGATCATCTTAAACACTGCAAAGGGACTAGCAATATGAATTTTCTTGGATTTTTTATACTTTGAACAGTCTAAAAATAATCCTACCCTGTACAGTTGGTAAGATTAAATTTAATTACAGGTCAGTTGCCAAGCAGTCATTTGGATAGCCACACAGTTGATATGATATGCCTTGCCCCATCCCTGGAGTCTGAGAGAGGCCTACACCCAGGCAGTGGTGGATCTACTTTGGTAACTATGGTCTGGAGTACTCCCTAAGTGCTGCTAAAGGAGCATGACTGGTTAGCAGACAACTCTTCGGAGTTACAACCCATTGAGAGGGATAATTGTGACTGTGTTATATTGTGAGTGGAAAGATCATTGGATTTGGAGTAAGGAAAAACTTGGGTTCAAATCTTACCAGACAATAGGTCATGTGACAATGGGCAAGTAACTTAACCCCCTTAAGCCTCAGTTTCCTCATTCTTAAATTAGGTATAATAATTCTTACGCTTCTGTATATAAATTAAAGAAATTAAAAAGGTTTTATCTATTGCTTTAATAGCTGGCCAAATCTCTTCCAAGAAAACCCCAAATGGGGTCATAAAAAGTTAGACACTACTGAGGAACAACCAAACAACAAAATAACATTTCATGCCTTTAATCCAGTGATGCCCTAACACATAGGGATACTTCAAGGATTAAACAGGAAAATGTGTGTAAAGTAATTCATAACCATATGTAAGGGTCATCAGTTCTTTTTGGACAAGGCTCATTTGATGAATGTTAACCTAGGAAGCATACTTATGCAGTTCAGCACTTACTCTCATCTGACTGTAGCAGTGACCTAGAACTTGTGAAGGGGAGCCTAGCACTGGCTTCATGGAGCCACCCCATTTACATGCATCCACATTGTCAGTATGACCCTGAGGTTGCCTTTCTGTTGCATGCTCTGTTGTGTAGCATTTATATTTCTGGGATCACACCAAGTCAAATGCATTTCTTTTGGAAACCCTCATTTAAAACACATGAAAAATGCCTTTAAGAATGAACTTCCTCCCTTTGGATCACGCTAACATTTCATTCAAAATAATAACAGTCTCAATAATGTTTAAAGAGCTATTTATTTTGGAAATCAAATATATAATCCTTTTCTACGCAGACTCCTAGGAGAGTACTGTGTCTACTTCTGGCCTCCACAATTAAAGAGAGATGTGGAGAGCCACAGGATAATTAAAGGGTTGGAGACCAAGATCTGTGTCTAAAGGTTTAAACAACTAAGATTGTTCTGTCTGAAGAAGAGAATGTTGGAGGTGTGATTTAATAATGGTCTTCAAGGAGGTGAAGAATGAAGACAGCTGGGCTCCATTTCCGCTGCAAGAAAAATTGGTTTGCCTGAGTCATATGTTAGATATAAGACAAGATTTCCTGGTGATGATGTTTAGAACCTATGACCCAGGGAAAATGGGGATTCTCTTTTGCAGCTCCATAATCAATCAGAAAGCTTTTATTCTGTACTCACCATGTACTCATCACTTTCTAAAGAGCTTAGAGGCTACAAAAGGAAGTATATGAGGTTCCTTCCCTCAAGAGGCTTTGACTCCATGTAGGGAGATTTATTCAAGAAAAACAATGAAAGAATATTCCAAGATGGTATATAAATCAGGTGTTAAATTGTGTAATGTCCTAACATGAAATAAAAGAGTCAGATAAGGTGCCATAATGATGGTGATATGTAAGTTTAATTTAGTCCTACACTTAGTAGGTTCATAAGAGATATTTTTGGATGGAGTAGAGGGCAGTGCAAGGTCCACTAGGGATGGTGAGGGCTATGTCTCAAATTAGAGTGTAGCATCAACTATATGAAGACCTTTGGATACTATCCAACACTATTATTCATGATTACACATTGTGTCTTGAGAGTATTAACTCTTAAGCTATTTAACTTCATACCTGATTCCTTTCAGATGAAATCCCACATTGTGTTTTCCTTACTATACCAAGCTGTCAGAGCAGTCTTTTCTTGCAAGCATGTTATTTTCATTGCCAAAACAGGAAAGGGGGTGCAAATGTCTTTGACTCCTCTAGTTGCTGCTCATTGTAGGAGACAGAAAGATAGTAAAATACTGATAATACGTCAGTAGGAAAACATGGCACCTATTTATGACTTCTTCCATTTAGATGACATCATGGCTTCACATGACAATGTGATTTAAGATGAAGTGTACTCATTAAAACTCAAATTTCCTCGTGTCATGTCATGGATTACATGTGATCTCTAGATTTGGAGTATTAACCCTTGTAGAACATGCCAGGACTCATGTGATATCTGTTATTAATAAGAAGAATCAATTCCATCCCATTCCTTAGATTGCTCATTCACATCACTAGTCAACAGCTCAACACCATATTTAGTAATCTTAACAAGAGAAAGAAAACTTGTTTAGAAAGAAAAATTGTTTAGGAACTTGATAATGTGTTATAATGCATTTGCTGAAAAGTGGGCCAATGATGGTTAAGAGATCTCATCTTTGGATGGCTGTGTATACATCTGTATGCACATTTGTATGTGTACATTTCTACAGTTAGTAGCTTTTTAGCTTAGAATATAGTCCTGTAATGAGACCAGGATCATGGGTTTGGCTTACATGTGGACTATTCAATTTTGCTGCTCCATGGACAAAAGTCATCCCCTTGACCCTGGCCAGATGTCACACAGATGCTTTGTTACTGTGGTTATGAAAGTGAGAGTATGGATGGTTCATAACAAATCCATCACCACCATGGGAAGAAAAATGCAAAACACACATTTGTTCAAAGTTGAAAAATAACATCACCCCCTTACTTAACTGGAGGACGTTAATAGGCAGCTAGGAGATACAATGGATAGAGTAGTGGACCCGAAGTTCAGAAGTCTGAGTTCAAATCTAGCCTCAGACACTTATTATCTGTGTGACCTGGGGCAAGTCATTTAACCTTTTCTTGCCTCAGTTTTCTCATCTGTAAAATAGCAATAATAATAATAATGCCTACCTCTCAGAGCTGTCATGTCAGATGTCATAATCAAGTGAGGTAATATTTTTAAAGGGCTTTATAAACCTTATTGTTATGCAAATGCTATTATTATCATCATCATCCTTATTATTATTATTAACTATAAGGGCTGACATTTGTGTCTCTCTTATTTATAGACTTGTATAAAGATATAGACTACAGAGTATCCAGACAGTTCCAAATCATGTTAAAACATATAGTAAAACAGCACTGATTCAGATTTATTTGGGGGAAAGGCCAATCTGACAGTGAAATGTTTTAATTATAGAATATTTTCAAAAGAGATAGAGCTTTATTATTTTCAAATCTGCAAAATGAGAAGGTTGGGAGCAGTGATCTCTAAGGTCCCTTCCAGATGGAACATTCTATAATCGCTATGATCTCCAAGTGCACCGATTAACATAATTAATAGCAAACAATGTGCTTCAGAATATGGTAGGCAGTTCCAGAATTTTCTCTCAAAAACTGTTTAAGTCTCTTTTGCAAATCACTCCTTCAAGCTGCAAAGAAAAGAGACTTATAGTGAAGTGAAAGGCATACTATGTATATGTTTCTAGCTTTACTCTACATGAGTAGGTTCATAAACAGAGAAGTAAATTGGATTCTTCTTCCAAAGGACTTGGTTGAGCAGGCCAATGAAAGGACCGAAATGGGCAAAAACCCAGTAGGTTGCCACCTGTGCAGTGTGATTTTTCAGGACCTTTACCCTTGCAATAATTCCCACCTGTGGTGCCCAATGAAGCTTACTACATTTTTCCTCTTGCCCACTCTGTTCCCATCTTCCCTCCTATATCATCTCCTTGTTTCTCCATCCCAACTGATTCTATCTCCATTGTTTCCCGATCCTCATTCTGTCCATTCTTTCATTATCTCTGTGGGTCTTTCTCTTGGACTGATGCATAAATTATTCAAATATATGAAAATGAATATGCAAATCATACCCTCTTTAGTTCTAATCCCAATTCTAGCAACTCTTTTGGGTACTCAATGATTTTAAGGTCAAGGTTTTAAGTTTTGAGGAAAGGGGAGAAAAGAATTTCAGTTTATGTTTTCTAGGATTTAAATCAAGTAAGACCTTATAGTCAGATCTGGAACTTTTTTTCTGGGAGGGGATAGTGGTGCAATAAAAGGCAATGACACTTGGAAATGTGCTTTCAGAAAATAAAGGGTTAATAGGAATCAGTATCTTTAAAAAAATCTCTACTTAGGTTTGGTTATGATTTTCCCAGCTTTGGTGAGGTACAGTATTTAGTATTCTGTCCTATTGATCAGAAAGAAGCATTTTGAATATTTGGAGCTAGTAAAAGCCTTGAATAAAGTTCCTTATACCAAGTAAATTTACCAGGAGTGATATTTTGCTAGCCATGAAGCAAGCAGTTCAGTGGGAGGAAAATCAATTTGTAAATTAACATGATTATATGGAAGATAGGGAACAGCTGTTGCCTATCTCCACTGAGAACAAAACAATTGGCTCCTGGACTCCAACTGCAGCTGGAGGGATGCAGGTTAGATCTATAGGGACACTCTCCTTGACAAGGAGAGTTGAAAGTGGCTATCAAGAGAGGCTGATGAAGCTTCATCCTAGAAGAGCTGGATGAATAGGCTGGCTCCCCAGTGACTGAGGATGGTCTGGATCCAGGACTTCATGGAGGCAGCGTTCTGGATTCATTGACCTCCTGAAGGTACCTTGGCTATGAATCACAATTACAGCCTTAGCTACTATACTGTTGGTGCCTTGGAAAGACACTCCACCAAGGAGATTCAATTACCTTTCTGTGGTGGATGCTTATGTGATCCTTTGCCCCCTGGAACCAATAATGCAAACATACCAACACAGTCCCTCTGAGCATCCTGTTGTTGTAATGGCCTTGTGGGGGCCAGTTAAGCCCCTTTCCTCTGTGAAGCTTGGACTGGCAAAGGACCATAGCTAACTCTCTTCCCCACCCCCTGCCCCTATTCCTGCCCTAATGTGGTGCCAACATTTCTGGCTCTCTATCACATCTCTTGGGTGCACCCCAAGAGCCGCGACCTTGTGGCTAGATGCCTGCCAGACCCCCTCTCTGACAGAGCAGCTGTTACTCTTGGCCTGTTTAAAAGGCCTTTTAGGTTTGAGGAGCTCCTCAATGAAATCATTTTGTTTATCTTTTGCATGTTAGGTGACTAGACCTTTGAAAAAGTGGAATACTTTTCCTCCTATTAACTAGAAACTAGAAACTTCACTGTTGTGGGCATGGTGTATTTGAAGACCAGACTTTCATTCTTCTTAGTTTCTCATATAATCAAAGGAGTCTAATGAATTCAAGTTGCCTGTAACATTTTGTGTGTTTCTGAGTTGAAACTGAATTCCCAAACAACCATGTGAGGAATAATGAAATTCAGGCAAGCAGGCCTTGTTTTCCTGGCATTAGGGCAGAGACTTTGGTGGTAGGACTCCTGGGTTCTTTTCCCTGAGCTATAACAGGACACAACATTTGGCATTGATGCACTACCTTTCAGAGTAAGAACTTTTTTGAAAAAATAATCTTAAGAAATTTAGGCCCTACACTCAGCATTTTACAGGGGCTACCACTTCTGGGGTGGTAGAGAAACCCTCCCTTCACCCCTCACTCCCATCCTTACCCCCACAGCATGGAGCAACCCTAGATAGTCATTTAGCGGTGGAGATGATGAAAAACCCAAACAAGTATGTTACCCATACGAAACCACATGAGAGTTTAGGTACAGTAAGCAGTACCTCATTATTCCGGTTGGAGTTTGGCCAGAAGCTAGGGATTAAAATCCTTAGTGTTATGAAAAATTCCTTGGGAAGTTTAATGCCTTCAAATAGCCAGAGGCTCAGATTTATGACATCCCAAAATAGCACCTCTAGTAAGATTGGGCCACCAGTGCCATGCTGGGACACAGCTTTGGTGACAGGCGAAGAACCCCATTTATTGAATCATAAACATCATTTCCTATAGCCCCTAAGTTGGAGGTTTGTTATTCGAATGCTCTTTCCCAATTTGTTAGTTGTTTCTTTAGAAGCAGGATGCCGCTGGCACTCAGTCAAGAAGCAATAATAAAAATGTCAGCTAAGCTTCCTTCTCCTTGGAGTGTTTGGGCGGTGACGATGGCGACGAGTACATCTGGGAAGGATTGGGTCCTCCCATCACGATCATGATCATCAGTAACATCGTTACCTTGTAAGTAGACAGAGTAGGTGGCCACCCACATGATGTTATTTCAGAGAGGCCAGAAAGGTTCTTCTCATTCTACTAAATAACTTCTCATCTAGTTAGCTAATTCCAAAATTCCTTGTTGCTTTTATTCCATTGGGTTATGGCTTTGCCCTCTGCTAAGAGGTTAAAATGCCCATGGAAAATTCAATATGCTAAGCTTATAATTATTTATTTTTGCATTTAATATACATCAATATTTAGGATTCACTTCATTCCTGATTCTGCAGCTCACCAGCTGGGACAGGGGTGGGGAAGCTGCAGCCTCAGGCCACGTGTGGCCTTGAGGTCTAATCTTCCTCACCACTGAGCTGGGAGAAGCTAGGAAAGTCACAATCCTTTTGAATATGAGTTTCCTCATCTATCAGCTAAACTATTATGCAACTAGATGACCCTGTTTAGAACACTGGGCCTGGAGTCAGGAAGACCTAAATTCAAATCAGGCCTCAGATTCTTAATAGTTCAGTGACCCTGGGCAAGTCACTTATCTTCTATTTGCCTCGGTATCTTCATCTGTAAAATGGGGATATCAATAGCACCTATCTCCCAAGGTTGTTGTGAGAATCAAATGAAATAAGAATTGTAAAACAGAGTAGATAGTGTACCAGGCCAGGAATCAGTAAGACCTGAGTTCTAATCCAGTCCTGTACTAACTGAGTGACCCTGGGCAAGTCATTTAACCTTTTTTGCCTGTTTCCTCATCTGTACCATGAGCTGGAGAAAGAAATGGCAAACGATTCCAGCAACTTTGCCATTTTCTTCTCCAAGTCCCTAAATGAGGATACAAAGAATTGGACATGTTAACTCATTGTTAGTTGTGAAATGGGGATAACAATACTAATTGCACTAACTACCTAATCCAATCCTTCACAGTCTGGTTCCTACTTATTTTTCCATTCTTCTTTCTTATTACTTCCTTTCACATACTTTTTATTCCAGTCAAACTAGACTATTGCCAGTGCCCTGAACTGCACCTCTTGCATTTGCACATGCCACATCCTCTGGCCAGGATTGCTCTTCTTACATATAGCCTTTATTTTGAACCTTCAGGGCTCAAGCATAGTGAGTTCTTTCCTAATTGTCTGCTTGCTAAAATTACATTGTATTGTGCTTACTGGTGCAGGTGTCATATCTTCCCAGTAGAACCTAAGCCCCTCAAAAACAGGGACTGTTTTGTGTTTGTCTTTGCATCGGAGGGCATTGTGCACAGTAAGGATTTAATAAGTTTGTTGAATGGAATTCAGTCAACTGCTCTGACAGTACTAGGTGGTTGACTGAAATATGGTTATCAGGGTTAGAACTTTCTAGTCATAGGAAAAGACTCTCTGGCTAAGAGCCTTTGTCACCTTAGATCAGATTCGTGAACAGATTTGTGTGAGAGCAGTCATATTCTTTAGCATCCGCAATGCCCTAGGCCTGGAGAATTAGAGAAGTGACCTAAGTACAGGAAGCCAGCTGGGAAACACCAGGACAGGCAGTTACCAAGCTCATTACCAAGTTGGATTCAGATGAAGCATTGTTTGCTGAGAGCCACAGTTTGTGTTGGCCAACCCTCGATATTAAAAATGAGGTAGCTTCATCTTTACCACTTTAAAGCCATGGGCATGTTGCCACTGTGGCCCTCTGTTGGGCTCTTGTGATGCATTGAAAGAATTTTGGTTCAAGGATTTTAAAAACAGGCATTTGGGGCTATGTAGGATAACTCTGGCAACCAGCTAGCAATGGACAGGCCTCACCCATTAATATTATTTAATGTAATGTAATTGCCATCATGGCGCTTTAGTATATTCATGTTTCAAACCCATATTGATTGTTAATAATAATGCAGTAGCCTTTTAACACCAACTGTTGATTCACTGCCTGTGAAAGCAGGGAGCTTAGAGGGCAAGGATAATTTATACTTGCCAAATCACTTAGAGAAAATTCCAAGTACATGGAAATCTACATATTCAGTATTAGAAAGGGTAATTAGGGATAGGCTAAATATTTACCCAGTTCTCTTCTTTAAATCACAAATAGGATGGAACTGGCTGGTTTAAGATTTTCTAATAGGGAATAATAGACTATAAAGATAGGAAAAATACAAAGGAGTATATAACTTTATTTCTTTTTGAAGTTTACCATGATAAGAATGATTCAGCTTTAGAACTGAGGGCCTACATATGTTTTTGAACTTGGAAATGGTCCCAAAGTTCTTCTTTCAGACAAGAATATGTGAAATTTAGCAAGTGTGTCAGAAATATGAGGGTGAATGTGAAGAACAACAACAAAATCTGTAATTTCAGTGGAAAATTAATTTGTTGTCAAACCAATTATAAAAGTTACCTGAGAAAATAATGTGATAAAGGTTAGAGATACACATAGCAGCAGAATTATGCAGGTGCAAAAGTACAAGATATAGGTGAAATTAGAAGAATTGGGTTGGAATCTTAGCTTTGTCACTTATTCTCTCTGTGATCTCTGACAAGTACAGTTAGTGGGCTTTGGTTTTCATTATCTGTAAATTAAGAAGGTTGAACTAGAAGTAGGTGACCTCCAAGGTCACTTACAGCTCTAAGTCTATGACCCTGAGCAAGCAACCATTTTTGCATCTTACAGCAGGGACAGAAGTACCTTCATGGAAGACAATTGCCTCGATGTGAAGCTTTTCCTCTGACCAAATTCTTTTCTCTCATCCCTGCTCTGCTCTTGACAGTTGCCTCCTGAGGATATTTTCAAGGAGAATGAGGCCTCTTGGAAAGAAGAGTCTAAGAAAACACAAAGAGCTGCTCCTATCTGTGTTAGTTTGTGTTTCTCTTTATTTGCTCCTGTAATCCCACTTCAAGCAAATGGCAAATTGAAAGTCACTTTTTGCCCATTTGAAAAGAGTAAGAGGCTTTCCTTCTATAAGATATTCAGTGATGCAACCAAAGTCCTCTGGAGCCTCATATGTTTAAATTTATTGTACAGCCCTGAGTGGCTGGGGCATTGGAAGTGCAGAGACAGCCAAAATGGTGTTGGTTGTTTACATGTGGCTCAGCAAAGAAGATACTTCAGAATTTCAGCTCCCAACTTGTCACTTGACATTTCAACTTTAGCTGTTTTGCACTAATGAACTCCTTTATTTCTGCCAGTCTCATTAGGACACTCCATGCTTTCCAGAAACCTAAGTGAAGTTTAATAGAGACAAAGCCATTCCATTGACACTACTATGATCAGAAAGCTACACTCAATCTTGTTTTCTTTGTGCATGTCATAAAAGGATCCTTTTTCATCTGATTAGCATTCTTGAACACAGTACATGCTGATGACTTGCTTGAAGTCATTCACTGTGGGGATACAGCACCTACTGCACGTGATAAAACAACATAAGGCAGATGAACTGCTCATAACAATCTAATTAGTTTGGGCTTTTCATTTCATTTTATGTACTGAATTGAACCTGATTCAATATGATTCTGAGCTGGAGTACATCATGTCCTCAGCCTGGTGTGTGAGTTCATGGAATTTGTTTGATAGATTGCTAATAGTACAGAAAGTTATTTTTCAATGACTGGTTGGAGAGAAGTCCGTAAATGCAGAATGACTCAAGTATCGGCTGATAAATGGTCTGACATATTTCCATGCTTGGTCATTACAGTTACCTATGTTTGAAGATTTTCATACTGACTTCTTTTGCTTCAGTGGGATCCTTGAGTGTTCTTGCTTTGCAGCTGCTTCCTGAAGAACTGTTTATTGTTGTTGTTAGTCCTTTATTTTTGAAGAGGACCAAAGCAACCCTCAAGTGATCCCAAAACTTGTTAAAGTATATGTACAATCAGTTGTGAATTCTTCAAGAGAAAGGCCTTGTTTTATTTTTCTTTGTACTCTGCATAGTGCTCAGTGCAGGGCCTTGCAGGTAGTGTGTTTCAATGGTGGAGTGACAATGATATAGACAGCAATTTATCCATGCCTTCTTATTCCTTGTGACTTGTCATGGAGTTCCTGTGTTTCCCACAAGAGGTCCGTCCAATGTGCTGGGGGCCTATCTTTCCTTCTCTTGACATTATGTGGAACCGATGGAACATATAAACTTTCTATTGGTTATCCTCTGTTCTTGTTTATGTGTCATCTTGTTTTTTTCCTTGATGATTCATTTCTTTGATGCTATCCTTTATACCGGTGATATTGAACTAAAATAAAAAAGGGGTCACTAATCCACATATAAGAATCCCTGTAGGCTGCATATTGAATTAGTTTTAAAATGTACTGTTAGCTATGTCTTATTGCATTTTTATTTATTTTGTTAAAATATTTCCCAATTATATTTTAATCTGGTTTCTGAATGTTGCTTTTGACATCTCTGCCTTACACTACTTGTCTTGAGTGATTCCTTTATTTCTAGTGTATTGTAGGCTATGCAAACCCCCCATATGCCTTTCTGTTGGCCCTTTGGGCGATGTTGATTTTCCCTTTATAGTGACAGTAGACTAGAAAGTCTGTAGACTAGAAATCTGGCCTGGGAATCAGACTTGGTTTTCAGTCCTATCAGTTTAAGTCCAATCTGCATTTGTGACTTTGGACAAGCCATGCAATCACTCAGCACCTTGGGTAACTCTAAGACCAGAATCTGTAAAGGAGATCCTCATTTGCATTGGTTAAGGGAGTTTTCTACTCAGTGTTCCCTATACCAATAATATAAAAAATATTAAAAAAAAATAGGAAAAAATGATACTGTCTTGTTCAGGGAGTCTACACCCTCATCCCATGATTAAGGAATTGAAAAAAAATGTTCTTATATCCTCCCCCCAAAACTTCTCTACTTTTGTTTTTTTTCAATAAGTCCATAGTCTACACTTTGTACTTAACTGTTAAGGTGAGAAAAAAGAGGATGCAATCACCTGCCTTTATCTACATAGGGGAATGCAGTATGAATTAGCTTGATTCACCTTTATTTTGGAGGGGAAAAAAAATCTATGAACCATCAGATGAATGCTGTGGTAGTCAAATATGTGTGTATGTGTGTATATGTATATATATATATATATATGTGTGTGTATATACATATACACGTATACACCCTCATATATACATATATATTCATATACAGATATATAAATTTTCTTTTATTTAATTTTTATTTATGAACTAAAGCATTTCCATAGCATGGTATAATTTTTAAAAAGACTATTGCACATGCAAATTTATTTTGTACAACTTGCTATTCCTTTTAAATATATTTTAAGCATTAAGAAAGGTTTTACTTAAAAGGAGGGCAATTTCTTTTGTTGAGAAAAGGTTGTGGTTTTTTCAGGGATGTATAGGAGTCAGCGCATCAGAGTCATTTGTTAAATTTTCAGTATGAACATTTATGTCTCAGAAATCAGCAATCTGGACTTGTTTTACTGTTTATGTAGACTTAAGAAAGTGATTAAGAAAATGTTAATAACACAGATTAAGTGTATTTTCCCTTCCCCTCCTCCCAAGCCAATTATTAAACATTTACCACCACACCTCTGGTTTGTACCATATAAAGTACTCTGGAGCTCTATTATAAAGCATCCAGGTCATGGGTGTGTGCTTTCTGCTGAGCAGGGACAGAAACCAGAGCTCCAAAAATAAGCTGAGGTTTTTACATTATCATATACGCCATCAACTCGAATGCCATCAATGCTTTAAAAAATATTAATAAAGTACCACTCTACATTTTAAATGGTCCATGTATCCCAGAAGAGTGCTTTTAGATTCTTCTTGTACCATCTGAAGCTCTAATTTAGTCAGATTCTTAATCTGATTCAATCCTGTTCCTATCCTAAGTAACATTCCAAGGGCTCTACTGATCTGGTTGTTATGACGTGGCCATTATCGGAGTAGAAGTGTTTCTTCCATGCTGGGATTATGCCAGATGTTTGTTGCTGTATTTTCTATCCAATGATCATTATTTCTATTGCTGCTGAATTAAACTTTGCTGGTGGTGGCATTTCTTGAGTTTATTGCATTTCTGGAAACTTTCTCATTTTTTTCTTTCTTTCTGATAAAATAACATCTAAATAAAGTTTGTTGACCCACTTGGTAGACAGTAAACTAAATGAATATCTCCTTTGTTTATTTAGGTTTTATATCCTAGCTGGTGGTTTTTTATTCCTGCAGTAATTTGTTGAAGGTTTGTGGTTAGGTTGTATGTAACCTTTAATTCAGCTATTGTTAGCACTTTTGTATGCCAGTGAAGGGTTCAGAAATTTTCTGTAGGTTCTTAATTATTCCCCTAGTACTTCAGAGCCATCACTGATATCTGAGTAATACACATTTTGTATATATAACCTTCAGATCCCCATTGAAAGATGGCATGTGCTTCATACTTCCTAGAGGAAGATGAAGCCAAAGATGTTTAAAAAACAAACAAACAAACAAAAAAGAAACCCAAAAACCCAACTTCTACTATCCTGGCTCCATGAGGGATAGGTCTAAGTTAATTAGCAATTAGTGAGATGCATATCAAGCTTCTGATAAAATATTGTTAAGGATATGGAGAAACAGAAGGTTACTAAAGCACTAACCTATTCTTGGAGGGAGGGAAAGTCATAAGTAGGAGGGAAAGGAATCTATATCAGTAATAGGGCATAACGTGGCATTCATTGGTAGCAGGGCTATTGTACTAAAGGACCTATCTCAAATATTCAAGTTTATATTTTTAGAGCTAGTGGGGTCGAGAGGTTATCTAGCCAATGTCCATTGTCATCTTAGACAGGAGGAAACAGACTCAAAGAAAGTTTTCCAGAGGGCACCCAGGTAGTAAACAGAACTGAGATTTGAACCCAGATGATCAGACTTGAAATGTAGCTCTTTCCATTAGCCTTTCCTCGTGAATTATACAATGAAGAGGGGAAGGGAATAAATACTTTTCAAGTGCCTACTCTGTACTAGGTGTCTTGCTAAGGGCTTTATGAATATTATCTTATTTGATCTGTAGGCATAAAGAAACATAATAAGAAACATTAATTGGGATGGAAATAGTGGCTATTATGAAAATTAGTGTGATGTCTTATGCATAAGATGACATTACTAATACGCTAGACGTGTTTGAGCTATTCTCTCAGTGGTGATGATAGGTTTGTTCTGATCCATCCACGTCCGCTTTCTATCTCTGTCCTGAACAATGATGGCATCAATTTGCCAAATCACTAGCCAGGATTATGGGTTCAGCCTGTGGCCATCAAGCAGAACAGAGTTAAAACCAGGATATATGGGGATAGAACTGATGGCCTTGGTCTCTGAAGTGCTCTAATTGACTGGTTTTCCAGTCATGTTAAGGTATTGCACACCAAGGATCCACCATATCAGTGGCACTGTGATTCATTCAGTGAAGACCCAGGGATCTACGAAGAGCACTGGCCTGACTCAGGGAGAAGGGTGTGATTTATGGGTAGTAGATACATACAGAGGTGAAAAGGCATTTATTAAGCACTTACTGCATGCCAAGCACTGTACTAATTATTGGGGATAAAATAAAAGGGAAAGTCATTGCTTTCATGGAACACATAATCTGATAGGGGGAAGTAGCACATATAGGAAGATTAAGATGCATGGCAAATTATAAGGTCAGTGGTCCATAGGACACAGCAAAGGTGTAAATGGCAAACTTTGGTGCATGGCACATGGTGAAGACTGGTGTTCTGAAGGCACGTTAAGATGAAATTTGGGGGCCTAGTAGTGGCTTTATCAGGTAACCTTTGGGACCCCTTTCAGCTCTAGAATTCTGTGATTCTGAAAAGGCACAGGGGATATGAATACATAATTTCCTCCTTTGGTTTATTTACTCTATATCAGACTTATGATTTAGAATTAGAAGAGACTTTATCTAGTACAGTATCTCTCATGTTAAAAAATAAGGAAACTGAGATGATTTGTCTGAGGTCACAAAGTACTAAGCAGCAGAGTTGTGATCCAAATACAGGCCATCTGATCCAAATCCCACATTTTAAAAAATACTATATACCATGTCGTCTTTATTTAGGAGGTCTCTCTACTTCTTTGCTTCTGCTCTTTATTTCATCTATGTGGCTGAATTTAGTGAAAATGAAGAGGTGTTTTGATTTTCAGGTTTATAGTTAAAAAAAAAAAACAAAATGAAAGTTTAGCAGCGGGTACAGGATTCACATGACAAAACTCTTCTTGCAAAATCCCCTAATATGATGTTTCCAGAAGCCATTCTCCTGTTTTTCATAAAACTGGATTTTTAGCTGCCACCACGCTTCCCCACTGGCAATGCTGGCTTTTCATCTCTGCTTAGTTACCAGAATCAGTGAATATCTTTAGAAGGCCCTAGGGAACTAGTAAGAATCCATTCTCCCAGACCTTCATGACCCCCATTGTTTCCTTTATCAAGAAGGCTGCTTTTCCAGGTTCTAAAAGGGATCTCTGGTTCTATAATAGCTATTTCCATCCTATGATAGCTATAAATATGAACATCACTCTAGCAAGCAACTAGACCTCATGTATCAAATGTGATCCTGAACCCTGTGTTTTGGAAAACAAAACAAAAAGGCTAGCCTTTAAAAATATTGAAATTTAGACCCAGGCACTTTTAAAAGCACTTTATAAATATGGCATGCCTTTATTATTGTGATGTATTATTATCATTATTAATAGTAAAGTTAAATGAGTTTGTTCTACCTCTAACATAGACTGGTTACGTGATCCATTCGGGAGGTCACTTAACCTCTCAGTGACTACAGTCATGCCTATAGTTATATGTTGCAGAGCAGAGTGGGGTTGGTCTACAATGGTAGAGGGAGTTGCCTCATGGTGATTTTCCACTATGAAGAAAAATTCCCGATTTGCCCCTCCTTATCAGATCTGGAAACAAACAAACAAACTTGGAATTAGAAGAAAATGAAATATCTGTTGTAGGGATTAATGAAACCAGTCAGTTTTTTCTCATTTCTAATGTACTTTCTAGTACATTATACATAAAACTCGTTTGAACTTCAAAACAAGCTTGTGAAGTAGTCACTATGAATATTATTATGCTATCGTCACTTTGCAAATAAGAGACTGAAGACTGAGAGTGAAATGTCTAATTGATTTTACCCCATGTCCCATAATTTGGGTGAAACTTGAACCTAGGCTCTTGAGCTCATAGCTCTTTCCATTAGAGCAGGCTTCTTCTCTGAAACCAACTCATCAGTGAACTTGAGAAAAGTCCATGAATTTTTTTCTTCTCTGGTTTTCTAAGTATAAATAATGGTAAGAATTTATTTTTGGTGGGTCTATGGTCTTGTGTAAAGTGCTATCTAAATGTCAGTTAAAATGACTATTTCATAGGTGTGGGGAACTCAGTATAAAAAACTCCATCCCTTGATGCATCTTGTTAGCTTGTCTGTAGCTTATAATCTTAGACATTTGCCTAGAGAGGAAACTGAGAAGTTCCTACTTGCCCATAGCCACGCAGTTGTGTCAGGAACAAGACTTGGATCCATATCTTTCTAACACCAAAGCCATCTCTCTATCCATTATGCTTCTCTGCCTCCCTGTGTATACCATTCTCTTTTGAAAGCTATGTACTAATATTAACAGAAACTTCTTCACAAGGATAATTAAGGCATATGTAGAAAAACATGTAAATACTATTTCCTCTTAGGAACAGACATGTCAAGCAAAGACAAGCTTAAAACCAAAATTCAACAGTGAGCTCTCTAAAATACTTTTTTTTTTTTGGGGGGGGGGAAGGTAGGGGATTTAGGGTAAGGGCATGTGGTATCAATTCCATCCTGAAAAAAAATCCTTGCACCATTATCCTATAAACTTTAGCATGCCCTCATCATTCTCCAGGGATTAACTTGAGCATTCTCAACAGGATTCTTCTAAATACACTGTCAAAGACATGGCTGTCATTTATAAAAACAAAGTTGGGTGGAGCCTAGCTGCTGAGTGAGGAGCCTGGAACATCCAATTAGGCATTTTACAGCTGCAGAAGGTGGGCGATTTCCCCTCAAGAACTGAGCATAGTCTCTGCAGCTGTAGAGCATAAGTGGCCCATTGAGCTAACAGCTGGAGAAGTTCTATGCAGCTGTATCAGGCCCTTAGGTAGCATTAGTGATAAGAGATTAATCATATAGTCAGTAACATTTTTACTCTGATAGTTTTCATTTGACTTCCATTATGAAGCCAAATGCTTTTAATGTACTATTTTCATTTTGTGCCCTCTACTAACGGTGTCCAAAAAAAAGGCTTTTCTATATTAGTATAGAACCCTTGTAAATTTGTTTTCAGTTTGTTATTTGACCCATAATTCTCAAACCTTCTGGTGAATTTTGATGCTCATTAATCTTGTAAGTGTGAAAGGGTTTTTTTTTCCTTCCTGAGACATTGTCTTGTGTTGTGAGAGATAAAGGAATCTTCATACTTGAAGTTTTTGTTATTGCAACAGGATATAAGCAATTCACCAAGACCTTGGTTTGAGATTTCACAACCCTCACTCCTGTGGGATCTGTCCTGATCAAGGAAGAAGGGACTTCACAGGAATGCAGCTTCTGGTGAAAATGAAGGGTCATCCACCCCACCCCCCACCTGGGCTTGTCTGTGTTCAGATTCTTGAGCATCATGACACCATGGCCCCAAACAGACAACATGTTTTAACAGGCATGTGTAAACTTCGATGGGTTCCCTTTGGCTGCTTTCCCAAATAGGCTGGTATGCTAGCAAAGCACACTAAATGCACACAGATGAGATAAAACACTTGAACAAATGAAGTACTGCAGCCACATTGCCTCACCATAATCAGAGTCTGGTCTTCTTTCCTTCCTTCCTTCCTTCCTGCCTTCCTGCCTTCCTTCTTTCCTGCCTTCCTTCTTTCCTGCCTTCCATCCTGCCTTCCTTCCCTTTCTTCCTTTCTGCCTGCCTCCATTCCCTTCTCACCATTGGGAAACTCTGTACTCACATAATGGTGGACACCAGTCTGGAACACCAGTATTGCTAGAACTTATTTCTTTCACTAAATACCCTTGATGAATTCAGCTTCAGTATGATGGAAATGCAGGTGCATTCACCAAGTAAAATGGCCCCACCTGCTGCCCTCCCATTTCTATGGAACAGCTGTGAGGCCTAGCCCTGTACAAGAGCCCTCTAGAGTTGAATGTGCTTCTACTTTTGGT
>CM053588.1:201188730-201236230 GCA_028646515.1 Pseudochirops corinnae | reverse complement strand
GCTTTCCACCCCACCCCAGCCCCCAATTTAAGCGGACTGATGCCTAGGATGTGGCAGTTGGGGTTGACCTCCTGACCCCTAAGCTTTGGCTTGCAGAAGGTGATAGTTCTTACAGCTAGTACTTAAAAAGACTAGGAGTTATAAATTGCCAAACCACGTGGAACTGGGGATGATTGTGGGCCAGTAGCCTCTCTAGCCCTACTCGTGGGGCCTTCATCAGCTTCCAGATTGCTGCTTTGTGTCCTCCCATTCTAGCCAGACATCCAAGGCTCTCTATGGCTTGGCCCCTTTTGCCTCTGCAGTCTTAGTTCTCAGACTAGCTCAGCTTAGAAAAAAAGGTGTGTATACTTTTCCTCATTCCCTGAATACATCTTTTTGGGGGGCTACTAGAGAAGGGATAATACAATATTATTGTTATTGATGTCACACTTAGAGTTGTTAAATCAACCTAAATTAACATGAGGAAATTTACCCCAAAGCAGGTGCAAAGAGGTTTGCCACCTCCACTATTTATCTTCCATTAAAGTCTTCATTTTCCAACTATTCCAGCCCTTCAGCAATTGTTCTCCCCTTCCCAGTGAACTCCTGTAGTTCTTATGGTTTCTAACACTCATTTGGCATTTAGAGTGTGATGTTTATAGGTTTTTATCTGTTTCTGTCCCCAGATGCCCTATACACAGTAGGCACTTAGTAAATGTTTTTTTGTCATTGAGGATAATGGCAGGTGCTACAACATTTACTGAGCACCAACTGTGTGCAGATCCCTGTTTGGAGCAATCTCAAATCTACTCCTGGCCAAATGCCCATCTCTTTAGGGTCCCATAAGATGTTTCTTCTGCCAAATTAACAGGTTGTTCACACGTCTTATAGTTCTTCATCTTGCCTACCGTTGCTTCCAACTTTGCCTTTCTGACGGCTTAGCTCTTCCCTGTACCCTCCAAAACTCTTTCCAGTTTTTGGCCATTCTACCATGTAGTGTTGTATAGTGTATTTTAACATATGATGAGATAACAGCTGACCTTTATATATCAAAGGACTTTGGATGCATATGTGCCTCACAGCTACCCTGTGATATTGGCTCAGAGATGAAGTGATTTACCCAAAGTCACAGGGTAGTTGTTAGAGAGTTTTAAATTCCATTATCACCTGGCTGGTTAGTACATTTTGACTTTCCTCATTGTGGTTGTGATATATTGTGGATCAGCATGAGAAATTAGATGGGAATTTCGGGGGAGTTTTGAGGGAGACACAAATGATTCTTGAAGCCCAGCAGAGGAGACAAAGCCTATGACCAAATATTTAACCCAAATTTTACAATAAATGTATTGTAAATAGCCCATAAAAGAAAAAGAAAAATTCAGACTTCCTCTCTGGTATGAAGGAAAGGCCAAAAAATTTTATGTGGATTTTCCAGAGTGCCAGGGGTGTCTTCCCCCTAACCTCGGTGATGTGGAAGGGATAACTGTACAGCTTTTTAGCATACCCTACACCTCCCACTCATCACTTATATGGTTGGGTCCTTCCCAGGCTTATTATACATTGGTCCCCTTTACATACTCTAGGGTTCAACCATTCTGGCCTTCTTGTTGTTCCTCACACAAGACAGCCTTTCCACAGACTGTCTCCCATGCTAGAAAGGCATACCTCTACACACCTAAGCCTCTTAATTTCCTTCAAAGCCTAGTCAGGGGTGGGGAACCTGTGGCCGTCTAGGTCCTTGAGTGTGCCCTTTTAACTCAGTCCAGGTTTTACAGAACAAATACCAGTCCCCACCCCATGCATAGAGCACTTCCTACATTAGACCTCTCCTGTTGCCCTTCCCCAACTTCTAATATGTCAATAATAAAACTACTTTGTATTTTTTTTGTATTTGCTTATGTAAGTATTTAAACATAGTGTTCCCCCTATAGAATTTAAGCTCCCTGAGGGCAGGGACTATTTCATTTTTTTGTCATTGTCTTCCTAGTGCCCACCATTGAAATGTAGTAGACATTATTAATTCTCATTTGTTGATTCATATGTACTTCCCTAAACCTTTCAGCTGAGACTGATCACTTTCTCTTCACATTTTCTCAGTTTTTAGGATCTCTTCTCTGCCTTTATTACACTCTATCTTGTTTGTATCCCTGTTTTATCTCTTCTTTCCAGCTCCTTTAGATTAAAAGTTCCTTGAGGGCAGGGACTATGCCGTTTTTCCATCCTTATATCCCTGTGCCTAGCATAGTGCTCAGTATGTGTGTGTGTGTGTGTGTGTATATAGTAGGCATTTCATAAGTACTTGTTGAATTTGAGTTTGGATTTCCCTAATGTGATGGCATTTCTAAGGCTCACTACACAACTTGCACTTTGGCTCAAGTAGCCAGTTCAAAAGCCAGCTTCCCAGCGGAATTTCACACATGCAAATGAGCCATTGTGAATCTAGTCATGAAAATTCATGGAACTATGGCCAGTTCAGTGTGTATGACCTGTTAATTTGGCAGCAAATCTTTTGGTTAAATATCCAAATTACTGGCCAATTGCTCAACTTGAACAGTAACATTCCTGCTTGTTACTGGATCCTCTTCTGTTAAAAGACTGGCTATCTAATGCTATTTAAAGAAATGATATATTCCCTTTAAATTTGGATGGCAGTTAGTAGTATGGAAATACTGTGCAAACATATGCCATAAATACAGTACAATTTAACTTAGTGCTCCTCATTTCTTACCTGGCTGTGCTATTTTAGGACATCTGACTTCTCTACCATGTTCCAGGAAGTTCCCTATTTGGGGAAACCTCATCATCCGGCCGGACCCCATCAGTTTTGATACTCCATCTCATCATGTCCCTCTGATTGGAGGGTGGAGCCATCAACTCCCAGGGAGTTCAGCTCATTTCTCACCTCGTTTCATTACTTTGGGACTTCTCTGCCTTTTCCACCATGACCCTGCATTGGGTACCTTTGTTGGCCAATCTCTCTCCCTTTTCTCCACTTCCTTTTGTGTGGTGTCTTCCCCCCTTAGATTGTAATCCAACAACCAACAAACATTTATTAAGCACCTACTGTCTGTCAGGCACTGTACTAAGCTCTAGGGATAGAAAAAGAGACAAAAGATAGTCCCTACCCTCAAGAAGCTTACAGTCTAATAGGGGAAACAACATGAAAACAAATACAAAAAGCAAGCTATGTACAGGATAAACAGGAAATAATTAGCAAAGGAACACCACTAGAATTCAGAAGAGTTGGGGAAGGCTTCCTGTAGAAGGTAGGATTTTAGAAGACTTAAAACAAGCCAGGAAGGTCAGATTGTGAGCTCCTTGAAGAAAAGGATTATCTTTATTAAAATATATGTATATATAAACATGCATATATATGTATACATACATATTTGTATCCCTAGCACTCAGCACAGTGTCTGGGCACATAAAAAGCCTTAATAAGTATTTATTGGCTGACTGACAGCATGGTGAGATGAAAATGATTTTAATTAGGAGATCTGAGTTCAAATCCTGACTACTATTACCTGAAATGATCTTGGGCAAGTCATTTTGTATCTATGGGGAGATAAATTTTCTCATTTGCAAAATGAGGAGAATAGGTTAGAATAATCCCCATGGTTGATTTTGTTTCTAACTTTGTGACCTCTTGCATGATTGCTATCTAATTTGTCTATTAAGCATTAATATTCCTATTAATTTTCCTATAATGTAGGCAAAAGGTGATTTTATTTTAACCCCTAGATATCTATTTGCATTAAGCTGAAAAAATTCAACCCCCCCCCCAGAAAAAAACCACACCCCATCAACCTGATAGAATTTTTTTTCTTTTTTTCAGGCATTTGACTATCTTCAAAGGGTCATAGAATTTACAGTTAGAGGTCATCCAGTCCATTGCTGTCATTTTGGTAGCTAGGTGGCATGGTAGATTGAGTGCAAATGAAGTCATATCTTGCCTCAGACATATTTTAACTGTGTGACCCTGAGAAACCTTAGTTTCTTTGTCTATAAAACAGGGTTGACAATAATGCCTATCCTCATCATCAAATGAGATAAATTGTAAAGCGCATTGTAAACCTTAAACTAGATAGTGTTAGTATTATTATATTTTATAGATGAGTAAATCGAGGCTCAGGGAGGCAAAGAATCTTGCCCACATAGCAACTTAGGCATGTACTAAGTTGCCAAGCTTAGATGGTAAATCTGGTCCTCTAATACCAAACACACTGCTCATTTCACTGTATCCCCTCCTAGAGGGAAATGAACCAAATGAATTTTACTTCCTGCTACCACTCTCTCCTACATCTCTCATTATTTCCTAGGTTGAGCCTGAAGTAGGGTTTGTGAGAAAGAACACCCTAAGAGGTCCAGCTCATCTAAAGAAAGTGAATTATAGTCATGGCTCCATGGTTTCCAACTGACATTCTGGCTAGAAGTTTTGTATAAATGTCAGATTGATCAAATGGAACCCATTAGTTTTCATTAGAAAATGATGGTTTAATATGTGAAGGAATTTGCATTTGAACCTCAGTTCATGTTGTCATCTAGAGATTTAGACTCAATGGAGACATTTTGTCTTAATTACAAGGGGAAAAAAAAGGAAGGAAGGAAGATATTTAGCAACATCTGATAGACTTTGTTGCTGTTGTTGTTCAGTTGGGTCTGACTCTTCATGACCCCATTTGGGATTTTCTTGGCAGATATATTGGAGTGGTTTATCATTTCCTTCTCTAGCTCTTTTTACAGAGGAGGAAACTGAGGCAAACTTGGTGACTTACCCAGGATCACATAGTTAGTGAATGTCTAAGGCCAGATTTGAACTCCAGGATATGAGTCTTGCTGACTCCAGGCCTGACATTCTATCCATTATGCCGCCTACCTCATCTCAGACTTAGTCTAACAATGGTCTAACCCAAACTTTGGGTATTGTTAGTTGCTAAATAAACACTTCTTAATAAAAGAGCAGGATTTTAGATGTGGAAGGCTTGTAAATTTTTTAAAAAGCAAACCTGTTATTCATTGGATTAAGGAGCTCCAAATAAGGAAATTCCCTCTAGCAACTGAGATTTGTGACTAAATTGCAATTGCCTCCACTACATTTTATAGTCTTAGAAAGTTGTCTAAGGGACTGAGAAGTAAAGTCAGTCAGTCAGTAAACCTTGTCCAGAGAGAGGTGAGATTTGAACAGAGATCTTTCTGCCACTGAAGTGAGCTCTCTATCCACCAAGCCAAGATGCCTCTTAACTAATAAATGTTAGCTGAATTGAATTATGTTAGAATAAATGAAATCTAACCCTCTTATTCTATAGATGGGAAAATTAAGGGAGCCGTACTGATTTGTCTAGGAACACGCTAATAATTAATATCAGAGCTGGGTCTAGAAGCCAGGTGGCCCAACTTTCAGTTGAGTGATTTTCCCCCCTGCTTTAACACAGTCTTAGTGATATTTAATTGTCTTTTTAAAAATTATTTTTTCAGTGTGAACTTAGTAAACATCCACTAGAGTCAGGGCATGATGGAGTTCAGTCCAAAAGATTGCAGATGGTGGGCTATGAAGAGATGTTGAGCCTGGGAGCCCTTTTTACATGGAGGTTTTTTCATTTTTTTGCTCTATTCTGCAGGCCTCCAACGGGGGAGGGAGGAAGCAAAAACAAACATTTCTCATTCAGTAAAAGAAGAAAGAGGCTTCTATAAGAGATGCTAAACTTCTATTATTAATAGTTTGTATTTTAGGAAGTGTATGCAAATGCAAGCATGCATATATATGTGGACATACAATATATATTTGAAATTTAACAGGACAACTATAAAAAGGATTTCTGTGTTTGTAATATTTGTGTCATCTTCTGTGCTCTTTGTTTTCTCCTATGAATTTTTTAAAAAGTTTAATTTTAGCTTTTTTTCTTATGTATTAGCAACCACTAATCTACCACCATCCTAAAATGCAAATCTGATCATGTGACTTTCTCCTTCTTTCCCCTCACTCCCCAACTCCAGTGGCTTCCTCTTGCCCCCAGGAGCAAACACAGAATGCTGTTTAACATTCAAATCCCTTCATAACCTAGCCCCCTCCCACCTTTCTGGTCTCATTGCACTTTACTGGCCATCACATACTCTTCAGTCCAGTGACAGTGGCCTCTTGCTCCTCCATGAACAAAATACCCCATTTCTCTTGATTTCAGTTATTCTCTCCATCCGTCTGTCCCCCATTCTTGGAATGCTTTCCCTCCTCCATTCCTGACAGCTGTCCTCCCTGACTTCCTTTAAGTTTCAGATAAAATCCTACCTTCTACCGGAAGCCTTCCCTAACTCTTTTTAATTCCCATATTTATTCTCTTTTAATTATTTTTTGTTTATCTTATGTGTAGCTTGCTTTGTATATATTTATTTGCATGTTGTCTTCCCCTTTTGATTGTAGGCCTCTTGAGGGCAGGGACTGTCTTTTTGTACCCCCAGCACTTAGCACTGTACCTGGCACCTTAGTAAATGTTTATTGAAAGAATGAATGAACCATCATTCTCCTCCCTCTTCCAAATAGAAGACCACCCCTTATAACAAATCAGCAGCCTCTCTGAACAAGACTTATTAATTATTGCTAGCGTGATGTGACAAAATGATTAATTACCTAGAAACCATGTCTCTCAAACTTTTTATGTATCACATAAGGTTTGGACTGGATATTCACCAAAGCCTCTTCTGACTCTGAGATTCTTATGACCAACTTTCTGGATTTTATGGTTCTGAGAATCTTAGGTAATAATCAGGGATACTTTCCCAACAAACATTAAAATTTGGCTAATTGAGGAGATAAAACCTCCAAAAGTCAATAATTTTTCATTTAAATCCATGTTTTGACTTTCTACAGAAAAATATGTCTGATGTCTATAGAAGCTTAGCAAATACCAGTGATTATTAGACTGTATTGTAAGCATCTCATGCTTACTTCAGAATTTTGGTAGCACCAGAATATTAATGCAAACAACATTGTCTTGTTTTGAGTCACTTTAAAAACACTTCTTTTTCTTTTTTAAAGTTTTCGACATTCACTTTTATAAGATTTTGAGTTCTAAATTTTTTTCTCCCTCCTTTCTTCCTTCCTCAAGATAGCATGCAATCCAATATGGGCTCTGTATGTAGAATTATATTAAACGTATTTCCACATTAATCATGTTTTAAGAGACTTCAAAGGACTTTCACATGCCTAAGTCCCTGTACCTAACCCTTCTCTCAAATTTTTATTGGGTAAATGATATAATAGATATAAGGAAACAAATTAAGAGGGGAAGTGATTTGCTTTAATGGCACGTGGATAGTAAATGGCAAAGCAAGATTAGACTCCAATATGGATGACTAAATCATTGAATTGTTTAGTCCTTACTCATTACACATCTTAGTACTCCTCGTCTCCTTAAAAATTCAGCTGAGAAAATCAGTTCCAGCATGATCCTTTCCTGATCCTTTCAATTATCCTCTCTCCTGAAGTTAACTTGTATTATTTCATACATATTTTCTGTTTACTTGTATGTATGCAGCTTTCTTCTGATGGAATGAAAATTCCACGAAGGCAGGAATTGTTTCATGTGTCTGGCCTGTTCTTGTACAATGCCTGGTGTGTAATAGGCATTTAATAAAAGTTTATTAATTGGTTGACCTCTGAAATATCAAGATGCTTCAGAACCCCGTCTTATTCAAGTGAATTGTCTCCCAAAGAGAGAAATGTTCAAATTATTTGAACCAGAGAGAGAACATTGGCTTGGTGTATATTAGATTGGTCTGGGAAAATCAGAATTATAGAATTTAAGGGACTATAAGGACTTCTCTTAGAGTTCATCCAGTCCAACTCTTTCTTTTTACAATCGTGCGCTATTGAGACCTAGACAGGTTAAACAACTTATTTAAAGTCACATATTAGCAGAGCCAGGTTTTTAGAATTGTTTTAAGATTTCTGATTCCTAGCCCAGTTGCTCTTTAAAGGGTTGGGTCTTTTGTGATTTGAATAAAACTAAAATGTGCTTTTTGCCATGTTTTCCTTCATCTGGCAAAGCAAGTGTAAGAGTTTTAGACCATCCATGCCTGGTAACATTAGACCAATAGTACTGACAAATCAGGTTTCAGTTCATTACACCCCTTTGGTGACTCAGGCTGAACTTCTGAAAAGTAAAATTTCCAAACAGTATTTTTTTTTCCTGAAGGACTTTTCCAGGGTAAAGGTTAGTTTTCTTTCTTTCTTTCTCCCTCTCACTCCCCCTTCCTTTTTTGCTGGTCTGGGAAACTTTAAATGGCTGTTAGGTGCTACTGACAGAATAATTGGTTTGCTTCATAGGGCTATAATTGTTAGTAAAACCTTGGACTTTTAGAACAGGTAATATATGAATCAAAGATGCCTACATAATGTATTAAAGATTGTGGGCATTTAGAATATCATTAGGTCTTGGGGTTATTTAAAGACTCCTAATTTTTAACTTGCCTTTTTACACTTATTTAGCTATGCAAGATATCACTATATTCTGTATTTTTTTTTTAATAATAAACATGTCTAGTCAAAGAAAGTATTAATGAAGCAATTCCCCAAATAAAACAGCCCATCATATCTGAGTTGCAGCAGAGAGAAAGTGTGGTCTTTGTAGTTTAATCAAGATCACAAGACTTGTTTTGAGCGTCTGTCATCTTTAATTTTACGGCACTTCATTTCAGAGTGGGACTGCCAGGGTCACATGCAATTAAAACACAGGCAAGATTTGTCTTGTGAAATCTTAACATAAAAAGTAATGTGTTACTCCATTTTAACTTTTCTACTGAACTCTGTGAACTCACTAATTACTTTTCCCCCCTCTTGTCACCTTTTTGATATGACATGTATTTTATAGAAGAGATAGAAGTTTGGGATTTTTTTTTCCCTATCATGCATGTGATTGAGGATAACAAAATTAAACCAGAGAAAAAAGGAATGTATTTTTCAGAAATACATTTTTTAGAAATATCTGAGCGCTACAGCTTCAATTACAAAGGCGCCCATGGATCAAATTCTAGGAAATAACCATTAATCTGCTTAACTAGGGCAGGTAGGAGTGTAATAGCAGAGCAGAGATTTCACAGAGGCCAATCTCATGAACCAGAGTTGATTCTCCAGGGTGCAGGGAAAGGGACTTTAATGTGATTGGTCATGAAAAGGACTAAAAGCTAGTGCCGAGGCAGCTCTTTGGAGCTGGATCCCAGTTGTTGCATCACAGTGATCAGCAAATTGCCTAGACCCTTATTAACCTTATTGATAAGAAGCTTAGAAAAGTCCCATTCAGCCCCCAATCTACTCCTCTTTTTGTTCTCCTGTCTGTCTCCGTTTGCAATTCTGGCCCCATTGTAGAGAGCTCTTTCTTTATGTGTACCTCCAAATTCTCCCTCACTGTGCGGGCTCCTTTAAGGTGGGTCAAGGGAACTTGCTGTCTGACAGAGTGGGCAGAAGTGCACAAGGACCCCCAGCCCATTTAACTGTGTTGGGGACACCTGGAGAATGTTTGGAAATTTTGCTGTTAAAGAATCTTTTATATTGCTCCTCTTTCAATGCAGCTGGGGTCTGTAGGGATCAGGGGATTATTTTTGATACCTGTCGAAAAGAGTTATGTCTACACTGATTTTCCATCCCTCACTACTAATTAACCTTATTGTATACAGGAAACAGACTATTTAATACCTGCATTCTTTCTGTAATGCCAAGTAAAATGAAATCCAGTGTGAAATCTAGTTAGCGTTTGCCTTTTTGAAGTCATTTTTGAGTTTC
Organism: Pseudochirops corinnae; assembly: GCA_028646515.1. Taxonomy (NCBI): domain Eukaryota; kingdom Metazoa; phylum Chordata; class Mammalia; order Diprotodontia; family Pseudocheiridae; genus Pseudochirops; species Pseudochirops corinnae. Next base: position 201,226,479 of record CM053588.1, on the reverse strand, counting down.
CAGTTTTGGTAACTGTGACCTCAAAACTGATAGCTTGAAAAAAGGGGGAGCTCCAATCGGTTTGGGTTGCAATTGTACTTTGCTGACTTAAAAGCTCCCATTCACCTGGATTTGCTGAGGCGCCTGAAGGAAAGGGCCCATCCTGGCACTGGAAAATAGGTTTTTTTTCCCAGGAGCCATCTCTTTTTACCTCACGCAGTTGGCCCCCAACCCCCTACCTCGATTCCTCCCGAGGCAATCAGGGCCCTATCCGATCTCCTTGTTGTCTTCCTTTCTAGTAGGGATGCTGGGCTTTGACACATACAGGGATGTCACGGCAAAGCAGTAAAGCAGTGATGAAAACAGATGTTGTCTGCCGGGGAGAAATGCTCACCAAGGGGTAGAGACTGAAGGAAATCCCACTGGCAGAATATGAGGTAGAGAAAGGAACGGGATGATAAAAGGAAGAGGAGTTTAACTCTTTGAAATGTCACCAAAGGGTGTAGAAAATCAGCATGTCTTTAACGTATGCTGGATGGCATGGATTTATAATATAAGTAATAAAGGAGGGAAGTTCTTTCTTTGAAAAAAAAAACCCCAGAAATCTGTAACAGATCTTCTGGACAAACACTTTTAAACCTTGGCTGAGGACACAGGTCCACTCTGAGGCCAGTGTTTCATTTGACCAGAATTTTTTAGTTTTAGATCTTGCCATTGATTGGTCAGAAAGAATTCCATCTCTACTCCAAGTTTTACTAGCTTATCTTAGGCAAGTGACTTCCTCTCCCTGAGCCTCAGTTTCCTCATTTGTAAAGTGGAACACTTTAGTTACATGATTTCTAAAGTCTCTTCCAGCTTTAAAATCTTATAATTCCATGGGGAGTGGTGGTGGTGGCAGTGATGGTAGAATGTCTGTACTGCCTACCTACTACATGGGGTTCTTATGGGAATTGAATGAGATAATATATATAAAATGTCTTGCAAACTGTGAAGTGATATTTAGCTGACTTCATTATTAATATTACTATCATGATTTGACATCACTGAAGTTTTGCTCTGAAGACTCATTCTTCCATTGAGTTGAACAAGATGTATGCTCCTTGATGGCTGAAACTCTCTACTTTTGAATTTGTATGCCCAGGACTTAGCACACACAGGGCCTAGTGTATAGTAGATTCTAAATAAATTATTGTTGGACTGAACTGAATTTTCAAAAGCTATTCTAAAGGAATATTCTTTGGATAAGCATCAGGTATAGACATTACAAGGGACTTCGAATTTGTAAATGTAACTAAGTTATGGTTCCAGTAATAGAAGCTCAACAGAAGATTGGTTACAAGACAATGAATTATTTAAGCTCATGAGACTGTCAACTAAGGTATAGAGGTTAGGGTTATGCATTTTGTCAGTGGAAAGATCACCCATGGAAATGGAATCATTAATCCCTGAGGTATTGAAATATTCTGACATCATTTATCTCTAATGTTAACTTCACATTTGAAATAATTCAATCAATAATTGAAACAAGCATTTATTAAGTTCATATTAAATGTCATACTGGGCTATGCTTTAAGGATATAGAGAAAGATAAAATAGTACCTGCTTTCAAGGAAGAGGCTATATGTAAATTAATAGATATCTAAAAGATATGTAAAGAGTAGATAAAAGGCAATCTTCTAGATTTAGGTGACCACTGCTTGAATATGAGGGTAGAGTCAAGGAAAACACCCTTAAGGAACTTGAATGATGGACTGCCTCTCTGATTCTGTCATGTGTAATGGTGAAAAGATTCACATTTCTGTAGTACTTTGAGGATTACAAAATGCTTACGCACCACAACCTTGTGATTCAAGTACAATTATCTCCATTTTAAAGATAGTAAAACAGAGGCCCATGGAGATGAAATGACTTGACAGTGGGTGGGTGGACAGTTGACCAGTATTGGAGACTGGATTAGAACCTAGGCTTCTTGACTTTAGTTCCATTATAAATTCCGCTATACCAGTCTGCGTCTCTGAACCACTATACAAGTAGTTAGCAATTTTGTTTTTCTGAGTTGAATGAAACTCAGTTATTTTTCAGAACCATTGGACTCTAGTACATGACCAAGTATGTAGAGAGAGTTGGCATATGTCAATTTAGATTTTAGGATTCTAAACCTAGTCCTCTGACTCTGGGTTTAAGACCCTCTCAATTGATTTATTATATCAACATAACTATGTTATAATTAAATAGTAGTTACATGATTGAGAATCATGGAACACCATAAATCCCCCCAAAATCAAAGTTGCAGGTTGACCAGTAAGTAATGGAGAACACACTGTGACATAAGTAACTTGTGTTTAACTACTTTGAATTTTATTTGTATTTGTTTTCTCTGTATTTATGTGTCCATATTGTCTTTCCAAATAGAAAATAAACTCCTTGAGGGCAGGCAACAGTTCATTTTTTAAAAAATCTCTGTATTCTCAGCATCTAGCATGGTGCCTAGCATATGGCAGATACTGATAATAAATGCTTGCAAGTTGGTTGATAAATATGGCTCACTGGATTACTAGTGATGATTTAGACGCAGGAAGGGAACTCATATAGATCATCCAGGGAATATATGACTGGAGAAAATGGCAGATTGGTCAAGTAGCCAGAGAGAATATCGACAGATAGACAATCTGAGTGCTGTTCTGATACCCGTAAAATATTACACAGTCTATAGGAAGGACTCATGTGTTGTGAGTTGATGCTTATCGAGAGTTTGTAAGAAGACATGGACAAGAATCTCTCTAGATAAGAAAGGGTAGGTTGAGAATCTCCATTGATGGAGGGCTGTAGTCACATTGATGAGATCCATTGAAATTGTGGTAGAAGCAGCATCAACAATGGCAACAGCTCATATTTCTATAGGATTTTAAGGTTTATAAAATGCTTTCCTCACAACAACTCTGTGATATAAGGGGTTTATGTATTATCCCCATTTTACAGATGAGAAAACTGAGGTTTAGAGAGTTTAAGCAACTTGTGTGTAGTTACATGGAAGAGAAGCAAGCAAGCAAACATTTATTAAGAATCCACTATGTGTCAATTACTGTGCTAAAAACTTTTACAAATATAATCTCATTTGATCTCACAACAGCCCTGGGAAGTAGGTGCTATTATTATCTCCCCTTTACAGTTGAGGAAACTAAAGCAGATAGAGGTGAAGTGACTTGCCCAGGGTCACATGGCTAGTAAGTATTTGAAGGCAGATTTGAACTTAGGTCTTCCTGACTCTGATGCTTATCCATCATGCCACCTGGATTCCTCAGAGATGGTAAGTCTCAGAGCCAGAATTCCAGCTAAGGTTTCTGCTGACTTCAAGTCTTGTGCTCTTTCCATGACCTTATACTGTAATTTAAATGTATGTGGTATCTTAAAAGTAGACATCACCAGTGGACAAATATAATGCTAAATCATATATGTGATGTTGCTTTCTAGAAGCTGGTTCTGAATTGTTCACACAGTAGCTACAAGGTGAATGACTACAGTGTGCACAGTACAGTTTCTCTCTCTTAATTCTGCCTCAATTCAGTGAGTAGTGTTCATACAAAATCTGATAGATTTCTTAAAGGAATGGCATTGAGCGTGTGTGCTTGATGTTAAGCATAAACCATTAGCAGGGGAAAACTGGATAAACTTATATAAGGTATGTGTGTGTGTATATATCTACTTAGGGCATATATTTCTCTATCCTGATGCCAAGTTTCTCACCAAGACAGCTAGAAATTTTCATTTTGACAACACGGGTAGAGAAAATTGTCATCTTTTTGTATGAGATGTTCACTGTATTCTCATCATTTGAATGATTCAGAATCACTCTTTGGCAGCATGAGGCACAGCATGCCCTGATGCCTACCTCTTTTTCAATTATATTTAAGAGGGAGACTGCTGGGGACCCATTTTTTCATCTTGCACAGGACCCCTAAAGTGCCAGATTTAATTTCAATACAATATTAGACAGAATGATATGATGGATGTTAACAGGACACTGACAAATATGATCCAATGCGAGATAACATGATATAACATAGGACAGACTCCACCAAAACTAGGATTTAAAAAAAAATCCAGTAGCAGGCAAAAGATTTTTGATCTATCCACTCCAATACTCACCAGAATTTTAAATGTAATGATTCTAAAGACCTTGGACAAATAGAAAGAAGGGGAGGCAAGGGAATAAGCATTTAAACAGCACCTACTACGCATTAGGTGCCGTCCTAAGAACTTTACAAATATCCCATTTGATCCTCACAACAGCCCTGTGAAGTAGCTGCTATTAGCATCCTCATTTCACAGTTGAGGAAACTGAGGTAAATAGAGGTTAAATGACTTTCCCAGGGTCACACAGCTAGTAAGTGTGTGAGGTCAGCTTTGAAATCAGGTCTTTGTGACTCCAGACCCAGGGCTCTGTCCACTGCTCCACCTAGCACCCCCTCACTATATATCATAATGACATTTTATGGATTTAGCTATTTATTCCTTAGAATAGGGGTGTTGCAGAGACAAATGGTACAATTGAGCAGTTCTTGAACCCAGAGTCAGAGGACTTGGGATAGAATCCTAACCCTGCCGCTTTACCACTGTGTGACCTTGGGCGGGTAGATTAACCTTGGTAGACCTAACTTCCTAATTTGTAAACTGGAAGGATTATATTTGATGATGTCTCATGACTCTAAACCATAGTATTTTATTTCTTTGGGAAAGTTTTGCCAATTTTTTTTTTTTATTTCTTAACGGAAGCTGCTGTTAAAATGACTCTTTTCCTAGGTAACTTAGAGGGATATGAAATCTTTTTTTTTTTGGGAGGGGGGAGGAGGAGAAGGTATAGGATGAGTGGGTAGGGAATTTTAAAACAATTCAACAAAAATCTACGGTAGAGTTGAAATATCTTTGTGGACTAAGGACCATTCTCCAACCTATCACTGTTAATAAGTGATAATATTATACATATAAAACAATATGACGAAAGAACAAGATAAAAATACTCACAGCTCTCCTTTATGGGTTTTAAGGTTTAGATGGGTTGTCCTATTTGAGTATGGTGATTATTAAGCTGTACGATTTAGGACTGGAAGAAGTCAGATTAGAAGATTATCTAATCAAGCTCTCCATTTTCTAGATGAAGAAACTGCAGTTCAGAGAAGTTCACATAGGTAACACATAGGAATACCACATTTCTACTCTTGCCATTGTGCCAGAGACTTCATTTTGGATTAGAGAGTCTCAAATTCAAATCCTGGCTTTGCTACCCATCACCTTTGTGATCTCTCTGAACCTCAGTTCTTTATTTAAGGAATGAGGGTATGGAATCAAATGACTTTTAAATCCTCTAAAACCAGGATCCTAGGATCTCTCTTATTAAGGGCCCAAATGTTCTGTGCCCAAAATACATTCGAGCAGTAGTCCTGCCTTCCAAAACATGTGACAGATGACATTTAGAAGGATCGACAGGGTGACGTTTTTGGTACTTCAGTATTGGTAATCATCATGGAATTTTGAATGGAAGTGGATTAGGCAACTGATATATATATATATATTAATTTCAATTTCAATCAACTAACATTTAAATATTATAATGGAGCTACAGAAGCCATTTCCCCTTACCCTTTTTTGGCAAAAATCTTAAATGTTTGACATGATTGCTCTCTGGACTTTTTGTTTTTTATTCCCTTGCCTAGAATTCCTCTCAATTCCTGCAGATCAGCACCTAGTCTTCAACTTACAGTTTTAAAGGGTTGCATAGGGGCACTGAGAGGGTTAATAATTTTGTTCAGAGTCACACAGCTAATAAGAGTCAGAGGCAAAACTTGAACCCAGTGTGGTTTATTTTCTATCCACTCCCCCATGTTGCTAATACAGGTTTTCTGAAGGAGGCCAATCAATCATTTGAGCACTTAATAGGTATCAGGCACTATGTTAAAATAGGTGAAAACACCAACTTTCTGCTCTGAACAAATAACCATTCTATTGGGGGAGACATCATGCAATAAATAGGGCCACATAAGATAAACACAGAGTAGATCAGTGAGCCAATAAATATTTATTAAAAACCTACTATATGCTAGGCTGTCAGTGTCAAAGGGGAAAGTATTAGGGGATGGAAATACAGTGAAAGACCTCCTGTAGATGGTTGTCTTTGAGCTGCGTTTTCAAAGAAGCCAGGAACCTAAGAGGTGAGGGACAGAATATTCCAGGCATGGGGGGACACCTAGTGCCAAGACACTGAGAGGGAAGATGGATTGCAAGGTTCAAAGAGCTGTGATTAGGCCAGTGTAGATTTATTGTGCAAGTGTGGAAGGGAAGAGGGTGCAAGGAGACTAGGAAACAGAAAGGGGCCAGGGGAGGAAGAGCTTTACATGTTAGAGAACTTTATATTTAATCCTACTGGGGTGATGGGTAGGCATTGGAGTTCATTGAGCAGGGAAGGGATCTGATCAAACTTTTTTTAGAAAAATCACTTTGGCAGCTGAGTGGAGGATGGACTGAATGGAGAGGCAAGGAGACCCATTAGAAGGCTACTGTAATAGTCCCAATAAAAGCAGATGAATCTGACCCCTGGCCGTGGTCGCATGAGTAGAGAGAAGGGGACATAAATGAGATCTAAAGGTAGAAATTATAAGATTTGGCAGTAGATTAGATATGTGGGGTTCATGGAAGTGAGGAATTGAGAATGGCAGGAATGTTTGGGGCCTGGATGACAGAGAGGATAGTGATGATCTCAGCAGTAATAGGGAAGTTTGGAAGAGGGGATAGTTTTGGAGGAAAGATGATGAGTTCTGTTTTGGCTAGGTTGATGTGATGAGACTGAGAAAGAGTTGGATATATAGGAAGAAAAATAAGAGAGAAGAGTGCCATGGAAATCTAGAGAGTGGAGAGTATCTAAGAGAAGAGGGCTATCCAGAATGTTGAATGGTACAGATAGGTCAAGAAGGCTCAGGCTTGATTAAAAAGCAAAATACAGAGAAAGAACTGATAAATAGAAGTATGTATAGAATAAGTTTACAAATATATACCAGTTTGTGTCCAATAGTGGTTATCTCTAGGACGGGAGGGTCAAAGGAAAAAAAAAAGAAATTTACATTATAACTTTATTAAATATTTAAAAGAAGAATAGCAAGTGGTACATAGTACATTTGTAGTTTCATATGCAATCATCTTTTTTTTGTTACATTATGTTCTGGAAATGCTTGTTTTATTCCATAAATTAAAAATAAAACAAAACTATATTTACAGTTGGGATTATTGGTAACTTTGGATTTGCCAGTGAATCAATTTAATGATGAGGGGAGAAACCAGATTGTGGAGGGTTTAGAAGATAGTAAGAGGAAAAGAAGTAGAGGTACCAGTTGCATAAAGCTTTCTCATATAGTGTAGTTAAGTTATATTTTTAAAAATACACATGAAGGAAGTGTAGGTCAATGTCTCCCTGCATTTCACTGAAAGGATAGTGCCCTTGGCAAGCGATTGTTGAATTTTAAGAGATTTTCTAATTTCTCTTAATTAGAGCCTTTGTTTTTAATTGGTTAGTAAGCCCCATCACATAACTTTCAATGACACAGACTTAGGTGGTGATTCTGTCAGATTTTGAAATAGTTGTGGTTTTGTCTTTCATTCCTGAAGAGGACCATGACATTAGGGAAATGATGATGTATATGACTTGCAGTTGACTTTGATTTGAGTGAGGGAGGGCTATGCAAGGTCACCAGCCTCACTTTCTCCTCCACAGCCATCTGGGTCCAATGGCCAGGTATAGGTCAAGACAACTAGAGATGACCCAGGATGCAATGGGAGACCCTGACCCTTTTAAGCTAAGGTCTTTTCAAGTTCTCACTTTGAGCGAGGCAATGCCCATTCAGTGAATAGGCCTCTTTAAGAAGTGAGTCAAGGGATGGTCCCTTTAATAAAAAATCAAACTTGGAGGGGAAGACCCTCAGGTTTGCTGGTGAAAAGAAAAAGTTACATTGACATTCATTCTGAGCCAGGAGGGCCCAAAAAATAACCATTAAGTGGTGCTTGGGCAGGGACCTATAGTCTAATAATCCATGAAATCCAGAGTGAATTGGGTTTAAGTCTTGGTCTTTGAGAAAGAAATCTAGCTAGTAAACCCCAAGTTAATTAGGTAGGTTTTGATCATCAAAATTTACCTTCTTTTGGGAAATAGTATCTGCTTTCAATGTATAGTAGGAAAGAAATCCACCCATCTCTTCTTCATGAAACTTGGACAGACTGGAAGTGAGAGCAATCTCTTAGAGAGACCATTGGGGTCTCTATGGTCTCTCTGGATGTAGAAGGAAGAACTTTCTAGTTGGAAAGAAACATGTTGGTGAAATGATTGGTGGATAGGGGGAGGGGGAATTCCATTTTTACCCTTGAGATTCTACACCTTCATGTTTAAATCCTTTCTAAAGAGTTGGCTCCCTATCATTTGAATTGTCCTTGGTCTTTGGACACTAATGAGGCTTAGTGAAATTGTGTTTCATTCAGATGTTGAAAAAAAAATGCTAAATTAATTGAAACAGAACAACAACAAAAAACATTGATATCTTGGGTCTATACTCCATGTCAGCTCCCTATCCACTAGTACACGTGTCTTTTCTTTTAATGATGACTGTAATTTTAAAACATGTAACTTTCTCCTTTACAACTTGGCTTGATTCCTGTGGTGTGTATTTACCTCTTTCATATCCATACTTTTTTGATCCCACTGGTAGTCTCTTCCTAGACAGGAGCACACACAATGATACAGGCATGCCTCAGAGAAATTGCCTAGATCTTGCCTTGAGATGCCTAGAGATATTTCTAGACCACCATCATAAAGTAAGTATTGCCATAAGGAAGTTGCATGAATTTTTTGGTTTTCCAGTGCATATAAAAGATGTGTTTACCCTATGCTGTAGTCTATTAAGTATGCAATAGTATTATGTCTAAAAAACCAGTGCACATATCTTAATTAAAAATACTTTATTTCTAACAAATGCTATCTGAGCTATGCTGAGCCTTCAGCAAGTTATGATCTTTTTCCTGATGGTGCCTCAACAATGATTGATCAGGGTGGTGGTTGCCTAAAGTTGAGGTGACTGTGGCAATTTCTTAAAATAAGACAGCAATGAAGTTTGCCTGATCCACTGACTCTTCCTTTTACTTGAACACTTAGAAGCCCTTGTAGGGTTATTAATTGGCCTAATTTCAACATTGTTGTGTCTCAGGGAATAGGGAGGCCTGAGGAGAGGGAGAAAGATGGGGGAATGGCAAGTTGGTAGAGCAGTCTGAACACACATAGCATTTATCCATTAAGCTTACCATCTTCTATGAGCATTGTTCATGGCACCTCACAAAATTACAATTCTGTAATGTCAAAGATCACTGATCAGCACAACAGATGTTATAATGAAATGAAAAAGTTTGAAATACTGTGAAAATTACCAAAATGTGACACAGACATGATGTGAGCACATGCTGTTGGAAAACCGGTGCTGATAAATTACCACAAGTCTTCAATTCATTAAAAACAAAACAACACACACACACACACACAAACCTAGAACAACCATAGTATATGTGAAGCACAATAAAATGAGCTATGCTTGTGTGTTTCTCACCGTAAAGTTAGGCAGGAGTGGATTGAAAGACCCCTTCCCATTTCTCAGTCAGTATGATGTATGCTGGGGAGCAACCATGTTATTCGCCTGTTTAGACATCTTTTTGTGTGCCGTGCATCACATCTGTATGTCCACTTCGTGTCTATATGTCCTCAATTGCTCTAAATGTTTGCTCTTGGATCTCAGTTTCACACATTTTATTTCCAAGCCTTATTTTTCATTCTATGAACAAATCGATAACCAGACTGACTTGTTACCACACTGGATTAGTTTTATTTATTCTGTTTGAACTTGATTAAAAAGCTGTCAAACATAAGTCTACATTTTTATTAGCAGAATACTTTCACAAAACAGGGTATGGGATATGTATAGCTGGAAACATACTTTTCAAAATAAAACAATATTTGATATATTCTAGACAGTTACCCTTTTGTTTACTCATGACAACTGAAACTAACCATCAAATGCATAAACTGATTCAAGTCTAGCCAAGAAATCCTAAGGGCATATGAAAAAGCTTTTTTTTTTTTAAAGTTCTTTCTAGATGAATTTAATGTAATTCACCAATAAAGCATCCTCAGGAGCCTAGTAAAAATTCTACAGAACATGACAGAGCCAGGGAAGAGGAAGATGTAGAGTCTGATGAAGAATCAAAATGGATGTTAACATTAAAAATGAGCAGCCATGCAATCCTTGTATGATATTAAGAACAAAATAGTCAGGCTCTAATTTTGTTTCTAATTTATAGGACGGTGTGCTTAAGAGATGGGAAAGAGCATTTTTTTAAATGTGTCCAGTGGAAAATGCTTTGAGCTGTCATTTTTCTTTGGAAAAAAACCAACCTTCGACATTTTTTTTTAAAAAAAGAAACTTTCATTGTATAGCTCAGAGAATAGCTAGACTATCTACAAGCAAAAAAAAAAATCTTAAAGAAACATGCTTATTTTAGCTTTAGACCTGGGTCTCTCTTATTATCTTTTACAATGTATCAATCTCTTCTCTCTATCACTTTTTGACTAACTGGGTACAACTATAGTTATACATATGCCCATGAGGGTGCACAAACATGGACTAATACACACATACAGAATATAGAATCAGTGTTACATGTAACTGGTGAACATCAGTTATATTCCTGACATTTCTGAAAATCTTTCAACATCTTTAGATAGTCCTAGAAGTACTGAGTGGCATGGCATTCAAAGGGTTAATGTTGAACACATATAGGCAAATATTGTCAATTATTTTATTCTAATGTTTGGAACTTAAACATGAAATCATCATTAAGTTTTCACAAAATGAGGCATCTGTCACTTGAAAGAAAAAAATATTTCAGAAATATGTTTACAGAAATGTAAAAATATTAGGCATCAAGACAGATGTGAACATTTTCAATAATGTGCCTTGTCTGTCAGTCTTCCTTAGAGCTGAAGATCTTATTGTACTCACTTAGCATGAGTTCTGCTATTTGGTTTTGGTATACCATGTGGACTGCCATATTCCCAGTCTCATTTTCAGCCCGCAGAAGTGTGGGCCCAAATACAATTCCTAAACTTTGAGTGGACATGAGGTTCTTTGAGGCTTTGGCCACTATCCTGTGAAGAGAGAAAAAGAATCAGTTAGATAATAAGGTAAAAAAAAATTGTGGATGCCTTTGAAGATGACACATAATAAGAATTTGAAAGTTGGTTTGTTGTTGCTGTTCAGATGTGTCTGACTCTGTCACCCTTTATGGGGTTTTCTTTGCAAGACACTAAAGTAGTTTGTCAGTTCCTTTTCCAGCTCATTTTACAGATGAGGAAACTGAGGCAAACTGGGTGAAGAGACTTGCCCAGGGTGACACAGCTAGTAAGTGATGCCAGATTTGAACTCAGAAAGAGGAGTCTTCCTTACTCCAGGGCTGGCACTCTATCCACTGTGGCACCTGCTTGTTTGGAAAACAAAGAAACAAAGGGAGAAGGCTTGTGAAAGAACCATAGGGAAATCCAGTCACGATCTTCCTAATCTAAGCGATCACGTTTCTGTAAATAATTTTTTTCCTCTCCATTCATGATCATTTATGTGGAGATATATGATGTTTTAGGATGTCTGCTTAAGAGACTAAACAACCCAAATCCCTTTACTGTGTGCAGGGTTGAGAGTCAGGATTGGATTCAAATTCTGCCTCCAACACTTACTAGCTGTGTGCCCCCAGGTAAGTCCTTTCATAACTCTGACCCTCAGTTCCCTCCCCGTTTAAATGGGACTGCCTCCCTATGTTGTGTGAGATATAAAGGAGCTAATGTATGCAAAATACCATGCAAATCTTAAAGTTATATAGAAATGTGAGCATCTTAGTCTTTTTTTTTTATTAGAAATAAGGGAAATAAAAGGAAGAAGTATAAATGAATCTGCCCTTGAGGAATTTATGATATCATGGAATACAAACAGCAATAAAATAAATAAGGCTACATAACCACAGAAACAAACAGAAAAACCAACCCCACGATAGACCTAGGAATAAGAAGAAGAAACGAATGCTAAAAAGAATGTATATAGGTTGAATATGGCCAGGTGAGATTAGTTTGTGGAAAAGCATTATAAATAACATAAATATTGAATAGTTTTGAAAGAAATGAGAGATGTGGGAATGGAGAGGAAAAGACCTCTTGTCAGATGATCAAAACAAGTGAATTGAAAAGTGAGTCCGTTCAGTTTGGATAGCAGTTGAGTTCATACCCAAATAAAAGAAGATTGGATCCTGTAGTCTTTGTACAGGCAAAAATCCCACTGGAACCAAGGAGGTTTTGTTGGTGTGAGGACAGTACAAAGAGCTGGAAAACCAATGACACATTTTGGAATGTTCTTTACAAATGTACTATTAAGGGTGACACCATGTCTACCCTGACACAAAGCTCCTTAAGAGAAAATAAAACTCCGTGGTTTCAATTAGAGGCTTTGGAAAATAATGCTGGAGCTTACAACATCAGATTTCTTGGTTCACTGTTAAATTTAGGGGAAGAAGGTATGAAGGGAAAGAGATCTTCTGGGTTTTGATTGAATTCAGAGCAAAACATTTTATTCTGTTTCTAGATTTGCCAAGTACCTTCTTAAAGCACTTGTATTAATTTTAGCTTTCATGGAAACCTGCCATTTTAGTTCATAACCATATTTACTAACTTATGCAAAACTTCAATACAATTTGAATCTGCTTTTTCTTTTCAAGACAGAATTGTTTCTTTGGTGTATTATGCTAGTGTGTTTGACAACTGGGGCTGATTTTCTCCTATAAGTCACCTTCCAAATGGTTATAGAGCTTTTCCATAGGATAGCCTGCAGCTCCATTCTTCATTATTAAAGACCCAGTAGACTGCATGGGCATAGTAGCTTATAGATGGTAGTGATAGAGGAGTTTCCCAGAAGGAAAGAATGTGTATTAACAACTGAGCCTTTCTTCATTTTCCTGAATGGGAAATAACTCCAATAGTGTTCCATTGAAGTAGGTGTGTTTTAATGGTGCGCTGGAATCAGCTCAAATTGTCTCTCCAATTGTTAAATTTTCAATGTGAGTGTTTTACAATTTGGTAATCAGCAAATGCTACAAATAAGGGCTTGATTTATTGTTTTGTTGATTGTTTAGATTGAAGAAAATGATAGGGAAAATATTAATAATGCAAATTAAACTCACATGTGTTTGTATATGGGTGTATTATATACATGTATATATAGCACCTGCATGTGAATATATACCTATGTAAATACATACATACACACACACGTGTAAGTTTGTGTGGTATGTGTGTGTGTGTGTGTGTGTGAATTTCTTTTTCTGGAGAACCAGTCACCAAACATTCACTAGCACATCCCTGGGTACTGTATTTCAGTGAGATAAGGTAATATTTATAGATGATTAAAGTTAGTGAGATTTTTAGAAATTTTTGAGACTGACTCTTCAAGATAGAAAACAATCCCTTTAAAAGATCTATTGTGAAGGAAAAAATAAAAGGGCTTCCAGTTCCAATTTTAAATACTTACTAGCCCTAATTTTCTCCATCACAAAGTAGAATGAAAAAGGGCAAAGTTTAACTTGAAGGGACACTATATTATCAATTCTTTATTTAGCACCCATAGTGTGCTAGGTTGGATGCTGAATAGTATGCATTCTTCATAATAGGCAAATCACTAAATATTTGATATTAGTACTTTAGCCCAAATTAGTATCTAGCAAAAAACAGGGCTTCGAAAGCACAATATCATTTAGTAATGAGAAGGAAAAGAAGGAAGGAAAGGTTGGGGGAATAAAAATCTGAGCAGACCTAGTAGGGAGAAAGGAGAAAAGAAGATAACTGATTATACACTTCAGCTATTTCATAATTTTGCCTAGTGTACTTCTGTGATGATTGAAGTTTGGTCAGTGAAATGGGCAGGATTGTGGTGTAGGGGACAAGGAGGTCAGTTCTGGTAAATAGACAGACCCAAGAATAGCCAACCCATAGGATGGTTTCATCTATACCTATTCCATCTCTCTGATCTTGAATACTAAAATTCCCATTTCTAGTCATCTCCTGTTCTTTCCTTTCTTCCTCTACTACTTCCCCCTTCTTTTCTTAGTTCTTTTTTTTTGCCTTTTTTTTGGGGGGGGAAGGTAAGGCAATTAGGGTTAAGTGACTTGCCCAAGGTCACAGGGTAGTAAGTGTTAATGTCAGAGGCCAAATTTGAACTCTGGTCCTCCTGACGCCAGTGCTGTATTCACTGAGCCACCTACTCACCCCCTTTTCTTAGTTTTTATAGTGACCTTTGGATTTTCTATTCCTCTGCTGTGGCTGCACATTTCTCTGGTCAGAGTCTTAAGGCTATCCAGAGCTAACTAGTCCAGTTCAGTTACACATTGTCCTTTATTCTTTTCCCTGTATAATTTTTCTCTTTATAATCCCATCAGTTTCCATGAAGTCAATTACTATTCTTATGCAGACAACCCCTAAATCTATATCTTGAGCCCTGATCTCTCTCCAGAACCTTGAAATGAATGAAAATCTTGAGATGGAGTTTCTGGGTAATTAACTAATTTATTAATTAGGCTAGCTGCTAATCAATAAATTGATGGTCAGTGGTTTCTCTTGGTAACCAAAGGCAAAACCACTAAATGCTTAAATACCTTTTGAAAACAGTGTGTGTGTGTGTGTATGTGTGTGTATGTGTGCACCCCCTACCCCTGACAGGTAAAAATCAACCTTAATTGGTACTTAATGAGGAGGTGGACTTCCAAATGAAGAAGTAGACTGGAAGCTCTCATCTCCTCTTGCTGAGAACATGGCTTGATCATGAGACTCCAGCAGTCTGGATGAAGGAATCCATCTCTACCCAGAGCTATCCTGAGCTGAGTTACACTAATTTTGGGTGTGTGGGAGGGATGCTTTAGAGCTGGAATTCAAGTACATTAGATTCTGTTTATACTCTAAATAGAAGTAAAGTCTTCTAGTTGGTTGGGGTCTTGCCCAATAAGGCATAGATGAGATTATTCAAATCTTATCTATCAGTCTTGTTCTTCAGAGACAGACTGACTTACAGCAGCTGGTCCCTGAATGAGGAAATAAAGGGAAAAACCTAATTCAATAAATGGTTGTTAATATAATAGAAAAATAATCACTTCTTTCAACCTCAGAAGTCATATGCTTACCTTCATGTCCTGTAGAAATTTCAAATTCAACATAACTTGCCAGCTATCCCCACAGCTACCTCCAAACCCAGAGCTCTTTTCACACTTCTCTGTTTTTGTCAAGAATTCCCCCAGTCACCCAGGTGTGGAACCTGAGTCATCCTTGTTCCTCCCTTCTTCACTTTTCATAATCCATTGCCAAATTATTGATTCTAGCTTTTGCTTTTATCTCTGTTCTCCACTCACATGATCAACTCTCTACTTCAAGCTTTTGTGATCTTTTGAAGTATACTCCTGGTTGGTCAGCCTACTTGTAGATTCTCCTCTCTCCAGTCTATCCTTCACAAAGTTATGATAATAATCTTCCTCATTATCTGATGTGGCCTGATGATGCCATATTAGCCATTAGATTGTGATATCCTTAAGGGCAGGAACTGTTTTTTTGTATCCCCAGAGTTTAATGCAGTGTTGGGCGCATAGTAGGCACTTAACAAACATTTATTGATTGTTCCCTGAAATCAACATTTTATTTCTTACCTCTATCAATTTGTAGAAACCAAACTGCACCTAAAAACAGTTCTTTTGTGTCTCTACTCAAGATCTTTAGTTTCCCTCAAGAGGCAGATAAAGTTCTTACTACTCCCCTGTCCCCCATGAAACTTTTCCCAATTCCTCCAGTTGCTGGAGGTTTTCCAGATGTTCTCTTCTTCAAATGACCTTATTTATATGTGCTTCTTATCTACATATTATGTTTCTCCCACAGAATGTAAGCTTCCAGAGGTCAGAGACTGATTCTTTTCAGTCTTTGTAATCCAATATTTATTGAATTGAGAATGTCTAGGTAGGTGGAAAGGCTACATTATGGAAGGATCTGGGTCCTAACCATGTAGATTGGGATTCAAGATCATTATACTAGTTCCAAGAAAGACTTGAAGAATCAAGAAGATTTCTATTTCTGGAGGAAATGGGAAGGATACTAATATAGGAGGTCAGATATCAAGTGGGTAATAGAGGGGATAAAGGACAAGATGGAGAAGGACTTTAAAAATGTAAACAAATTGGAAAGTTTTCATAGATAATGTGCATTTTGATCACTTTGAAAACAGGGATTTGGATGATTATGAATGAGATGTAATTCACACATACAAGTTTAATGAGTTATGACAAAAGGTCTTACTGTGCTTCTGAGCTTCTCTATTTGAGGGGGAAAAAAAAAAGCCCAAAAAACATTCAGTTTGGACCATAAGACTTGGATTCTAGTCCCAAATCTGACACTACGTTGCTGATCTAGGATCTTTCTCTCTCCAAATCTTAGTTTTTTCATCTGTACAGTAAGGAGAATAAAACTTCACCTTACAGGATTACTGCAAAGAAGTGACTTTGTAAACCACAAAATATTATGGAAATGCGAATTTTTATTACAATTGAGATACAGGTCATAACAAGTCTGAGCTGGTTAGCTTGTCTCTCCGAAGGCCAGGGTTGGTCCTCTTACTTGGGGTGAGGATTAAACCTAGAGGTTGGAGGTTAATTGTCTTCAGCTGTAAAGAAGGTTAGAGAGGATGGAGGGGCTAGGGAGCAAGCAGGTCAGTCTACACTGCCCCACCCCACCTGCTACCAAGTTGCCTGATCTGCCAGAATTGAGCACTGCACAAACCCCTTGAAGACTGACTTTTCTAATGTGAGTGTGTGGGTCATTGCAGGGAAGACTGTCTCACAGTGGAATCCTGCCAAAACTGTCATTTACTATATTCCTGGGCATGAGCCTTCATTTGGTTTGGGTTTTTTTTTATTTGTGCAAATGTAAATATGAAACAGTGCTTCTTTAAACCTATAGCTTTTTTGTCCACTTCTGAGCACATTTTCCATATGGTGCGAATCAGATCAGCTTAATTATGAGTTTCCTAAAATATAATCACCTTATTGCAAATGGATAATATTACATAAATTATTTTTATATATTTTGGTAAGGTTTCCCATACAGTTGGCTTAACTTTTTAGGTTATTAAGGACAGTTGATGAAACGTACTGATAAAATACCAGCCATAGAACTCCCCAAGCCCTCCAAAAGATGGAAGGGGGAGGCTTAGTCATTTTTCCCAATTTAGGAAGGACCATTGACCTGATAGCAGCTTTGAAACAAATTAAATGCAATCAAGAGAAGAGAATGGGGATGAGAAAGATCTGGAACACTTTCCATCCTGTTTGTTTACTGTGGCAAAAGACTTTTTTTTTTTTAAGCTGGCACATCTACATTCTGGATATCAACCAAGCAGTAGGTGGTGTGTTGGGAAATTAATAAAACATTAGTTCAGCACAGATGCTGTGGGTGGAACCCAGTTCAACAAAACAACTGCTACCAATCCTGGGATCTCCGGTCCTCCCAGACTTCATGGTTGGGCTGGAGAAGTAAGCATGTTCCCCTATCAGAGATGGAATTAGATCAGATGTTTTCCTAATAGTCATGGGGATAGAGCTGCATAGAAAAATTAGCCCCAGCTTTGTCACTGACTTGCTGTGTGAGGCTGGGCTGCCTATCCAAATATGAGTGTATGTTTCTACTCCAACCTGTGGGCCTAATTTGTGTCAACATCCTCCCCAAATTCCCTCCCAGAGATAAGAGATGGTATGATTACCCCTGCTTTATAGGTAGAGGAAATGAAATCCTAAAGAGGTTGATCTGTAGTATTCCCTGTCCTTCCAATTTCCTATCCTCTCCCCAATCCAAGTTCAGTTAGGTTTTCTGCTTTCTGTTCAATAATCTATATAACACCCTAATAGATTCCTACTCATTTATTAAATGGGCATAATACTTGCCTAGATCATCATGGTGCATTGGGATTAGAGAGGTGCCACATATTTCAGTTGTCATTCAGTCATTTTTGACTCTCCATGACCCAAATTTAATATTTTTTTTGAAAGATAGTGAGTGATTTTCCATTTAATTCTCCAGTTCATTTTACAGATGAGGAACTGAGACAAATAGGGGTAAGTGACTTACCCAGAGTCACACAGTTAGTAAGTGTTGGATTTGAACTCATATGAAGATGAGTCTTCCTGATTCCAAACCCAGTGCCCTACTCACTGTGCCTCCTAGCTACATATACACTAATTTAATAAACATTTATTCATCATCTAGCAGTTCTATATAAGATATCATTCCAGGCATGAAGAGGGAAGCAAAGATAAAACAAAAAAGAAAAAAACAAACAAATTTAAACAAGACTACATCTGTCTTCAGTGATTTATAATTTAGTAGTGGAGATAAGTACACAAATAACTAATGTATTATATGTCAAGGGTACCATTGTCCTTCCCCTCTCACAGAGTTGTAGCTTTGGTATTTTCTTACACTTTCTTACACCCTATGTATCCAATCCATTGCTAAATCTTTCCACTTTACTTTCACAGTATCTTTCCTGAGTATCTCTTTTCCACTTAGTCCCCAGCCTAGGTCAGAGCCTCATGACCTTTATCCCGGCCTACTATCATAGCCTATTAATTGATTCCCCCCACCCCATCTCATTTCTCCATACTCCAATCCATCCACCTCCACACAGCTGCAAAAGTGAGCAGTTAAATTATCAATCTGACAGTGTCATCACCCCAGTCATTATTATCTCCAGAACAAATATAGCATTCTCTGTTTGGCATTTTAAATTGGTCACAACCTGTTTCCTTCCTACAGTTCAAGTCCTGGCATTCTAAACTCCTCTCCAAAAATCAGCTATGGCAGCTTACTGGTTATTCTTCAAATTCAGCATGCCTTCTCTCATCTCTGTGCTCTCCCACTAGCTGAGCCTAGAATATTCTCTCTCCTCACCCTTATTTCTCGACGTCCCTAACTTCTAGCAAGACCCAAATGAAAAGCCACCTTTCGTGGGAGACCGCCCTGATCCCTTTGGTCACTTAGGCCTTCCCATCAAAGTTTATCTTCTTTTTACTCTCTATTTTTTGTGTATGCACCAATTTATTTACATTTTATTTCACCATTAGAATGTGAAGACAGGAGCTGTTGGTGCCAAGCACATAGTAAACACTGAATCGATGAACATTTATTGATTGATAGGTAGAACTAGACAAGATCTATATGAAGACTGAGATTATTTCTTACTAGGGAGGTGACAGTCAGGGTGTTGAATGACAGGAACTTATTAGCAAGGTAGGAGGGGCAGCATGATATTCCAATCAGAAAGAATGTAACGAGAAAGAGGACAAGAAGATAGAAAAGAATAAGGAATATTCAAGTAGTGGTGGATAGGTCAGCTTGACTGAAGCATAATGCAAAGGAAGGAGAGTAATAGAAAATAATATTTCGAAGTTAAGTTGAAGAAAGACCCTGGAGGACCTTGAATGCCAGGTGAAGGATTTTCAACTTTTAGACAATGGGGAACCATTGCAGGTTCTTGATATGGAGAGTGATTTGATTAGAACTGTATTTTTAGGAAAATTAACATGGCAGTAGTATGTAGGATGGATTGGAAAGGGAAGGGGCTAGAGTAAGGACAACCATTTGGGAAACTGTTAAAGTAATCTAGGCAGGAAGTAAAGAGGACAAGAAATTGGGTGATGGTAGTAAGGATAGAAAAGAAGGATTGATTGCAGAATGAAATGATATCATATTTAACATTTTTCCACTGGTAAAATTTTTTTTTATAAAAATACAACCAAATTAAAGAAATATTATACTAGGAAGAATATAGACCTGAGTCAAGCATCAAATCTATGAAAATAACAGCTAAAGGTGATGGGCAACTCACCTACTATACTCTGTCTTGTTCAGACCACCCAGGAGTTTTCTGTTCCATTAGGGGGATGACATTTTAGAAAGGACATTGACAAACGAGATCATGGCAGGTGGGGAGCAACTGGTTTGGCAAAGGGTCTTGAATTATGACACATGAAGATCAGCTGAAGAGTCCTTAGGTGATTGGTCTGGAGAAGACTTAGAGGGAGCATGATGCATCTCTTCAAGTATTTGAAGAGCTGTCATTTGGAAGAGGGATTAAACAAAGGATCAAAGATTTACTACTAAGAGGTTATCTAATCCAATTTATTGGGTCCAAAGAGGTTAACTAACTGGCCTGAGGTCACATAGGTAGAAAGTAGCAAAGCTGCACTCAGAGAGATTCTGGCTTTAAATCCCATGTTGTTGGGTTTTCCCAACTATGCCTTGTTTGGTTTAGCCACCAAGGAGTTGAAAGGCTACTTTCAAGAGTTTAAAGAGGTTACTTTATACTTATAGGAGAGAACAAAAAAAAAAAAAAAAAAAAAAAATATATATATATATATATATATATATATATATATATATATATATATACACACACCCTTTCCTAAAATAAGTTTTCCAGTGTGTTTCTTGAGAGGTTATGGGTTCCCCTTTCCTCCTAGTTCTTAATCAAAGGCTAAATGGTCACTTATCGCATATGATGCATGGGGAATTTTTATCTTAATTCAGGAACCAGCTGGATTCCATGTCCTTTTCAACTCTGATAATGTGGGGTTCTATAATACTTCCAATGATACAAGCTACAGATGAATTATATGATTTCCCTAGTTGTGGAAAGTAACATATTTATAAACTAGAGGTTTTTTGGCATTATAGGACCTAATATGGTTCTATAGTAGCTGCTCAAATATATTTGAATAAATGAATGATTGAATGGATGCCAGGGGTGTTTCTATGCAGATTAAGGCATATGATTGAATGCCATATATAATCTTGCCTTCTTTATCACCCACAAGCATTTATTAAGCAGTTATAATGTGCCAGGCAGTATGGTAAGTGCTGGGAATGAAAAGAAACTAAAAAGAAAAATTCTGACCTCAAAGAACTTATAGTCTAGTATAATCTAATTCGACCTCTCCAGACTCAAAATTTAGCACCAGGGTATCAGGCTCTTTAAGAAATTAGCTAGACATTCATTCACATACCTCCTATCACCTCTTGGGTCCTAGGTTCGGAATTTATTTCATTCTTTAGAAGCTCAAGTATTGAAACTCTTTGGTGAAGAAGCATGGGACAGACCCTGAACTTGACTGAACCCTCAGTTCAGAGAAGAAATGGAAGAATTCTCTCCCTTTGTCTCAGTTGTGAGGGTAAAAGCCTAGATCTGAAAGCAAAGGCATAAAGGAGGAATATGGTATCCAATTATAGAATATTGGTGCTGAATATGACCTTAAACATCATCCGGTCCAGCTCCCTCATTTCACTAATGAGTAAACTGAAGCTCAGAGATATTAAGTGAATTGTCCCAGGCTAGTTAACTGCAGAGTTGAGATTTGAACCCAGGCCTCCTCACTCTCAGTCTAAATCAGAGGAATGATGGGTTAGGTGACAAGCCCCAGGTAGAATGAGGTAACATCATTCCAACCTAATCTGGGGGCAGAGATTTTTTTCTCATCATTATTTTACTCCAATAATTCTTAGTAGTAATGACATCTAAACAACTTGATGGGCTCTAAGTCTCAAGAACTGTAGGCCCTGCCTGTTGAGAGTAAAGAGGACATAAATGACAGTTTTTTATAAAGGCAGCTTATTAATACTGCTTAATTCAGAATAGCCTGACAAAAATAATTATGATTTCATGCATTTGTTCATGGAACAGCACTTGATGTATTCTCACTTGAATAAAAATATATTTCACAGTGGAAGCAATTCTTATACCACTAAGTGAAATTAAGTTTATAAGAACTTGAAATGGGTAAGAATTCATTTTTTTTTGGCTTGAGCAGAAAAAGTGATATACAATTTACAATGTACAAAGGAGAGGAAATGCCAGAGCTACTTTTTGTCAGGCCCAAATGGAAGGAGCAATGATGCATCAATTTAAGATTATTTTAGAAACAATCTATAATCCAGTGCTACAGATGTTGGAACCCAGACAAAAAACTGTGGAGCCGTATGCTGTGTAAGTTTTTCCAAAAGTGAGTGGCATTGCTAGCTCAAAGAATTTTCTTAGTTGTGCAAAATCACAGCCAAAATATTCTCATCCTGAAAGCATAACCCTCTTCATCATAAAGACCAAGGGAAAATTATGTCGAATTAAGAATTCTGAAGTGTCTAATAGTTCGGCTCTAATGGACATATATGAGCAAAAATACTTTTTAAATTTATGCTTTTGCTGTTACCATAGTAACTTGCAAAAGAAGCTGGAATCCACATAATTGACTGCAGGACAACTCTCGAGTGATGGAGTCATTGTGTAGGAAGTTTGGCTTTCCACATCTATGTAAGGTTGCAATTTTCCAACACATACAACTTTGGAATGGTTATTGATTTTGAAATTTGGAAGGTATGTTGGGAAAGGCAGACCTTGCAAATAGACCACACTGGATTTACAAAATACCATTCAACCTTTTGGATTCCACGTGCAACATTAAAGAACTAGATCCTACTTGAGACTATGACTTTGACAATGAAAGAATAATAGAAATACAAGGCAAATGAAGATTAGTTGCTTGCACTTGATTTTTCCTGTGGTTCCATACACATATCTACCTGTCTCATTTAACATGAGCTGTATTGCTACCTATAGTGCTGTTGTAGAAGATCAGGATATCTGAAAAAAAAAAAAAAAGAATTGCAATCTCTCCCTTAAAATCAGAACTGTGTGTTGAACAGCTTTTGAGCAGCATGAAACAAAAAAAAAAAAATCATTTTCTCATTTAGATGTCCAGTTATAAATGCATGGTTTCCTACATTCAACATTTACATGCTACAAGGACTTGTAAGCTCATGCTATTGAGAGGTCACTACCAAATGTTTCAGAAATAATTCCATATGTTAATTTGCAAGTTAATTGTTTTGGACCAATTCATTTACTTATGATTTGTAACCACCTACTAATTTCAAACAAGATTGGAAGTCTCATTTTGAACTGATTATAAACACTGTAATTTTGAATCTGAGACTGTTTCTGAGTTTTTCCCAAACCTAGTTATTAATGATTAGCTAAAAATGTTGTGATGGGTGCATTAAAAAACTTTCTGGGTTAAAATAACTTTTAAGAACCTGCTATGCTGAAGGCACTGTGCTAGGTGCTGAGAGGTATAAAAGGATAAAATGGCATATCCCTGTGTTCAAAAAGTCTAGTATGTTTAGTACGGGGGACAAGACAGGTAACTTTAGTACAAGACAGAATGTGTTAACTACATAAGAGTGGCTTTAGGAAATCAGAGGAAAATGAGTTCAGGTTTGCTTAGGGGATTAGTGAAGACTACATAGCTGAGAGCTGCATTTGAGTGGGGTCTTAAATGAGTAGGATTTCAGTAGGTAGAGATGATAGAGAGAATCCATTTTGGTAATAGGGAATGGTGTGAATAAAAGAATAGAAGCTGGAAAGTGTGAAACATACTGAAAGAACTATGTCTAGACCAGTTTGATTTTAACATGGGGTGCTTAAAGTGGTATAGTGTCAGATAAGGCTAAGGCAATTGGGGCCAGATTGTGAACCCAGTAGGCAATTATGTGAGGCACTGGAAATTTTGGGCAAGGAAACATGATCAGAGCTGGGCATCAGGATAATTAATTTAGCAGCAGTGTTTGGTTGGATTTGAGGTGAAAATCTGGAAATGGGTAAAGCAGCTATGAGGCTACTGAAAGCAGATGAGGGTCTGAACTGGGTTAGCAGAAGTGATGATGGAAAACAAAGGATGGCTTTGTGGAGTGGAATTGATAGGACTTGGCAAATGATTGGATGTGGAGTAGAGAGGAAAAGGAGTCAAAGGTAAGCTATAAGGTATTACATATCAGTGATAAATGGAAATTCTATTTGCCAGAGAAGTGAAGATAGAGAGGGAACAGTTTTGAGAGTAAGATGAGTTCTGTTTCAGGTATATTGAGCTTAAGATGGGACATCCAGGCAAAGATGACTGGTTAGGACTCAGAATTGTCAATCTGCTGTTTAGAAGAGGGATCAGGGACAGAAAAAGAAGTGGGAACGAAAACCGAGGGAGTGGATGGATCAGTCAGTCAATAACATTTATGAAGGCCTTGCTATGTGCCAGGCACTGTGTGAAGCGCGGGGGATACAAATAAAGACAACAGCTCCTGCCCTCAAGGAGCTCACACTAGAATGGGGGAGACAATACGCAAATGACCAGATATATAGAAGATATATAAAAAGTGAATGGAAAGTGATCTCAGAGGGGAGGGCGGGTAAGAGGGCATGAAAAGGCTTTTTGCAGAAGGTGGGATTTGAGCTGAATCTTGAAGAAAGTCACGAGGATGAGGGAAGGAGGAAGAGCATTCCCAGTGCAGCTGGTGCAAAGACAAAGCAGTGGGGGACGGAGCGGTGTGTACAAGGAACACCGAGTCCTCGACCCTAGAATACACGGAGAAGTAAAGTATAAGAAGCCTGGAAAGGTGGGAAGGAGCCAGTTTATAAAAATGCTAAACAGAGGACTTTATATCTGATTCTGGAATCAGTAGCGAGCTACTAGAGTTCACTGAGAAGAAGGGCATATGACATGATCTGAGCTATATTTTAAGAAAATCATTCTGACATCTGAGTGAAGAATGGATTGGACTGGGGAGAGATTTGGGGCAGAGAGGGTTATTATAATCGTTAAGGTAGCTAAGTGGCACAGTGGATAGAGTGCTGGGCCTGAAGTCAGAAAGACTTAACTTTGTGAGTTCATTTCTGGCCCCAGGTACTTACTAGCTTTGTGACCCTGGGCAAGTCACTTAAACCCTGTTTGCCTCAGTTTCCTCATTTGTAAAATGAGTTGGAGAAGGGAATATCAAACTGTGATGAATGAAAAACTGAGAGACAGAGTTTCTGGGTAATTAATAATCAATTTATTAATTAGGCTAGCTAATAATCAATAAATGGATGCTCAGTGGTTTCAGTAATCAAAGACAAAATCATGAAGAAACTGAAAGTCTTAATATACTTTTGGAGAAGGTAGTACCCCTGACAAGTAAAAATCAGCCCTTATTGGTGGACATTTTAATGAGGTGGGCTTAAAGCCTTCAACTCCTCCTGCTGAGAGTGTGGCTTGATCAAGACTCTCACCTGCCTCCAGCAATCTGGACAGAGGAATCTTTCTCTACTCAGACCACTCTGGTTGATTTTCTCCTTCATGAGCTGGATCACCCTAAACTCGGACTCCAATGCAAGGATATGAACTCATTGCTTTGGGGCAAGAATTCACCTAAATTAGATTCTGTCTACACTTTAAACAAATTTAAGGTCTCCTAGTTAGGTGGGTTTCTGCCCAAGATTGAAGAGCATGTTCCCCAAGGGTTAGGAGACATCTCATCAATCAGTCATGTCCTTCAGAGACTGGCTGACTGGCCTATAGCAGCTAGGCCCTAAATGAGGAAATAAAGGAGAAAAAGCCTTAATCCTAATTTAATCATTGGTTGTTTAATATAATATTAAAATAATAATTTCTCTCAAAACTACTCCAGTATCCTTACCAAGAAAACCCCAAATGGGGTAACAGAGAGTCAAACAGATCTGAAACAACTGAACAACAAAAACAGCAAAATAATAGTTAAGGCATGAGATAATGAGGGCCTGTCCTAATGTGGTAGCTGTATGAGCAGAGAGGAGACATGTATACAAGAGATGTCTTGAAGGTAGAAGTGACACAATTTGGCTATGGATTGGCTATGTGGAATGAGAGAGAATAAGCAGCTGAGAATGATAATGAAATTGTTGGTCTGGGTGACTGGAAGGATGATTTCCCTCAACAGTAATAAGGAAATTTGGAAGAGGGCAGAGGTTAAGGGGGAAAAGATGAGCTCTATTTTGAGTGTATTGAGTCTTAGATACCTGTGGGCTGAGATGTCCAAGAGGTAGGTGATGATGTGAGAAGGCTATCTTATGAAGAGATATTTTTTTTTTTGCAAAGAACAGTTACATATTAAAAGTTACAGAAACGAGGTACTAGAAAATTAAGTCATTTTTTCCCTTAGCCTGAGGCCTAAAATTTAGTGACTTTTTGGTCTGTAATATATTTTGTGCTAGGTAGAACCATCTTCTGGGTTAACTGGGATACAGCAGCCCAGCTCTATTTGCCACTATAAATACTTATTGCAATCAAAACAGATAAAGGTGACTAGGTTCTAGGAACTGTGAATATGAAACCGCGTCCTCTAAATGGGAGGACTGTGAAAGAGAGAGAAGGAAGAAGAGGAAGGTAGCTTTAGAAGTCATATAAGAGTGATAAAGTTAAATTGAATTACTGCTTTAGGTCTATACATAGCCAACAGAGTTATTGGTCTACTACGAAGCATAGAATACCATAGGTTGGTCACCATTTTAACTCAGTCTCTTTCTTAGTCTTCAAGTGAGCCTATGGTGCGTGCGTGTGTGTGTGTGTGTGTGTGTGTGTGTGTCTCTGAGTGTCTGTGTGTGTGTATTTTATTCTGTCTCCATAAAATTTTTCACTTATTATGAAATAAAAGTATAATCACAAACAATAGAATCAGTTAATCAATGCACAGTACCTACTTAATGTTGGGTACAGTCCTGTGAACAAATACAAAAAACAAAACACTCCTCTCAAGAATGCTAAAAGCTTAAAGTAACCTTAGATATCACCTTGTCCAACAGCCTCCCCCCCTTTTTTTTTTCAGCTGAGGAAAACTCAGACCTAAACATGACCTGTGACTTGTCCAAGGTCATGTAATTCATCTGTCCCAGAGCCAGGACTAACACTTTAATCTCCTCCTGCCTCTAGATTCAGTGCAGATTTGCTTTACGGGTGAACTTTTTGGAACATATGACCTTATAAAATGAGGAATGGATTTGTTCTTTTCTTCATTTCCTAGTCCCATGCCAGTTTTCTGGTCTGTGGTAAAATAAGTGGCATCTGATCTAAAACAGCATCAAATCTCCAATTTTTGTCAATCCCTGAAAGGAATCTGGAATGACCTTATTTTTGGCCACCTAATTAACTTCAGAGAACATATTTACATATGAGAGAAGTTATAGTCCTAGAAGACAGAACTATTAATATAACCTATGAACAGAAATTATAGGAAGGTAAATTTTAGCTTGATATTAGGAAACAAACTGGTCTTGACTACCCCTATCTAGAAATAATTTCACATAAAAGTTTGCCTACTTCTAAAGGTATCCTTATTCACTTCTCACCTTCTGAGTACAAAATTGATAGTGAAGGGATTAAAAATTTCTTAGCCAGGCTCTCCCTTTGGCTTTTCCCCATAAGACTCTTTCATACTGACAGCAAAAGAGGCCGATGTTTTCATTTGCTCAGCTTCTATTGTAGCACCAAGGATAGCTGGTAACTTCAGCATCCTGGGAAAGACATTGGACTCAGGAGAGAGGAACTAAGGAACACATCATATGTGTGAATTATTTCTGCTAAGGAAAATAACACTGGTCTTATCTTCTACCTGAATTTGCCTAATAAGGAAAGCAAAAAGAGCTAGTATATACCAATCACATTTTATATACAACAGTGGTTCTCAACCTTCCTAATGCCGCGACCCTTTAATACAGTTCCTCATGTTGTGGTGACCCCCAACCATAAAATTATTTTCGTTGCTACTTCATAACTGTAATTTTGCTACTGTTATGAATCATAATGTAAATATCTGATATGCAGGATGTATTTTCATTGTTACAAATTGAACATAATCCACAGGTTGAGAACCGCTGATATACAACCTTGAGCACCGTGCATGAAGCTCAGTGGATTAACAGAAATTAAGCTAAATGGGACAGAAGATATGAATGAAACGCATGTAACTTGAAAATTCCTTATCTATGGTTGAGTGATTTTGATTAAAAAGGAAGAAAAATGTCATGACAGAAAAGACATTTCTTTTTGTTTCTTCTTCTTATTGGTTTTTTTTTTTTAAAGAGAGTGGAATAAAGAGATCTTTTCATTTTCCAGTAAGGATACCTTCTCATTATTAGCACTTTCAGACCATAGATAGTTTAATAGAAGTCAACAGTATGTTGGTTATCTTAATCCAGAGCTATCCTTATTTTTTTTTTTTTGAAGTGAGGCCTAATGCCTAGGTATTTTAGATTAAGATTGGATGTTGAAGGATAAGCATCTAGAAAAGTGTGGCCAGGATAAAGAGGGATATGGATACTATTTTGTATGAAAAACAGTTGAGGAATTGGAAATCTTTAGCTTAGATAATTGACAATTTAAGAAAGAGCAGTAGAATCCTCTTCAGATGTTTGGAGATTGTAATATGTGCTAGAAAGCAGAACTATTAGGAAAACCTATGAACAGAAATTACAGGAAGGTAAATTTTAGCTTGATGTTAGAAAGGTTTTCTGACAATTAGAATTCTCTGAAAATGGAATGTTCCTTGAGAATCTGTAAGTTTGTTAGAAGGGAGCAAGAAAGAACTGGATAATTATTAATTTAGATGATGAATAAGGGATTTATACCCTTCATAGGGATTTGGAATAGATGGCCTCTAGGATTCAGAGGAACTGGGCTTGAATTCTGACTTTGTTACTGTCTTGGTTGTGATGGGCAAGTCCTTTTACTTAGCTTCCTTATCTGTCAAATTATTTATTATTATTATTGTTATTAGTAGTAGGAATAGTAGTAGTAGTAGTAGTAGTGGTAGTAGTAGTAGTAGTAGTAGTAGTAGTAGTAGTAGTAGACTAGATCCCTTCCAGTACCAAATCTTATGGTTTATGATGGATGAGAAAGGGTTTTGAAGGCAAGACATAATCAACAGCAACAAAAAATTTCATTTTAATTTATTAAGATTCCTGCTTCTCCTGAGTGTATAGCATACTTATTTCAGGTCTTTCCCAGAGGACTATGCAAATGTATTTAGTTGCCTGGTCATCTCTATTTTCCTAGTCCATCTTCCCCACTCTGGCTTTACTTGTTTCTAATCACAGCCTTGACCATATGGAATCGAGACACCGCTCTGCACTCTATCTATTGCACCCCCTAGCTACCATTGGGACACACACTGCTGTTAAAATAATCTTTCTTACATATAGATTTCCTCTCTTTTCAAAAACTTTTGTTGGTGTTCCTATCACTGAAGTTTAAACTTCTGTGCATGATATTTCAAGTCCCCCAATGATCTGATGCTATCCTACCTTTTTGGGTGATGGTACTCCCTTCCATGGTATAATTAGAATACTCTCTAACCCAAGACCAAAGGGTCTTCCCCTTTAATGTTTTACCAGCTATTGCTATAGAGTCCCTTACCTCTGACTAATTGTTAATGACCTGTAAATTCAGTGGTTCTCAACCTTCCTTATGCTGTGACCCTTTAATACTCGTATGTGGGTGTATCTGCATGCAGGTGGACCTGCCTGGAGACGGAGAGAGGAGCAGTGTCTCGATTCCTAAGACCATTGGAAATATGTGTTTTCTGATGGTCTTAGGCAACCCCTGTGACCTGTGAAAGGGTCGTTCGACCCCCAAAGGGGTCCTGACCCACAGGTTGAGAACAACTGTGTAAATTCTTATCCATGTATAATCAACTTGCATTTTGAGCATAAATTTTCCTGGTCTTTAAATGTGGGTGTTCACTAAAAATTCTCTAGTGGATTTCAGATTCAGTTCCTCACTTCCTTTTCCAGGGCTGCTGGAACATTTCTAGATAAAGTCATGAAATTGAACTGATTCATGATATATAAGCTCAACTGTGTCCTTGCTCAACAATCTTTTTCTAAACCATTATTGATTTCCTATCTTGTACCTTAGAGAGACTACTAAAACATTTCTTCTCTCACCCTGTGGCCCCACTATTCCCCTTTCTTATAGTAAAATACCAGTCCTCCTACTTCATTCAGATTATTGAGATTATCTGACTTGAGTTTCCTTAGCTTGCCTCCTCCACTCATCATAACTTCTCAGCATCATTATCCACTCTTATCTCTTTCATATCTTACTAAGGCTGATCCTTCCACCTCTTCCCTTGATTCCGTCCCCTCTTTCCTCCTGTAGGATCTTGCTCCCACAGTCCTAACTTCTCATGTATCTTTAGTCTCTTTCTCACCACTGACTCCTTCCAATTGCCTACAAGTATGATGTGGTTACCCAATCCTATCAATTAGAAACCACAAGCAGTATTGTCACTGGAGTATACTATAGACCTCCTAAACAGAAAGAGGAAATGAGTGAGCAATTTGGGACGTTGTTATTGTTGAGTCGTTTGAGTAGTGTCTGATTCTATGTGACCCCAAATGGGGTTTTCTTGGCAAAGACACTGGAGTAGTTTGCCATTTCCTTCTCCAGCTCATTTTACAGATGAGGAAACTGAGTCAAAAAGGGTTAAGTGACTTGCCCAGAGTCACATAGCTAGTAAATGTCTGAGGCTGGATTTGAACTCAGGTCTTCCTGACTTCAGGTCCTGCACTCTATCTATTGCACCCCCTAGCTACCATTGGGACACACACTGCTGTTAAAATAATCTTTCTTACACATAGATTTCCTCTCTTTTCAAAAACTTTTGTTGGTGTTCCTATCACTGAAGTTTAAACTTCTGTGCATGATATTTCAAGTCCCCCAATGATCTGATGCTATCCTACCTTTTTGGGTGATGGTACTCCCTTCCATAGTATAATTAGAATACTCTCTAACCCAGCAAACATGCCCTAAATCTTTAATAATAATACTAGCATTTATAGAGCACATGATAAAAGGCACTGTGTTAAACACATTAAAAAATCATCTCATTTGATCCTCACAACCATCCTAGGAGGTAGATTCTATTATTATCCTTATTTTACAGTTGAAACTAAGATAGACAAGAGGTTAAGTGATTTGCTCAAGGTCACACAGCTAGTGTCTGAGACTGGATTTGAATTCAGGCCCAGTGCTCCATTCACTATACCATCTAGCCTCTATGTCTTGGCTCAAACTATTCTGCATACTTAGAATGTACTCCTTCTTGCCCATCCTTTAAAATTTAACTCAAGTACCACATCCTCCATAGTCTCTGATCTGTTCTCCACAATCCGTAGCAAAGACCTTCATCATCATAATGCATTTATAATTATATTTTGCACTAAAGTTTTCCACTAAAAATGCTGTATATTATGATTATTTTTTCTGTCTTATCTCCTTCTTACACTATAAGTATATGAGGTAAAATCTATGTCCTAGCTAACCTTTGTCTCTCACTCAGCACATAGCAGATATGGCTTCTATTATCATAGCTTTACCCAAGTCACCTAAAGGCTCTCCCTGGGGTCACCTTCTCTTCTCTCTTTACATACTTTGTCTTGGTGACCTTATCAGAAATTGTGGTTTTAACAATATCTCAGTAAAAATGACTCCTAAATTTATAGATCTTGCTTTAGTCTTTCTCTTCAGTTCTATTTCCACATCCTAAAGTATTATACATTTCAAGTTGGTTGTATAGCAGGTATCTCAATTTCATCATCTCCAAAACAGAACTTGATTTCTTTTTCCCCAAACCCACCTGTCTTCTGAAGTTCCTTAATTCTGTTGCAGGTATCACCATCTTTCCAGTCACTCAGTTTTAAAACCTCAGAGTCATACTGAGCTCTCCTTTCTCTCATCCCATAAAGCTGATCAGTTGCCATGTCTTGTTGATTCTACCTCCAAAACATGTCTTATGTCTGCCCCCCACTCTTCACTCATGGTCACCACTCAAGTTAAAGCCCTGCTCACCTTTCATTTGGACAATTGCTACAACCTCCTAAATGTTCTCTCACTCATCTTTCCCTTCTTGACTATCCTGCATATATGGAATTTAAACTCCTGTGTAAGATATTTCAAGTCCCCCAATGATCTGATGCTATCCTATCTTTCTAGGTGATTGAGCTCCCTTTCATAGTATAGCTAGAATACTCACTAACCCAGCAAACATGCTCTAAATCTTTAATAATAATACTAGTATTTAGAGAGCACATGATGTATGGTATTCCTCAATCACAGGTCTGATCACCTCCCCTCCCTGTTCAATAAACTCCACTGACTTCTTATTACCTCTAGGATAAAATACAAATAAAATGTCTTCACAATCTGGCTCCTTCCTCTTTCTCTACGTTTATTATCCATTAATCCTCTCTGTGAACTCTATGTTCCAGCAAAACTGTTCTTGCCATTTGTCACATATTCCATTGACTTTGTACCCAAGCTTTTGCATCGGTTGTCTCCCATTCCTGGAATGAATTTCCTCCTCACCACCACTTCTGGGCATTCCCAATTTCCTGTAACAAAATCTCCTACCTGAGGCCTTTCTGATCACCCAAACAACTAGTTCCTGTTCCCACAGGCAGTTTACTTTGTACACACACACACACACACACACACGTACAAGCATATATATGTATGTATGTATAAATGTATAAACACACACACAGAGGGATGCTTTCATTTTTGACTTTGTAGCCCCTATCATGTTCCCAACCACATAGTAGGTATATGATAAATGTTTATTGATTGATTGAAATCTCACAGATTACCTAATCCAGTCAGAAAAGCTCTATGGGGGCCCTTTATGGGTAGAGCTCACCAGATAAAGAAATTATTTTTAAGATTATATGAAAAAAGGTTAAATTAAACACTGTAAAATAAAACGATGGTTTGAAACACTGTAAACAAACCCAAAATTGAACATTAAAGTAAAATCAAAATAGATATATGTAGTGTTAACCTATTACCAGTAATATGACTGAATTTGGTATTCTAAATGAGAAGGAAGAAATGGGAAAAAAAAGGGAAACGAATAAGAGGATTTTAGTATGATCTTAGCAATGAAATCATATGTGTGTGTATATACATACATATATATTTATCATTTAGCCAAGAAACAATTCCATCTTTATTGGGAGAAGTGACCTTTAACTATTCTACACATGCATAAAGGCAAGTATGCTAGATGCAGAGTGTTAACTTGGAAAAAAAATCTTGTGTTGTTTTTTTTCTGAGCACAGTTCGATTGCAGGCTACTGAATAGAGCCTGCAAACCATAGGAAAACAAATATGCTACTTATTCTTTACATATATAAGCTTTGGGGAAAGCGTTCCTTGACAGTTCCTTGACTTTTTAAATATAGCAAATCTTTAATCAGGCTAGATGCGTTAAAAACGTGATTTTTACCAGTGAATTGACCCGAGTTGAGTACTTGTGTTGAAATGCTTTTTTTTCCCCCCTTGAAAGCTGACTTGTGGGAAAAAAAAATCAGATATTCTATGATATACTTTGCCTCAATGACAAGATGTTTTGGGGGAAATCATCCAAGCTTGAAATAAAATCTTTATTGAAAGTAATTCTACATTCATGCCAGTCAGATACATTGTAGGATTAGACCAGATATCCCAGGGGAAAACTGCAGTATATGCACCAGGCAGAGTTGATTATTTGGACCTCCTGTCAGTTTTTAACTCGCTGACAATGGCTGAGGCTTTCAGGCCTGGGACAACTTTGTTTTCAACGTTATTCTAAAAGAAAGTTAATACACTTTATTTTGACTATGCCAAATGTACTGGAAAATAACCTGGTAATAAGATATCCTCCACCTATGATGTTATATGTTTGCAAAGAACAGTTAGTTGTGCATGCGCATTTTAAAGACGCAAAAACATATTGCAAATGGTTCAGATATATGAAGAATTTTTCTGGTTGAACTTTTTTGGGGAGGAGACAAGTTTCCCTTTTACTCCCATAGAAGAAATAAATGTAAGTAATCACAGGAGCAGCAAAAAAGATTTACTTTGCAAATTCACCTTAAATGGCAGAACTGCCTTTTCTTTTCTCCTGCCAAAGTAATTTAATTATCAATGTTATTTGGTGTCAAAATGAAAGACAAAGGTGTCACTTAGAGCATCAACAACTGCTCAAGGTGTCACTTTGGAAAAGGTCATGGAATTGCTTTTTGGACATAATTACCAAGGCAATGAAGGTAGAAAGGATAAATAAATCATTTCATATTTGGTATCATATTTAAATTCCTTGGAGACTGACATTAAAACTATGGTCTTGTAGGAAAGAAAGTACCCAGTGAGTTGCTTGCTTGGTAGTATAACCCCCCCTTTTTTTTTCCATCTGGATTTAATGTCATATTCTAACCTTTGCATTTCATTCATTCAAGTAAATTCAAAATTGAGAAGGAAATTAAAGCCAATAAAAGCTCTAGATTTCTCATTTAAAAATGAGAAAGATTAAGAAGATACCTCAAGTCAGTTATATCTATATGAAAAGTGTGTATAGCCTACCCAATTCCAAGCCCCTAAATAATTACTTGTGTGTCTCAACAGAGACTTCTTCCTTTTTTCTCCCCCTTTCTTGTTTTTGACTCCTGTTCATCAGTTCTTTAAAGACCTAACTTAAAACTTACAACCTTAAGGAAAACTTCTTGGTATAGACTGCATACCTTCTGATCACTTTACCGACTCACCTGGCATTTCAGTATTCATTCAATTTTTACTACATCATTTTGCACGAATATGTTGCTTTATGTTTTATCTTCAAATCATTTCACTGCCCAGAAGCTTTATCTCCCTCCATGAGAGTGTAAACTCCTCAAGATTAGGCTCCCTATCTTCTCCTTTGGCATCTGTTCATAGCACCCACTACAATGTTCTGTTCACAGTGGTGACTCAATACTTGTTAATGAGTTCTCTCAGGAAAGTAGATTAGAGCTTTATGGATGAGTTGTGAGAGAAGCAGGCAGGTGAGGCACATTGTTGGTCTTGTAGATAGGGCACTAGAGTGGGAATGAAGTGCATCAGGTTAATTGTCTGCAGCTGGCACGAAATGTTCCCATAGACAGGCTACTTAAATATCCTTAATGCCTTCAATTTTCTCTTTTGTCTAGGAGGGATAATAAAACCTGACCCAATCTACCTACCCACCTCATGGGGTGGTTGGGAAGAAAGTACTTTGTAAACTCTAAAGTGCTCTATTAATGTGAGTTATTAGTATTATTACAACTCTCAAAGGGATATAGAGACTAGGACAGATTGTGGACTCTATCAGCCTACTTATCTACATCCATAAATGCCTTTCTCTTTTCCACCTCCTCAGCAGCTTATAGCACTCCCCTGAAGTCAGCAATAGAATATGAGATGGGGAATGCTTGGGAAGTGTTGAGCAGAAGAATCAAAACCTAATAATAGAATGTTAGAGCCAAAGGTGATTTAGACATCAGCCCTTAGATCCCATGTAGTGCCATATCTTTCTTGATAGGTTTAAAACTGAGGCACATACATATCAAGTGGTTCTCCCAGGGCCATGTAGCTTGTTAGTGGCAGAGTGTAAGTTAGAAGTCATATTTCCTGGCTCTTACTCCTTGTTCTTTCTACTATTCCATTACAATAAGGATCAAATGTTCAGAGGTCTTGGGGAAGGAAGGGCATCATATGAAACAGACTATTATTTTTAATCCTACTGTTTTTAAAGTTTTGTGTTTATGCATGCAGTTATTTAGGCCAAAGGTATAAAATCAGAATGCAGCATGAATTGTTTGGGTTGGGTAACAGCTTATCCTTCACAAGTCTTCCTACAGAGCCCAATTTAAAACCAAAAACCAAAAAGAAATATTGAGTTCACTCTCTGACAAAAAATATGTGGAAGGTATAGGATGTCTGAGAAGAGAAAGAGAGGACTGTGGAGACAAAATGCTGGACACACAAATTAGGTCACAGGTACTTCCAGAGATTGTACTCTACATTCTGCTCTTGAAATTCCTTCTTATCTGAAATCTTGACTGGCAGCACTTCCTCGCTACCCCCATCCCAGGTATGAGGGACCATTTGGCTCCTCTGACTCCTCTTCCGGATTGGCTTACAGGCATGGGGGAGAATTCCTAGATCTTGTTTCTGTTTGGCCAATCCCTTGTGATGACATTGTTTAGAGTCTGCTCCTGCCAGGTCTCAGTACAAGAAGACAGATTAAATCAGGTCCCTCTTTGACCTCAAAAAATAAAAAGTAATATTAAAAGGGAACTTCAAGATCATTTAAACATGCTATACTGATTTTACTTGTTTACAATAGTTTCTCAGATGAAAAAAGAAAAATGGTGACTTTGGACTTTTATTCCACAATGAAGGACTGTTTGGTAAAAGAGAAGTGATGGGAAGAGTGTGAGAAAATGACAATGTTGTGGGGTTCTTAACCTGGGCTTTGGGAACTTTATTATTGTTATTTTTTTTTTGAGAAATGAATTATAATTGGTGGGTTTTAAAAAAAATAATTACATGTCTTTTATTTAGAAATTTCTAGGTGGTACAGTAGATAGAATGCTGAGCCTGGAGTCAGTAAGATCTGAGTTTGAATAGAGCCTCATGCTCTAGTTGTGTGATCCTGGGCCAGTCACTTAACCTCGCTTTTCTGGACTTTGCATTTATTCTTTCACCTTTCTTTTTTCTTCATTTAGTCCACTTTTCATTTAGTCTACTGAGGTATTTTTGGATGCCAATTCTATCATACAGTATTTTAACAATATCGGCTCCAAGTCATTCTAAAATTGGATAAGTATCTAAGTCTTGGATAAAAATATTCAATTGTAAAATCATAATAACCAGCACCTACCTCCCAGGATTGTTTTGAGGATCAAATGAGAGAATATTTGTAAAGCACTTAGCACAAAACCTGGTACAGAGTAGATAATAAATACTGATTTCCTTCCTTCCTTCCTTCTTTCCTTCCTTCCTTCCTTCCTTCTATATTGTTCTGAAAGGGGATCCACAGGTTTCACTGGAAAGCTGAAGGGACTATGACACAAAATAAATTAAGTTTTTCTGTTCTAAAATTTTTGACAATTAAGAAGACGACTGACATGGCCAGAGAGGTACTCTAGATTTTAGGAGAGTAGAGTTCCATAGACTTGTAAGAGAAGTCAGAATGAATGAACTGAGGCTTGTGAACAAAAAATAGCAAGGACACAAAAAATAGATATTTGTGTTCTATGTTTAACAAGAAAAAGAGGAAGAAACGCACAGGGGGAAGGTTAATGGAGAAAATGAAAAAAACTAATTGCTATTTTGCAAGGAGAATGAGCATCGGAATGGAAAGAATGATGCAAACATTGGTTGGAAAGAATTCAAGTTTAAGATAGGTGGAAAGAGATAAAGAGAGCACTTAGCATCCCTAAATGAATTCAAATTACTCTCTTCAGATAAATTATGTCCCAAGATCCTGAAAGAACACTAAGGTGTGAGAGAAGTCCTACTATTGGTGATAAATGGGAA
Organism: Pseudochirops corinnae; assembly: GCA_028646515.1. Classification (NCBI taxonomy): domain Eukaryota; kingdom Metazoa; phylum Chordata; class Mammalia; order Diprotodontia; family Pseudocheiridae; genus Pseudochirops; species Pseudochirops corinnae. The sequence continues at coordinate 201,189,093 of CM053588.1, read as the reverse complement.
AGGTGGTAGAAGACTAAGGAGACAAATAAATGTTGCAATTCTCAGAAATAAGGGAGATACTGCAAATTACAAACTGTTGAATCTGTTGTTAATCCCAGGCAGAATTTTAGAACAGATTCTACTGTTTGTTGATTAAGTACTTGATGCATACCAGGGGTTGGAGATACAGAGGAAGAGAAAAAAGTCTCTGCCCTCATGGAACTCACATATTAAATGAATGGTTTGTGACCTGGTAAAAAAATCTGGATTTTTATTTAAATTTAATTTATTTTTTTTAATTTTAAATTTAAATTTTTTTAGATTTAAATTTTAGATTAATTAATTATATAAATTTAATTTATATAATAAATTAAATTTATTAAA
>CM053588.1:201169499-201188630 GCA_028646515.1 Pseudochirops corinnae | reverse complement strand
TCTTTCATGAAACCCTATGTGTAAAATGGAGAAATTTGGAGTAGGTTATAATAGTTGGGTAGATATAGTATTGATAGAATTAGCATACTCAGTGTATCAAGGGTATTGATTAATGTGTACACATCAAACTAGAATGAAAGCTATACTCATATGAAGAAGGGTTTTGCCTTCAACCCTCTTCTGTTAAATATAATTTTACAAATATTTTATTAGTATCTTTTGATTTTTCCATCCCCTAAATTTTCTGGAGACCATCTCCTGTCATCCTGATCTATATCTGGCCACTCGACCCAGATGGCTCCAAAGAAGAAAGTGAAGCTGGTGACTTTGCACAGCCCTCCCTCACTCAAATCCAATTCACTTTCAAGTCATGGCATCATCTTTCTGATGTCATAGTTCTCTTCAAGAACAAAGGACAAATAACAACAACCTAAATTTTCCATTGTTTTCCTCTCCTGAACAATCCCTTACAACTAGGAATTTTTAAAAAGGAAAAAAAAAAAAACCTAGTTCAGTAAAACTACAACATATTCAAAAAAAAAATCTGGCATTATATTACTGTACCACACCCTGAATCCCATTGCTACAAAGAAACAGGGGAAAATGACTTTGTATGTCTCTTCTTTAGGAACAAGCTTGGTCATCAAAATTCTATAGAATTGTTTTGATTGTTTTGTTCTTGTTGATCTTTTCATTTACGTTGTTGTAGACATTGGGTCTGTTTTGTGGTTTCAGCTTACTTCATTTTGCCTCAGTTCATATAATTCCTCCATTGCTTTTCTGCAATTAGTCTTTTTCTACTAGATAATTTTATCTGTTAGTCTTTTTCTACTAGATAATTTTATCCAAGACTTAGATAGTTATGCTATTTTAGAATGACTTGAGGCTGATATTGTCAATATACTGTATGACAGAATTGGCATGCAAAAATACCTCAGTAGATGAAATGAAAAATGAACTAAATGAAGAAAGAAAATAAAAGTAATAGAATAAATGTAAAGTCCTACACATAGATTAGTAAAATTTACTGTTTAAGTACAGGATGGAATGAAATATGGCCAGCCTGAAGTTCTAAATAAAAGAGTTTGAGAGGCAGCATCATGTAGGGGAGAGAGTCAGGAATTTGGAATCAGGAAGACCTGAGTTCAGTCCTACTTCAGACTCTCACTTTGTCACCCTGGGTGAATTATTTGTTCTCTCTTGGTCTTGGTTCATCTGTAAAATGATGGCATTGGGCTACATGGTTTCTGAGGTTCTGTCCAACTCTAAGTCTGTGACTCTGTATCTTAGGAATTCCAGCCAAATGTAAGTTCAATATGGATTGAGTGTCAACAAAGCTAATATAGTCTCTAGAGTGTGTGAATAGAAATATATCTAGAACAAGTGATGGTCAATATCTTTATCTATTCTGTACTGTTTTTGAAATATTATGTTTAGTTCTAGATACTGTATTTAAAAAGTGCCCAAGGGGCAGCTAGGTGGTGCAGTGGATAGAGCACTGACCCTAGAGTCAGGAGGACCTAAGTTCCAATCCAGCCTCAGACACTTAACACTGACTAGCTGCGTGACCCTGGCCAAGTCACTTAACCCCACTGCCTCATCTCCATCCCCCCCCAAGAAAAAAAGACAAAAGAATATGTCTAGAGGAAGGAGATCAGACTAGTGGAGATAAAATTCCACCATCTTAGAAAACACTTAAGGAACAATGATTATCACAAAGGTGAGAGAAGCTTAATAGTTTTAGAATAGTTGTATTTAAATATGTGAGGCCCTATAGAAGATGGATTCAATTTATTTAGAATCTATTGATCCATAAATGAAAATGAGTTCTACTGGTTGTAAATAAGAGGGAGACAAAGCTTTCTAATTATTACATCTGTCCAGAAATGAAACAGGCTTTGTTATGAAGTAACAAGTTTCTATTCATGAATCACTGAAGGTATTCAAGTAAATGACCAATTGGAGGATGTTGGAGAGAGACACTATGCACTGTGCAAGGTTTGGATTAGACAACCTTTAATATCTTTTCTATGGGACAGCTAAGTGGCTCAGTGGATAGAGTACTAGGCCTGGAGTCAGGAAGACCTGTGTTCAAATTTGACCTCAGACACTTAACTAGCTATGTGATAGTTGGTAAATCACTTAACCTCTCTTTGCCTTAGTACATTGGAGAAGAAAATGGCAAACCACACCAGCATCTTTGCTAAGAAAACCCTAGACAGGGTCATGAAGAGTTGGATGTGACCAAATGACAGAACAACAGCAAGGTCCTTTCTAGAAGCATCATGGTATGGTGGATAGAAAGTTAGCCTCACATTCAATAAGATTCAGGTTCAAGTCATATACAGACTTCGTGACCCTGACAAGTTATTTAAACCTCCCAGTGCCCAGGCAATTCTCTAAGACTACATTGAAGAGAATGGTGGAGCTGAATAAGTAAAGGAAGCTCTTCAGACAACTTGGACTGATGAAATGCTGGTGGTGTCCCCAAATAAATTACTACCACCAACAAAAACAAGGTTGCTTCTATATCTAAGATTTTATGAGTTTGAAAAAACAACAACAAACAAACCAAATAAAATATTCAGTGCTCTCTTCTAAACTGGATTATACCTAAGGTTATATAATTTTCTATTTTTCTTAAAACAGACTCCAGAGGAACTTTCTAGGCAGGACAATAAATTGGGAAATTCAACATTCGTTGCAAAATGAATTAAACTTAAGACCTCCCTGGTCCTAGTATTTATTTAGTCCCTTAAGGTTTGCTAAATGCCTTATATATCTTAACTCCCCACAACTTTTATCCCCACAAAAACCCTGGGAGGTGAAACTAAAGTAGATGAAATTAAGGGACTTGACCAGAGTCACACAGCTAGTAAATTTCTGAGGCTGGTTTGGACTCAAATCTTCCTGAATCTGAGTCCAGACTCTATCTGTCTACAGTTGCCAACACTAGACAGACCCAGTCAAGCTTGGTTCTGTGTTGGGGGAATGCTGCCTTAAGGCACCTCATATTTAAGCAATTAGTAAATGTGAATCATTTCAGTTTTAAGTGATAATAAAAAACAACATGGTTGAAACTCTGTAACTGTATAATGTAAATGAGTCAAACTAAGGATTCCTACAGACCCTTTAGCAGTGGTTCTCAACCTTCCTAATGCCAACCCTTTAATAATCCTATGTGGGCGCATCTGCATGTGGGCAGACCCACCTGGAGACAAATAGAAGAGTGGTGTTGGTTCCTAAGACCATCGGAAATATGTGTTTTCTGAAGGTCTTAGGCGACCCCTGTTGAAAGGGTCATTCGACCCCCAAAGGGGTCGTGACCCACAGGTTGATAACTGCTGCTTTAGAGGTTCTAGGGTAGATTTCAGATGATCAATGGATTTGGAAAGGAAAAAAAATACATCTTTATTTTCACTAACTTCTAAAATGTGGTATTTCCTTCAGTTACGACTTTTTAATAAAACATTTTTCTGAGAAAGGGTCCCTAAGCTTCACCAAATTGCCAAAGGGTCCCAAGAATTAGAGAAAAGGTTAAAGTATCAGTGATACCACTTAGCAGTGGAATTATTGTCTTCAACATATACAAACTGAACAGGCAGTCAGTGAAAGAGTACACTGAACTCCTGAAATGGTAAAACTGCAAATCGTCATTGAGGTGACAGGCTTTGTTTTGAGATATATAATCAAAAGTCAGTTGTCAACAAAGTAGGAATGTTTTTTTATACCCCATCATCTGTATCTCCAAGAATGTTCTTCCAATATACCTCTTCTCAAAGCCCCAGCTAGAGGGATTACAAAGTTACTGATTATATAAACCCAATTTGTTTAAACAGTTTGGTTCATTTCAGCTGAGTATAAAATGTCATGATAAATTAGAATTCCTGCTAGTCAACATACACAAATGTGCTCTCATTATTACTTATGGTACTTTTCTTTATGGATGATTGGCTTAGCTGCAAAGTAGGGATACTCACCAGCTGATGAACGTAAGGCAAGGCAAACACTGTCAGCAAAGCAACATCCTTTGCTAACTGTTTATGTTAGACTCATAAACAGTACATAACTGATGATAGAAAGCCTCCTTCTTTAACTTACTCTTTTTTTATATTGTGTCCTTCCCTCATTACTTTTGGCAGATATTTTAAACTTTTTTTTTTCTTTTCATCTTGGTTGAGTTATATTTCTTCAGAGGCTGGTCTATAGCCAGGAAAAGTTGTATTTCTTTGTGTTATGGTCCTGAGTAACCCCGTTAGACAATTGGTAGGTAATACAGGGGGAGGGTGACTAGGTGGCTAAGTGGATAGAACTTTGTATCTAGACTCAGAAAGACTCATCTTCCTGAGTTCAAATCTGGCCTCAGATACTTACTAACTGTGTGACCCTGGGCAAGTCACTTAACCCTGTTTGCCTCAGTTTCCTCTTCTGTAACATGAGCTGGAGAAGGAAATGGCAAACCACTCTAGTGCCTTTGCCAAGAAAACCCCAGATGGGGTCATGAAGAATTGCACATGATTGAAAAATGACTGAACACAAGTAATGCTGAAGCCGTGATTAACTAATTTTCAATTGTCCCCAAGGCAAAGAGACTATGTGGATGAATGCCATACGTAGACAGAACCCACATCTCATTTTGGTTTCTGGTTTTAAACCTTCTTTACTCTAAATACTTTACCAGAATTGCTAATAAGTGACAATCTTGATCTATTTAATCATTTCATCACTCTTCTGACTACACTTTGGGATACATAAGTGATGTAGAACCAAAGGTGAACAGCAAGCTAGAAGAATAGACTAGCTAAAGTGAATAATTGCCTTTAATCACCAACAGCTGGCTACCAATGCAGTTCTGGTGATCTGAAAGAGCTAGTAGAAGCTTCTGGAATTGCTTAATTTAGATAAAGGGAGATGCTTTAGCAGTGGGAGGATCTAGTTCCTTATAGACATTTTCTATATTGTCCTCTCTCTTCTTATTTGCATTATATTCCTTCCATTAATTTCTTTTAGTTCACTCTATTCTTATTAGCATTTTACTTTTCAGACAATTGGTGTAGGGAAACAACTTCTGAGCTGCTCTATTCACTGCTTTACTTTCTTTATTTTCAGTTTTCTTAATTTCTCAATTCATTTTCCCATAGCATGATGGAGTGGCTAGGGAGCTGGACTCAGAGCAGAAAAACCTGTGTTCCAATCCTGCCTCTTATCCATATGTGCTATGTGACCCTGGGCCAGTCACTTTTTCCTCTAATTACTATAGGCTAGATGTTGTGAACACATGCCAGGCCTCAAAAGGCCTATAATTCTCCTGAGTGCTCTGGAACCAGATCAAAATGTAATTGGGAAATATTTAACAAAATAAATAAAAATGAAATTGAACATTTATGATGTTAATATGTAGTTTTCCAAGTCAATATATAGTCCCCAGTTTCTGAGCCCCTATTTCTATTAGAATTTGACACCATTGCCCTAGGCAACTAAGCCTTATAAATTGTAAAGAAGGTGCCAATCTCTGTTGGTAAGAGGAAGTTTCCATTTAGCAATAAAAATCACAGATCCAGTCCCTATTTCTGTCCTAATTTGTTCTTGTTTCAAAATTTTGCTTACCTATAATCAGGAATTTTGCTTCTCAATCTCCTAGGAGTAAGTGCAACAGTATAGGACAGAAAGGCTGACCAAGAGCTAAGATTTGGGAAGCAGGGCACAGACAAAGGGAGAGGGAAAGTTAGAGCTTTTGTTGTTTGTTGTTCAATTATTTCACTTGTGTAGACTCTTCATGACCCCATTTGGCATTTTCTTGGCAGATATACTGGAGTGGTTTGCCATTTCCTTCTCCAGCTCATTTGACAGGTGAGGAAACTGAGGTACAGGGTTAAGTGACTTGCCCAGGGTCACACAGCTACTGAGCGTCTAAGGCCAGATTTGAACTCAGGAAGATGAGTCTTCCTGACTCCAGGACCGGTGCTCTATCCACAGTGCCACCTAGATGCCCCCAAATTAGGGTAGCAGTGTCTTAAAAGGCAGCTTAGCAAAGATGAATGCAAGTGTTAGAGTGTGGTGCAAGGTATAGGCAGGGAATCAATAATGGGTGAGTGAGAGAGGTGAAAACTTCTCACACTATACTCTAAAATCTAGTAAGGTTTTTTGGGGGAAACAGGCCTCAGTTCCCCTTCACCAGAAATCACATGATTTACAAGGACTCAAAACTTGGAGCAGTAGGGAGTTATCCCTCTCCTCAGTGACTCTTCAGCATAAGATATGCCAAATAAGGACAGGAGTGCTTTCTCAAATGTCTTACCTATATTGGATGGTCTACTGTTTCCTTGTTCAGGTACTTGAGGTAGATTGCTGGGCTTAGATTGTGCACCTGACTTCAGCCAATAGAAGAAAAGGGTCAGCAGGGTGTGGGGGAGAATTCTGCCTTAGGGCTTTATAACTTCTCCATTTCCTTTTCTAAATTGCTTCTCCTCCCTGACCATTTGTCAGAAGGGGGGGGGTGGCCCTTTCTTGAGATCGTAATAAACCATTCTTTTCTACTTCCTACCTTGAGAAGCCTCTGTGTAGTATTTGGGTAAGGATCTCTGTTGCACGCAGTTTTGGGGTGCACACAATGGGGAGGGCTATTGGAAGTGAAGAGACTCAAAACAAGGGTGAGGGGGGAGCGCAATAAAAATAACAAACTAGCGAGCATCAGAAGAATTGGAAGGAAAAAAAGAGCTGGAGTGAATCAGGGCACAGTGACAGCCACATAATATCATCAACTCAATTGCCTTTAGCCTCCTGAAAAAGCATTTTTAAAACAATTAACTAATGAATTTTACCTGCCCCTATTTAACAAACAATAAATAAAACCTTCAAAGAAGTATTCATAGTTCAACAACTTTGACTGTATCCCAAAACATGTCTCATTATGTATTTTAAGTCTTTCATCACTCTGGCAGGAGATGGTTGGCATGTTTTATTTTCAATGGTCTGTACTTATAGTTTACTGGTGCATTGATCCAAGTTCTAAAGTCTTACATTTTTTAAAAATTTATTTTGTTTTTAATTTATGGAAATAAACAAGCATTTCTATAACATAGCATAATAAAAAAAGATAATTACACATGGAACTGCAAATCTCTTATGTACAATTCGCTATTCCTTTTAAATATATAATAGCTATCACAGAAATTTCTTTTTTTCCTTCCCTTTCCCCCCTCCATACCCTAAAGATGGCTACCATTAGACATAAATATCTATATGTATATATATACAAAAATGTAAATTATTCTATACATACTTCTATTTATCAGTTCTTTCTCTGGATACAAATTACAGCTTTCTTTATGTATTCTTTATTTTTAATTTGTGAATTTATAATAGTCAAAGAACTGGAAATTGCAGGGATCCTCATCATTTGAGGAATGGCTGAACAAGTTGTGGTATATAATTGTGATGGAACACTATTGTGCTATAAGAAATGATGAGCTTGATGATCTTAGAAAGGCATGGAAAGACTTGCACAAAAAGATGAAAAGTGAAGTGAGCAGAACCAAGAGAACATTATATATAGTAACAGCAATAATGTTCTAAAGTCTTTCCAAGTTGTTTTTCCCTATACCACTGTATTGTATAAATGTCTCCCCTATTTCTCACCTAACCTTGCATTAGTTCATAGAGATCTTCCCAATTTTCTCTAAAACTATTAATTTTGTCATTTTTTTTTTTTTGCTTTTTTGGGGGGGAGGTAGGGCAATTGGGGTTAAGTGACTTGCTCAAGGTCACACAACTAGTTTTGTGTGTGTCTGAAGTCATATTTGAACTCAGGTCCTCCTGACTCTAGGGCTGGTGCTCTATTCACTGTGCCACCTAGCCACCCCAATTTTGTCATTTCTTAATGTACAATCACATTCTATTAGATTCTGAAAGTTAGTTTGCTTGGAACCTAGAGGTTTGTAAGTGATGATCATTTAAAATACCTGGCCAGGTAATGAGTTTGGAGGTAAAGCAGACTCAATTTCCTTTCAGAAGTTAATAAATAGCCTCATACCAGAGCTATCATCCTCACTGTTCTTGTTCTCTGGAAAAGACTTTGATTCTGTCTCCATAGTTGAAAAGTAACCAGTTGATTTGATCAACTCAGTAAGAACAATTGATTTGGAAACTCCATGTAGAATCTCTGCTACTACTTAAAAATCTTATCTTCTCTTTCCATGGTTCCTCTGACTTGACTAGATAGCAGGGATTTTCATCTCAATAGTCACTGTTTTCCAAGCCAGGTTGGTAGGAACCCTAGAAGCCTGGACTCATAGCTGTCTGGTAAGACTTTGTGCATTCATTTTCATTGGTGACCTTGGCATAGCACAGAGTCACCAATATGATCCAATATCACCACTTACTTCAAAAGAGGGACTGTGTAATCCTCCTGTATTTATATGAACATATTAACAAACTTTTCAATCCAGGCTCACAGGGTTGGGGGGCCACTGGCATAGCTACCTTATATTAAGCAGAACTGTAGTTTATCTTCAAAGCTGCTAATTGAAGTGGCTGAAACTGCACCCTCTGCACTCTTCAGGGAATGTTTTAGGGGCATTAAGTAGTTATCAGATGCTCAAGTATATCTATAGAGATGATTTTCCAACAAACAATGATGAAGACATAGCTTTCATTGACTATCTGGATAGCTCAGTCAATCTTTTATTACACTCCACTTTGAGGAAATCAATTATAATTTTTGATCTCCCCACCTCCTACATCACATCATTTATTCTCTTTTCTTGTTTGTCTAAATTAGAAGAAAAAATCAGCTCATCAGGTAGACTAAATCTCTTCAAGGTCATCTTTGTTTCTAATTCTCTACATCATTTATCATTAGGAAAAAAATGTATTCAAGATGCTCCAGTGTTTCTAAGTATGAGTTTTATGATCTTTTGATGTTTTGGAATTATATTTGTGTGTGGTCCATCTTGCTCAACACTCCAAACTCACTGTGTCTCTGCTGCCATCTTTAAAACAATAGTTGCAGACTTTCAAGTTGCTAATAGCATGCCAAACAATGGACATAAAATGTGGACTTCATTTCTGGAGGCTTGAGTACCCATATTAGTTTCTCTGATATGTGTCCCCAAATTTTCAGACTTAAATTCCCTACTCAGACTAGAATGAGTCCAAAGGTGGGATATTACAGAATGTTAACTTCAATCCTTTTTTTTTTTTTTAAAGTTAGTGAGTGTTAAAAACATATGCTTGCTTTTTCACTCTGGGGAAAAAAAAGCATTCCAACCTTTTGGGGTGGGGGATCACATATAGCTCTAAAATAGCTGAAGCTAAAAACATCCAACTTGGCATGACTTTAGTTACCACTGAGGAAAGGAAAGGAAGCCAAGTTTTTGAAGAAAATGGTGATGTATTTTTAAAGTTAGAAAAGGTTAAAATAATCAGTGTGAGCATGCTCAGTAGGGGATTTTTGACATTTCTTTTAGGTCAACTTTCTTAAAGGGTCTACATTTAAAATGTTCTGTAAAACTACACAAGTGTGATTGCTTTCTAAATCCCTTAGTTAGGACAGAGAGAGGAGGCTCTCTGTATTAATTAAGGTCATTGCCTTCCCTCCTAAAACATATACACACACAGAAACCAAGCCTAATGATATCAAATTGAATTTTCTATAGTACTTTTTAATTCATCGAATATTGTCACTGACAACTTTCCTGACATGATAGAATGGAATCTCCTTGAGGGCAACGGTTACTTCATTTTTGTCTTTGTATCTCCAGCACCTAGTCATATCTGATACATAGTAGATGTTTAGTAAGTGGTTGTTTATTGAATGAATTAAAAAATACTGTATAAACAAAAGACCAAGATTCATTGATTTGCTTGTGGTGATTAGCAATCAGTGAGTTTTGAGTTTGCAATCCAGATTACTATACTGAGATATACCAGCAAAATTGAGGAAGTCTACAGTCAAAATTTGCTCCTACTATAAAACAAATATGCTTATGTTGGATGCGTTTCTGAGCCTACTGCTATATAGGTACCGTTCATTAATAATACATTAAACCAAGTTGATGACATGGCAGTTAAACTTTTTAAAAAAACTTTTTGATTCTTACATTTATAATCATAATGCTGCTTGGATGTAGGTTTGGCATTTAATATTCTGTATTTCCTTTATATATAACTATACTTAAAATCAATGTTCTTTGTAAGCTCTTGTGTCTAATGAATTCTAATTGCAAACTGTGGATATAAACTACATATGCTTTGGTAGCGATTGTCATTTATCATACTTTTGTCACTAAAGAAAATCTCATAAAATATTTCTAAATTATCTTTTTTTAAAATTAGATATTCTTTATTGAGGGTGTTCGGGGAAAGAATGCAATAATAGGCTTATGCTTCACCAAGGAGCTGTTAGGGCATGATTTACATACTTTGCCACAACTTGTGTTCTTTTCAAAATGGAGCAGGCTCTGTAACTAATTCAATTCAGAATTTAGTGGGGGGAGAAATCTAAAGAATAATGTCTGTGTTTATGGACTTTGTTGCCTCTCATCCAGGCATAATTCTTAAACTTGAAATTCTCATTTAACAACAAAAAATTTAAGCCTCAATGATAAAAACAATAATGCCAAATTCTGACCTGTCATGAAGAAATAAGGTCAGCTTCTATAATGATTATTCTTCATTAATCCTTGGCAGGGCCCTCAGACACCACTAATCCAACTCCTTCCTTTTATATACGAGGTAAATTAGGATTGGGAAAGTGAAATGACTTACCCTAAGTCACACAGGGACTGTCAGAGGAGGAGTTTGACCCCAAGTCTTCTTCCTACTGAAATATACTGCCTTAGTCAAACAGGTTGGACTGCCACGGTCAGAAACGGCTAACACAAATCCAAAGGGATGGGGAACCTGTGGCCTCAAGGCCACTTGTGGCCCTTTACGTCCTCAAGTATACCCTTTGACTGAATCCAAACTTCACAGAACAAATCCCCTTAGTAAAAGGGACCCAAGGACCTAGAAGACCACATGTGGCCTCGAAGCTGCAGTTTTCCCACCCCTGATTCCAGACTGCCTCTAACTATCCAGAATCTCAGTGTTAGCCCTGTTCTACAGCTGCAGGTGTTCAGTTAGGAGAAAATATTCCTCTCAATAGGTGGTAGAGCCTGAGGGTCAGTGTTTTAGCCTTATTTCTATTGTTTTCTTACAGAGAACTGCTCAATTCCTTCTTAAGAAATGGAATTTATATCTAATCTAGAGTGAAAAATTATTTTTGTTCTGCAGATTGGCAACCTTTGCAGAAAATAGGTTCACTTCTTAGTAGAAAATGATGATAGATTGTATATCTATTGACCAAGGACCATTTTAGCAGTATCTGGAGAAGCTTGTCTCTAGGCTGTGCAGAATTTTTCAGCTACTGTCTAGTGATTCTAGAAGACCACCTAGTAAATGATAGAAGGGTTGGGATTTTTGTCAATTGAAGGAGTACCCACATAGGTAAGGATGCTTAAAAACATTAATAATCACACAAATACTATCCAGAACCCCTCTGAGTTTTCATTTACATATATGGCAATTTGGCAGAAATGACAAAAAATGTGAATAAGCAATGTTGGAAGAGCTATGGATTGCCAGGTTGGTGGAACTGTGAATTGGAGCAACCATTCTGGAAAGCAATATGAACTATGCTATGTTCATATGCTTTGACCTAGAGATCCCATTGCTAAACCAGAATAATAAGGGACTGAGGATCTTATTTCTATCAAGTATGGGCAACAAGAAGAATTTTTAGTGACCTAGGTAGACTGTGTGATTTTTTTTTTAATATCTGCTCCAACCATGCTGCTAATCAGGAGAGATTAGGTGATGATATTGTAGCACAGATGGCACAGTAGATAGAATGCCCAGCCTAGAGTTGGGAAGACTCATCTTCCAGAGTTCAAATCTGGTCTCAGATGCTTACTGTGTGACCCCAGGTAAGTCACTTAATCCTGTTTGCCTCAGCTTCCTCATCTATAAAAAATGAACTAGAGAAGGAAATGGCAAACCACTCTAGCATCTTTGTCAAGAAAACCTTAAATGGGGTTAAAACAACAACAGCAACAATTGTGACTAATAAATCAAATATTTGTAAATGAGAGGCAATGTGGTGTCATGGATAGAGTATCAGTCTTAGAGTCATATCAAACCAGGGTTCAAGTTCTGCCAATGAGACATATTGATTATGGCCCTAGGAAAATCACTTAATCTCTCAATCCTCCAGCTAGTTTCTAAGACTATCAAATTCACTATAGCTGCCAATCTGCATTGATGAAGATGAGGGAGTTTCCAAAGGCAATGAAGTCACATTGATCTCTACCAAAGAGAAGAGTCTCATCTCAACTGGCTTTGGAATATAGATATTACTGAGCCAGGAACTAACTTTTCCCTCTCAATCAGTATGTATTGAGTATAACTACTTTCACATTGGGATTCCCAAAGTCTTTTTTACATTAAAAAAGGATCTTTATACTCAAACAGCTTAGAAGTCACTGTTTTAGATTATGCTGCTAGGCTGTGCTGATAAAGAAAGGAATAAAGAAAGGAAGGAAGGAAGAAAGAAGAAAGGAAGAGAGAGAGAAGGAGAGAGAAAGAAAGAGAGAAAGGAAGAGAGAAAGAAAAAGACAGAGGAAGAATGAAAGAAAGAAGGAAAGAAAGAAAAAAGGAAAGAAAGAAAGAAAGAGTAATCTAGTCAGCACACCCAGGGTAAACGGGCAGCTTCTGGCCATCAAACTTACCTTCCTTAATGTTTATTAACCTGCTCTCAAAAAAAAAAAATGTGCACAAGACACTTTTAAGTTGAATCTGCATTATTTACATTTTAAAAAATTACTTTCTTAAGTTTAGATAATTTAGAAAAATCCCAAATAATCAAGCCATGCTTTGTAGCATTGGTCCATTTCCAAAGTGTAAATGCTCACACTGAAAATATAGCAATTGGTTCTCTGGAGCAAGCCCATAAGATCTGGCTCCATTAGCATTACCACTGTGCTGTCTGTAAGAACCTACGACTAAGGGACAGGAGAAGAGGGTTCTAATTTGAGCTTTAGAAAGAGCCTCATTTGTTATGACTTGATTTCCATTTCCCTGGACTACTTACAAGAATACTGTGAAGATCAGAAATGCTATGTTTACAAAGTTCAGTGATTTCTTTCGAAATGTGATATTGTCATTATATCTTACCATTCCTAAAAGCCTATAAAACAGAGATTTTTGAAGTGCTGTTATTTAATTCATAACTGGAATCCAATGGAAGGGCTTAACTATTATGGCTGATGAAAGAGGCAATTTGACCTGGTAGATTAAGTGTTGGACTTGGGACCATAAAGACCTGGGTTCAGATCTCACCTCTGACACTTATTAGCTTTGTAAGCATGGTAGTCAGTCAACCTTTCTGAGTTTCAGTTTCTCCATGAAATGGAGATAATAATACTTTTAAAGTCTACCTTCTCATAGACTTGTGAGACTCAAGTGAGATAATGTCTCTGAAAGTGCTTTACAGACTTTAAAACTAGATCTATTTAAATGCCATAATGATGATGGCTATTTATAAGTGAAGAGAAAAAAATACGTAGCTGGACAATTATATTTGAACCTGAATTGTATCCAGGGCTACTGTCCCCCTGGTTGGTTTTGTAACTTTGGCCCAGGGTGTTGTTATTTTGTTCCTTGATTTTGGGGCAGACTAGCTAATCTGATTAATCAATTTTAGTTTGTTTTAGAGGCAGGCTCCACAACTTTCAGGGCCTGTGTGTCTCAGAAGTCTTTAGACTAAGTCTGAAAATTCAGGAGGAAAACCCCCCACTAAGTTTTAAAATTAATTCTTTAATTCAAGAATTCCTCAAACAACATTTCCTTACCACCCACTTGCACAACATACACCGCACACACATGCACACACAAAGAAATCCATTCAGGTGCAATCTAACTTGCAATCAAGAACTGCTAATATAGAACCTTTATCATCAGCACAGCACATCCAAAAATGTCTTTGTAAAATAAATCAAATTATATGAGTTAATTGATTCCAGGCAACATCAGCAACTGCAGGTGGAGGCTGAATAACAGGATGTTTATTAATGAAGGACTATTAATCAAAATTGACAATACCAATTCCTGTCCGTTGTATTTGAAAGCTACCTGCAGTGGTCATAGATACATTTGCTGAACTTGAAAATACAGTTGTATAAGAAGAGGAAATGGGGACATGTGATTTTTGTTGTGTCTAAATAATGAAAAGATATCCCTAAATCCAATTTGACAGGCAATGCCAAAAATGCCAGTGGTAATTAATTAGCACTTAATTTAGACCCTAGAACAACAGGATATCAGAATTGGTACTCAGGGCCATTTCCCCCTTAGGCTTCATCTCATGAGGGTCAGGAGTATGGCTGGGCATTGAAGGTCAATAAGTAAATTGGGAGAGCACATTGACACTGGACTTTTCATGATGGATCTCCTTCACCCTTTGTCGCGCCCTCCGGCAATTGCTGACAGGAAAAGGGCTGGGATTGTTTCAGGGGGCCTTCATTGTGCCTGTGTGATTAAACCAAGGTACATTCTACATTCCCAGGCGCGAGACTAGTCAGCCTGGAAACTTCAGAGAGGCATGAAGGTAATAAAACAAATTTTCACACTCAGGAAAAAAGCTTTGCTTAGAAGCAAATTCTACTTTAAAAGGATTCTTTTAAATTTTTTGATTTTGTGAACTTGGGTTTTAATTCATGAAAATTGGTAAGTGAAACAAATTAGGCAAGAATATTTTTGATGAATCTTTTAAAAAAAAGAAATGATGGATGTTGTTATAAACAACGACCATTACCAAAAATGCTTCATATTTCCATGATACTTTACTTCTAAGGGTATCAAAGTACTCTGGAAAAATATTCTCATGCAATCTGCCCTTTTCCCCCATTTCAGACTTTGTAGGATGCAATACCCTTTCTGGAGCCTCAGAGAATTTTCTCTTTGAAATTTCCCATCAATTACTGAATAAGCATCAAGTAAGTACCTCTTTGCAGGGTCCTAAACTCAGGAGGAGCCAATAAAAAAAGTGAAAAACTTCCTGCTGTCCAGGAGCTCATAAGCAGAAAGAAAGATGAATTCTTCTAGGTCTGTTGAAAATTTCCGAGATTTGTCAGCTGGGAGGGTCTTAGTTCTCACGTCTATAAATAAAGAGGGTTGGACTTAATGACTTTTAAGATACCTTCAGCTCTTTAATCTATGATCCCTTGAGGCTATGATAGTTTGAACAGTCCAACCTAAGAGAGTCATTAGAGAGTAGATCTTTGGGATGGGAAGGGCAGTGCTTCCTTCCTTTCCCTCTCTTCCTTCCCTTTCTCTCTCTGTACCCCACCCCCTTCCCAAGGAATAGCTAGCCCCAGGTCAGTGAGAAGGCTGGTTAGAACCTAGAGTAGGATTTGAAATCTGCTTCTTAAGTACTGCTCTGAATCCTCTACATGTGAATATGAGATACAAATTGTTTACTCTTTCCAAAGAGACTGTGACAAAGTTTATGAAAACTTAATGTATGAATTAGTAACCGTTGATAACATTTATCCCTGTTGAATTTGATTGCTTTTAAACTCCTGTTGAAGATCTACAGTCTCATTCTTCAAAGTTCATCTACTTCCAGTATATGTCTTTAGAAGTCCCTGAGACCTCCTTATAGAAAAAAGACTCTAGTGCAAATATGGCACAAAATGTGAATTGGGTTATTTCCTCTTGCCTCTCTTTACCAAATGAGGTATAGGAAAGGTGGGGAATGTTAGCATTTGGAGAAGGGGCTTTGTTGGCTAATATTTAGAGGTACATGTGATAATACTTACTGCCAGAGAAGTAGTTTTTGAGTCTCCATTTCCATTGGAAACAAAACTGAGTATTTATATTGGCAAAATGGACAAGTCCTGCCTTGTGTTTTGGGGATTGGCAGAAATGGATCATGTTTTTTTAATTGTCTTGTTGCTAATTGAGTAGGCAATTTCAGGAAAATTGTATTTCTAGTTTTAGTCCTGTTTTCCCAAATAATTTCCTATGGAACTAGGGTTGGGGAAAATGTAAAAAAAAAAAAAATCAGTAATTTGGATGGTCAAATAGGTATCTCTTTGCTCTAAGGGTCCTCTGCATTTTGCCCACCCCATTCCTCCAAACCTATCCTGATTTTGATACTGTAGACTTGTGGGATCAAAATGTTTGTACCTTAATATATACAGGCACCTAAGGCTTCTTTAGCTTTAATCTGACTCAATTCAATCACATTCACCTATTTTGTGTTTATCATGTGCAAAGGCAGGTGATATGAAAGACAAAAATGAAAAATAATTTTTGACTTTAAGAAGCATACATTCTGTTGGAGGTTACATTATGTAAATAGATAAGCACATCCATGATAACTTGACGGCTAATAGAGCACTAACAACTGGAGGAATTGGGGGGGAGGGGGAGGAGAAAACAGATGAGGGTGGGTGGGGGGACAAAAGGAAAAACTTTTAGTTTCACGTGGCATATCTGCTAGCCTTGAATGAAGCTAGGACTTCTAAAAGGTGAAGGTGAGGAGATTGTTGCTCAGTCATTCAGTTGTGTCTGACTTCCTGATTGCATGGACCATCACATGCCAGCCCCTTTTATCCTCCACTATTTCTGGAAGTCTGTCCAAGGTCATGTTCATTGTCCCCATGATACTATCATTTTCTGCTGTCCCCTTTTCCTTTTGCCTTCAATCCTTCCCATCAGGGGCTTTTCCAGTGAGTCTTCTCATTTATGTGGCCAAAGTGTTTAAGCTTCAACTTCAATATTTGACTTTCCAATGAATAGCCTGAATTGATTTAAGTATTGACAGATTTGACCTCCTTGCTGTCCAAGGGACTCTCTAAAGTCTTATCTAGCGCCAAAATTCAAAAATGTTCATAGTGGGGCACTCAGCTTTCCTTATAGTCCCACTCTCACAGTCATACAATGCTACTGGAAAAACCATAGCTTTGACTATATGAACCTTTGTTGGCAAGGTAATGTCTTTGCTATACAGATTTGCCATAGCTTTCCTTCCAAGAAGGAAGCATCTTTTAATTTCATAGTTGCAGTCACTGTCTGCAGTGATTTTTGAGCTTGAGAATCTAAAATCTGACACTGCTTTCATTTCTCCTCCCTCTATTTGCTAGGAAGTGATGGAACCAGTTGCCAAGATTTTCATTTTTTTTTTTTAATGTTAAGTTTCAAGTCAGCTTTTACACCCTCATCAACAGGCTTCTTAATTCCTTTTCACTTTCTTCCATCAGAGTAGTATCATCTGCATATCTGAGATTGTTGATATTTCTTCTAGGAACCTTAATTCCAGCTTTTGATTCTTCCAGCCTGCCATTTCACATGATGTACTCTGCATATGAGTTAAATAAATAAGGGACAATATACAGCCTTGATGTACTCCTTTCCCAGTATTAAACTAATCAGTTGTTCCGTGATTGGTTCTAACCATTGCCCACATGGAGGTTCCTCTGGAGGCAAGGGACTCTGGTATTCTCATCTATTTTGAGGATTTGCCACATTTTGTCATGATCTACACAGTTTAAGGTCTTAGTGTAGTCAATGAAGCAGAAGTTGATGCTTTTCTGGAACTCCTCTGCTTCCTCCACAATCCAGCAAATATTGGCAATTTGGTCTCCCGTTCCTCTGTCTCTTCAAAAACTAGCCTGCTCTTCTGGTAGTTCTTGTTTCACATATTGCAGAAGCCTAGTTTGCAGAATCTTAAACATAACCTTGCTGGCGTGTAAAATGCATGTAATTGTTCAGTAACTGGAACATTCCTTAGCACTACCCTTCTCTAGGACTGGGATGTAAAACTTATCTTTTCCAATCCATTGTCCACTGTTGTGATTTCCAATTTTGCTGGCATATTGAATACAGCACTTTAACAGCATTATCTTTTAGTTTTTAAATAGTTCAGTTGGAATTCCATCACCTCCACTAGCCTTATTGTTAGCCATGTTTCCTAAGGCCCACTTAAATTCATTCTCTAGGATGTCTCACTCTAGATCAGCAACCATGTAGTTGTGGTTATTGGTGATGTTAAGTTTTTTTGTATAGTTCTTTTAGGTATTCTTGCCATCTCTCCCTAATCTCTTCTGCTTCTGTTAAGTCCCTACCATTTTTTGTCTTTCATTATGCTAATTTTTACATGAAACTTTCCCTTGATGCCTTGACAGTATATTCTAGGACTGGGAAGGAGGGAGGGGCAACCTGTACAAAGATAAGGAGGTTAAAGGTGGAGTGCCTCAAAGTGTGAGTTTGGCTGGAATGTACTTTGGGTAGGGTTATAATGTGTAATAATTCTGGAATGGTTAGCTAGAGCCTTAGAATATGCTTTTGATTCTCTTCCAGTTCTTGAAGCAGATTTCACCTGTACTGCATCTATTTTGTCTAATCTTTAATTTCTTCCTATCCAATGGCTCCTCTTTCACTAGAAACATGTCTAGACCCCATTACTTTGTGTGTACCTCAAGGCATTATAGTGGGCTATCTTCCCTTTTTACTCTCTTTCTCTCTATCAGCTTCCATGGGTTCGATTATCATCAATTTGCAGATGACTCTTTTCTTTATGATTCCTGCATCACCAGTTGCCTATTGGATGTTTCAAACTGGATGTCCCATAGCACCTCAAACTCAATATGTGCAAAAGAAACCATTGTCTTTCTCCTTAAGCACATCCCGCTTCTGAACTTCCCTATTTCTGTTCTACCATTCTTCTAGGCATGAGGGTTTGAAATCCAAGTCTTCCCTGACTCCTTACTTTCCTTCATCAAACCCTGATGATTCCACTTCCATCAGACCTTTCACATCTGTACCTATCACTTCTCATCTGGATTACTGCAATAATCTCCTAATGGGTCTCCCTGCTTCAAGCCTCTTCCTTCTCTGGTCTCTGACCTCCCACCCCTACCCCTCTGCCCATGACTTTTTCTTATCTTTTGTATTGGTAATGGAATTTGGAGATGCCCCTGTATTGGCTTGGTTTTTGGGTTGAGTGTTAAAACCCAGAGCTTGTGAATCCCACTTGTGGGATGGACTTATTGATGTGAAGAGAGAGGGCTGAACTGGGAGGAGCTGTGA
>CM053588.1:201154474-201168999 GCA_028646515.1 Pseudochirops corinnae | reverse complement strand
CACCTGATGGTGAAGGACAGTGCTGCTGTCATAGAGGTCCTGGAACATGGCTATTGGTTCAGAAGCCCTGAAGGAGGATTTTCTTGTGGTACTTGCACAGAAATCCTGGAAGAGGGCCTTCCTGATGTTTTCAGGGGTTCTGGGACTGTTCTACAGGCAGAGAGTGACTTGATGAGGACACTGGCTATGGCTTTGTTGAGCCTCGTCTCCTCAGGAACTGAGATTGCTGAGGGCTTACCTTGAGTGAAGATGAAAGAAGGCCCTTTCCTTGGGTATTCAATGCTGAGCTTAACCTTGTAACTTAAGGGTGGATGGCCTGCCCCTTTTGAGATTCAGGGGTGGGAAGCCTTTGAGTGATTGACCAAATGAATGTACTTTGTTTGTGGTTGGAGACTAATCTCCATTTGAGAAGAGACTTTTGACTGACTAAATGAATGTACTGTCTAGGGGTGGAGTAGTACCTGGATTGAATTGAGAACTTGCTAAAGCAACAAGTTACACTGCATTTTGACTTTTTCTGTTTTGTGAATGTTTGCTGAATAAATGGGGTTTACTATACTGGTAATTGAACCTTGGAAGTTGCCTTTGCTTGGCATTACACCTTTGTTTCCCTACTAAGAAAGCTCTCTCCTACTTTGAAGACAAAATATGAGCTCCTCTGGTAAGCATTTAAAGATCTTCACAATCAGTGTGCATTCTACCTCCCCATATTTATTCCAGAGTCCCTCTGTGGTCTGTTGGATTGTGATCTAATAGTCTAATAGA
The DNA here is from genome assembly GCA_028646515.1 of Pseudochirops corinnae. Taxonomy (NCBI): domain Eukaryota; kingdom Metazoa; phylum Chordata; class Mammalia; order Diprotodontia; family Pseudocheiridae; genus Pseudochirops; species Pseudochirops corinnae. The sequence goes on along the minus strand of CM053588.1, from coordinate 201,168,234 downwards.
ATAATCACTATTGCTCACATGACATTCCCATCTTTCCCTTACCCATAACTTTGTATTTACTTATGAGCTTTCTGAGGGCAAGTATTCTTTTTCTTTCTCTTCCTTTTCCCTGCCCCTCCCCCTTCCCACCTCATACCATAGTACTTGGCATACAGTAAGTGCTTAATAAATGCTTGTTGATTAATTGTGAAAATCTTTAAATACTAAACTGAGAAGTTTGAATTTTAATGAAAAGGTAATAGGTGGTGATTGAAGTTCTCTGCATAGGACTGTGTAATGGTCAGAGTTACAAGTCTACACACACACACATACACACACACACACACACACACACACACACACACACACGATTCTCCCAGGCATGCCTTCTTAATGCTAAGCCTTTGTTTAATGGGAAATTCTAGGCACTTCATTGTGTCCAACCCAGAAGACACTCATCCAGAGGTGGAAGGGAAAGCAATAAGTATTTATTATTATTATCATTTTTTGCTTTTTGGAGGGCAATTTGGGGTTAAGTGACTTGCCCAAGGTCACAGGGCTAGTAAGTGTTAAGTGTCTGAGGCTGGATTTGAACTCAGGTCCTCCTGACTCCAGGGCCAGTGCTCTATTCACTGTGCCACCTAGCCGCCCCAACAATAAGCATTTATATAAAACCTACTATGTGCTAAGCACTTTTTAGAAAAGTTAACTCATTTGATTCTCACAACCTGCAAGGTAGGTGCTGGTACTATTTCCACTTTGAAGAAACCAGGCAAAAGAGTTTAAGTGACTTGTTCTAGGTCACACAGCTAGTGTTTGACCTCTGGTCTTTCAGATTCTAGGCACAGAGCTGTGCCACATAGCTACGACATTATTTAGATTGTGGCTCACATCTGTGCATATCACTCTTAGTAATGCTGAAGGACTAATGTCTGACTTAAATATGAGCTTCATAGAGCTTTGGTCCTTTTCCTACACGTTTCCTTACCACGAAAGGCCACAGCCAATAACATTCAGAAATACTAAGTATTTTCTTTTCTTCTTTCTCTTTAAAATGACGTTGTGGTTGTCTAACTTTTGTCAGTATAAAGAGAAAGTTGTTGGCTATATTTCCATAGAATCTGGCAAATCTTGGGGGTTTGTTCCTGCCCACCCAGCAATGTGTTTGACCAGGCAGTCTCCCAGTTTCTGGGTAACCTGTGGTTATCAGCAAAATTGCACAAATTGCTCCCATCTCAGAAGCAACTTTGCTTAATATTTACCAAAAGAATAGCTGGGATTAACCTGTTCACTGTCTCATTTTTGATATTTCTGATTACTTGTTTACACTCCGTGTACACAACTCATAAGTTGACTGCAGTATCTTTTCCATATTGTTTATTCATTAATTCAAGATAAATTTAATGAACACCTACTGTGTGTGCTGTATTATTTCTATGTGCTATAGCGGACACAAAGAAGCATGACACATGAAGTCCTTGCCTCAAGAAACTTAAAACCTAGCTAGGGGATCACATAAATATAAGCCATATAACAACATGAATTAAATGACTAATGATGAGTTATTGGAAGGCAGCATGTTCTGTAGTGTAGTGTCAAATAAATGGTAGGAGTGATTGCTATAGGTTACTTGTTGTTCGTCTAAGGGGACCAATGACTTCATGGAGTTACATATTAACTTGTGCATGAATTAAATTTAAGTGAGGCAGAGTAGCACAAAGTTGTTAGCCTCACTCTCTCTTCTTGAGTCATCAGAGTCCAGTGGCAAGATAAAACTCAAGATGACTGGCGATGGCCTGGCCAGGGATGCAGTGGATGACTACATTAGCATCTTCAGTGTCTGACCACATTCTAAGCACTCCACAGTACCTGCTTCAGTTGACTTCCTGGTCATTGGAACAAATTGTTCTCATCTACCCATTTAGATACCCCCCAACTCACCCACAGGTTTGAGGTCTGTTGGTTAGCCTCAGCCTGGTTTAGCCCATCTGCCAAGATGGTTTTATCTAGATGTGGCCACTGTGCATGCTACAGGTTCTTGGAACCATACATGAGAGTTGGACGAATCAGGTAGATACCAAATATGGATGATCAACTCTGAAAAGGGCTTGGCAAACCCTCACACCAGAGATGCTGGTCCTTCTGAACACCTCATACATCCCATAGGTTAGTTAATGTGATCATGGAAAACTTTAAGAGATATGTAGGATATGAAGTCTCTTTAAAAGGTGGAGAAAGATGGAGATGAGGGGGTGGGCAGTCTGAGCAAGCACGACAGCTTAGGGAGATAGTAAATAAGCCAGTGTATCTGGAATGGCAGATACTCTACAGGAATGTAGTGGGTGATATGTTTAGAAAGTAGATATGGGGCAGACTGTGGAAGTTCTTAACTACCAAACTAAAATTGAAGAAATTGAGTCTTATAGATACTTAACACTTTTTGCATAGGAAAATGACCTTAGGAAAGGTTCTATCCAATTGGAACTTTAAAATAATTTATTCAAGGTTTGGAATTTTTTAATTTAAATCCTAACCTCAGGTTCTTAACAACTGAAATATTTTACTTTCCTACCAAAAGCTAAAATTCTTCCATTTTTTTTTCTTAGATAGAATAGAAGCTCTCTTTCTATTAGTCCTTCAGATTTTCTGGTTAGATTTACAGATGTCTATAACAAAATTTCTTAACATTGGAATAGTAATAATACAAATTTTTTTTTAAAGCCTGACTCATGTATCGGTTGGACTAAAATTCTGTAGAATTAAAACAAACAACCCTTTACTCGTGTCTGTGGGACCTTACTACTTCTGGTATAAGACTTAAAGGCAACATTCTTAAAGAGACATCCCAGTCAGCTAGATATAGGTATGAGATCTCACTACAAAATAGGAATGAAGTGGTTTGATCCAAGCAGAACTAAGTGTAGGCCTAGCAGGGCTTTTGTTAAAATGGAAAAGCTTTTGAGTGGCTGGATTGATAGTCAGATATTCTGGGCTCTGTTTCTGTTAGTCAAGTCAACCAGAATTTATTACACCCTTACCATGTGCCAGGCCCTGTGTGCTGCTCATATGCATGGTGCCATCTCTGATGAGCCAAATGATTTTTTCAGTGCCTCAGTTTACTCATGTTAAAACAAAATTAAAAGTATCCTTTGTGTTTTCATAACCTTTTACTTTTAGTGGCTTAAAGTGCTTTAGAACAATAATGCAATCAAATCTTCAAAGATCTCTATAAAGGAGAGTATGTCTCCTCCTTTATAGGGAGTCTGTCTATCTATCTATACTATGTCTATGTAGAATCACTCATTTAGGGTCAGAAAGTACCTCCCAGGAGACTATATAGTCCAACCTCTTCATTTTATAGAAGAGGAAACTGAAATATTATGTCACTTGCAAAGGTCACATAGATGGTAAATGGAAGAGCTAGAATTTGAAAACATATGGTATTACTCCAAATCCAACATGTGGACACCCATTTTAATGATGAATGTAAGCAAGAAAAAGAAAAGAAATAATATGCTTTTCTTAAGTTGAATAATAATTCACATTTCTCTAGTGCTGAATGCTTTTACTGCATGCTGTCGCAACAACCCTCTGAGTTATTGAAAATACCATTATTGCAATTTCACAGATATAGTGAAGCAATTTGTCCAGGGTCACATGACTAAGAAGATTAGAGGTTTGACCTAGTCTTCCTTCTCCAGGCCTGGTGTTCTTTCCCCTACATTACTGCTTTTTGCACTATGTCTCAATATACCTACAAAATACCCTCATGGAAAGAGAATTGGACAGTCAAGGAGACTTGGGATCAAATTCTGTCTTAGACACTTATCTTTGCCTTGATCTGACTCATTAGTTGTATGACCCTAGATAAGTCACTTAACTTCCCTGTGTTTCAGTTTCCTCCTCTGAAATATGAAGGGGTTGGATCTGATGGTTTCTGAAGTCCTTCCCAGGTCTAAATCTGTGATTCTCTAACCTGTGTTCTGATTTGTCATATCTCCAAACAAGTGGCATGTAATTACAGTGGATGACCATGGTCACTTAACATTTGGTCTGGAGATATGGGGAATAGAAAAAAAAACAGGCCCTTAGAATATGGTGCCTAAATCAAAGTCATGCCAACTGCTCGCCTGAACTATTACAATCACAATATTTTCTGACTCCTTACTCCTATAGTGCCTCATTCCATCTAATCCTCAAAACTGCTGCCAAGTTGTTGTTTTTTTTAAAGACAAATAAACAAAAGTCTTAACTCTAAGGAGTCTATTTATACTGGTTTTAGGTCCCTTCGTACATAGAGGCAAGATACTCAGCTTCTGCTACTCTCTCTACTTGTGTCTATCAGACCTTTTTGGTCCCACTGTTTCCCATTTTTCTTTTATATATCTCCTTTGTTCTTTCCAGGAAAGGTCCTATGTGGTAATTTTGAACTAGAAACAGTTAAGAAGTAAATAAAAATAGAGTGGAATGGAGCTTCTAACTAGGGCCCTAGAATTCCTGAATGGGCCAGTGGCCCTAAATACTCAAGAGTAATTTTGGACCTGCTTTTAAAGGCAAATTTACTGAATTTTGGCATGGTAGAGAGAGAGTTAGATTCAAAGCTAGGAACACATGAGTCAGTTCCCTTCTTTGACATATACTGTCTGTGTGACCTTTGGCAAATCACTTAAAACATCAGTGTTGTAATACTCTAAGTTGCTGAGAAGATGCCAATCTCTAATGGTAGAGGGAGTTTCCAAATCTGGGAGTTCCTATACCAATGACATCAGAAGCTAGTTTTGATCCCTGTGTTCCTTTAATTCTTCTCTGAAGTCAGCCTCCTCATGCCTGGAAGAGTATTATCCAAATAATAACTCTTAGAATTCAGATGTTCCCGTCCTTCCCTATATGTGAGTCTTTTAAGAGCACTTAACGTTTGCTTATAATTATTTCATTTACAAATTTAATGCATATCTTGAACATATCTCTGGTTAATTGTTATGTGTTCTAGATGATAAATTAAAAAAATATTATTTTATTTTTCCCCAATTACATGTTAAAACAAATTTTAAACTTTTTTTAAAAAAAGTTTTGAGTTCCAAATTCTATCCCTCCCTGAGATGGTAAGCAATCCACCATAGATTATACGTATGCAGTCATATAAAACATTTCCATATCAGACATTTTGTACAAGGAGACAAAAAAAAAAAAGAATGAAAGAAAAAAAAGAAAAAAGGGAAAAGCAGCATGCTTCACCTAGGTGATAATTTCTTTTTTTTAAAATTGATTTGTTTATTTACTTTTAGTTTACAGCATTCAATTCCACAGTCTCTTGAGTTTCAAATTTTCTTAGGTGATAATTTCTTAGAAGAACATGTAATATATCTAACTTACTTTTTAGGTTACCTAACAGAGTACTTCCCTTACCCCTTTCAAAAAAATGCTTAAAAAACCTTCCATTATGATGGTGGTAATGAAGTAGGAGGGGAAAGTGGCAGCAGCCACATTCATAAATGTGGGTAGGCAAGTGAAAACTTTTCTAAGGTCTTTCATTTTTTTTTTTAAACTTATATGAAAGACTGTATTAAGGTGAAGGTCAAGCAGGATCGACCTAGGAAGCAATGACTTTGCTGAACAATGAGTGGAGAATGATTAATTCCCATTTCCTTGATGACTTAATAACCCCCTTACATATGACTATTATGCTTCTGATTAGACCTACTGAGTTCCATCTTCTGAACTTTTGCCTCTAACTATACATTAATTTCTTGCTCTTTCTTTTGATTCTGTTCAGTTTTAATGTGATGCTTTGCCCTTGGTCCCATGGAGTTTGCTATTCTCTTTTCAATCCCTTTCTTGAAATAAAATGACTTTTCTTAAATCCTTTAGGAAGAGACAAATGAGAGGTGTATAGGGGATAGTGTACTTGGTTTGGAATCAAGAAGACCCAAGTTCAAATCCTTTCTTGGGTACTGTGTATCTGTGGTCAAGTTACTTAACCCCTTTCTGTCTCAGTTTCTTCCTAAGTAAAATGAAAGGGTTGAATTTGATGGCATCTTAGAACCCATCCAGCTCTAAATCCAAGATCCTATGACCAAAACCCCTCACATTACACCTGAGTGATTTTTTTTAACTTCTACATCTGGGGCAAAAGGGGTGGGGAGCAGGTTATAGAACCGAGTCTCTGTGTACCTTAGGCTGCTCCCTCCCAAAGCCAACAGAGCCTGTGGTTTCACTTGCACTTCAAAATGCTGAGTGGACTGCTGGGATTCCACCAATAAATAATAAAAATAATAATGGTTTTTAAAGCATTTGGAGATGCTGAGTTGAAAGGTGTGGTTGTAAGTGCAATGTTTTATTGTTAAAGTAATATCTCTTGCATTATCTGCTCATAATGTAGAACTACAGTAATGGAGAGTGAGACATAATTGGCTCTAGACAGAGTGGGTCCCCAAAGGCTCAACTAAGCTCCTTAGTGGGCATTGTGGTAAAACTTACAGTCCTTGCTGTAACTACTTCCTCTCAGTCTCACAAGTAGATAAGTGAGGAGTCAAGCTGCTTCTTGTTTCCTGAGACCTTATAAAGGTATTATTTCTTATTTATGGAAAAATCACTGACAATTACATAGAAAAAACCACGTATGCTTTAAAAATATTAATTTCAGTTTTGGTTGTAGAGTAAAATAAATCTACTTTTGGCATGAAACATGAGCAATTTCTAGCATATGTAGCATATGACATACCCTTGGCCTGGGATTATCCTTTCCCCAGGCTTATGATTTACATTGAGCCATAGTCTAATGTAGAAAAAGATAAATATTTTCCATTCAGTGCAATCTTATTGCTTTTCCAACCCCATCCATAATTTTAATTATAAAATGAACATAACCTGTATCAAATTATGAATATGTTAACATATTTAATGAGGTCAAGAAAAATAAGGACCAGATTTTATGCTATATAGGCACTTGAAGGTATAGTTTAAAAAAATCTGGTTTCTTTGACCACATTGTCATAATATGCATATATAACTGCTTATTGAATCCAGGCTGTGTAGACAACCAAAAAGAACACTGGCTCCATACCATCACAATGCATGCCCACAACAAAGACTATGAAATAACAGACTCTTTCATTCGATCCTTCTAAGTATTACCGACATAAGAGCTAAAAACCTTACCTCTGTCTGAAGTATATCTATGTATCCATGCATAAGTTATTAAGTGGGCTCCCTGAGCTCTGTTGCTGAAAATATTAATATATTCAAATCATATTCTAGCTACTGCAAAAAAATAGTATATCAGATAAATGTATTTTTAAAACCTCTTTAGACAAAAGGAGCCAGTGTTGTTTTTTTAAAGTTTCTTTTCCTTTTCCTTCCTGCTCCAGCTGAAGCATATGTGATATATGGTATAATACAAGGTAAAGTGACCTTCAGGTGTCAGAGTGCAGTTTTAAGTTTGGCCATAACCATAAAACACCATTTATTGGGCTTCAAATAGAATCCTTTCATTTAACTTATGGTCAAGTATGGCTCATAGACCTACCAGAAGGAATGTTTTCTATTCACCTTCCTGGAAACCTTACCTGATGGAAATGAAGTGAAATGTTTTTAAAAGCCCTGCAGGTTGAAGCAATGCAACCTTTAACCTATTGATGCCCTGGCTCTCTAAAGCGCCTTCTTCGGATGCTGAGGAACAGACCTGTGGGAGTTAGGAGGCAGCGCTGAACTGAGCAAGCTAACACAAACTGAGTAGAGAGGCTACAGAGAATGAAGGAGGACAGTCACATCCGGGATCCATAAGATGCTTCAATTTAGAGCTGGGTTCTGCATTTTGGGATCCCTTTGCTAAGAGGAATTAGTGACAGGCCTCCATTCTAAGGAGACTGGCTTTCTTGCCATTGGCTTTCTTTTAAGTCTTTTTTATCAATGACAACAAACAAAGTAGGTGGTCTCCTACCTCTTTCTAGCTGTAGGGGGGAAAAAGTGACATGATTTTTCACAGCCTGAAATAATTGTAGAAGTAGAGATACTGGTTAGGCTCACTATGAATTATTAGTGGAAAAGTGGGTCTCAGAAGTACGTTACATGTGAAATATTTTTCGTCACTTGAACATGTGCCGTCCAGAGCTGGCCCTGTTCTCCCCGTCACAGGGAACAAACATTTCACATTCACAGATGCTCCTAATTTGGTGCGGTTTGGACTGTAATTTAGATCAAACGTCTCCATGTAAATGAGTCAGGGTTTCTTAATTAGGTGCCTCTAAAGCAAAACCTTGGACCACATCAGTAGGTGTGGGTGTGGTGCCCACAATACTGGAATCTTTCCTATAGACCAGGCTCAGTATCATTCAGCAGAGTTGGGTTTTGTTTTTTGGGCTTTTTTTTTTGGTTGTTTTTTCAGGCACAGTAATAAATCTGCAGATGGCATAGACAGAAAGACGCTACTTCAGAAGAGCTGTCTAAAAACACTGTCTCTTTGGCAAACGCCTTAAAGTAGGTCATTCTGCTGTGATTTAGCTTTTTTCTTTAGATTTGATTGCCAGGTTTTTGTTCCCATTACAAATAGGGTGCATTCCAGTCCGCAGGCTTGTTCTTAATTTTTCCAACTGGTATTTGTTTACGAGGATTTGCAGATCTTCATAAGAAAATGGCCAATATCCTGTCACAATGCTAATCATGCATTTGACCACAAAAAGAAATGGATCTTGGTGATAATCTGGAGATGCTGAAATATTAAATGCCTTAAACTCCTAGGCTCCCCACAGCAAAACTACATTGATTTATATGGGTAGGTTTGTTGAAATAATCATCCCATCTTTTATACTTGCGAAAAGAAGAGGTGACAGGATGTAAATGGAAAACTTTTACAAGCCATAGAGCAGCCATTTATATAGATATTCAGGTTATCTGCTTTTATACTTGTCATTGTTTGTATTTTTTATAGGAGGAAAAATCATTGGATTCCATTTCCTTATTGAGGCACTGGGATTTACATGCAGAATCCCCTCTAGCATTAATGAGTTACCTGCATAAATTCCCGAAAATCGATGGGAAAATAGACCTTGTTTTGTTATATTAATTATTTCTAGCACAACCCTGACACTAACATTAAATGAGGCTTTAAAAATCTTGATGAAGGTCTTAAGGTATCTTTTACTGTTTAAATATTAGCATTGCAAAAAAAATATGTCTAGAACATTATTTATTTTGCAGTCTTATAAGAGCAAGTTAGGGAGATTGGAATGAAGGGACTTGGGTGGGGGTAGGGTAGTGTTAGGAGACATTGGAGAAAGGCAAAATGGGGATTCCTTCTATTTGTGTGTATACCCCCATACTATATATACCTACATGTGAAGAGGACACTACAGCTATCTATTTCTAATGTTAGTCCTTACTCCCTGAGCAGTATTTACCAACTCTTAGTTTTTTGGTTCAGAACTGTGATTTTATGGGTTTAGGAGCTTCTTGGTAAGAAAACTCCCTCTACCAAGACAGGCTGGCAACTCTTCTTCAAATTATATTTTTAGAGAGTTCCCTGGGGTGTACTTGGAAGTTAAGTGACTTTTCTAGGGTCACACAACCAGCGTATGACTTGAACCCATGTAATCATGAGTCTGGCTCTTTATTCCCTATACCATGAAGCCTCTCATAAACCTTCATAACTCTTCATTGTGCTAAGAAACTAAATTCTAGGAATACAACAGACAGGAGAATCCAAAGACAATCAGGCACACTGTTTGCCGAAGCAATGTTGAACATGGTTACTTCTAGACAGGCACAGTTTTGTTCTAACAAATTTCTGGTATTTAGGGCCATCTATAGGACTTCTGTTCTAAGTGAACCCTGGGCCTGGGAATACTTAAGGGGCAAATACACATATAAATAATAGGAAAGAGGACTTTCTAGGTGTTCCCAAATGGGGTAGTGTCCCCTAAATAACACAATCTCTTTATGAAGCTATTGGTGTTTTTTTGAGTAAATTGCCAAGTAGCAGTAAATAAGACAACCCAACAACACAAACAAAAAAGAGTATCAGAGAGGTGATGGGGTTCCCTGGTTGAAAGATTCTGGGATGGCTTTATTAAAAAAGAATCTAGAACGTAGACTGATAAAATAGAGTTAATTTCCATATAGAGTATAACTCTTATATGAATGGGAAACTGAGTATTCTGATTTTTCAAATATTCTACTTAAAAGAGAAATAAAAGATAGCATTATCTATATTAACAATAAGCAAAGAATGAGAATACAACAAAATACATGGAAAATTAAGTTGTATTGGATAGTTTTAATCTTTTTTTTTCATGATTCTGAAACCATTTTATAATCTTGAAGTATCTCAAAGTGATTATCCTAATTTAGGGTTGGTTGATAAACATTTCTGGGTGATGGAATGTCAGTCCAGTTTCTATTGTACTTTTTTTTTTTAAATGAAGGGGCAATATTTATTCGCTAACATTATTTGTTGATATTTTTCTACTGCTGTGATTGCAGCTAGGAGTCTCAGTGGATAAAATATTGGACCTTGTGTCAGGAAGACCTGACGTCAAATCTGCTCTCAGACATGCATTAGTTGTGTGACATTGGGAAAGTCATTTTCCCTCTGTATACCTCAGTGTCCTCAACTGTAAAATGGGGCTAATATACCACCTACCTCCAAGGATTATTGTGAAGATCAAATGAGATATTTGTAAAAAGCTCTTAATATCATCCACGGCACCTAGTAGACCTTTGAGAAATGTTTTTCTTCCTTTTCTCTGAATAATATTTCCTTTTCCAGCTTAGTAAATAAGCATGTCCTCCAACACTTGGTCTTCAGCCTTTTGCTCTAATCTCTTGCCATTCACTCTTTCAGTGAGTTTATGTAGTCTATGCTAATGATACTCAAATATATGTCTCTAGGTTTGACCTTTCACCTTCACTCTACTTAATCAATGAAGTTTTTATTATATTCTGTGAGTCTAGATAGATGAGTAGGCAGTGGGAGAGGTGATGGGACTCAGTGGATACACAGGTGACAGCAGCCAGAAGGCTTGAATTCAAATTCCATTTCTGCTACATACTGACTGCATGATCCTCAGCATATTATTTAACCTCTGTGCCCCAATTAGCTCTAAGACTATAGGTTGTAGAGAAAGCACCTGACCTGCATTGCTGAAGGGAGTTTCCTCCTCCTGGAGTTTTCTTTAATCAATGATATCACAGGTTTAGTTCCTGTCCTCATCTATCTGCCACTATTTTAAAAGTAGGGCAGCTAGGTGGTGCAGTAGATAGAAGGCTGGCTCAGGAGTCATGGCGACTTCAGTTCAAATCTCTCCTCTGCCATTTACTACCTCTGTGACCCTGGGCTGGTCATTTTGTCTCATTTTCCTCACTTGTAAACTGAGCTAGAGAAGGAAATGGCTAACCACTCTAATATCTTTGTCAAGAAAACCCCCAAAGGGGTCACAGAGTCAGACATGACTAATCAATTGACTAAATAACAACAAAGTTCTAAGAGTAGTGATAGTAAAGAACCCTGACTGTAGGGAATTTATGATATAGCTGGGGAGGCATTAAAAAAACAAGTGGAGAAAAACTAAGTTCTCAGTTGTATAGTATTATAGAATCGTAAGCTTGTAAATTTAGAACTAGAAAAAAAAAACCTTAAATGCCATCTCGTTCAACCCTCTCATTTTAGATTTAGAGCTACAAAAAACTTTAAATGCTAATTCATTCAACCCACTCATTTTATAGATGAGGAAACTGAGGCCCAGAGAAATTAGGTGACTTATCTAAGGTCATACAGGAAATATAAGGGGACGGGTAGGGATCTGAAGTCGGGTTCTCTGACTCTTAATCAAGAACTCTTGCCGTGATACTTTGCCTAAGTAAGTAGAGTTTTTATAAAAAGGACCAAGAAAAAGGGCTCACAGAGAGAAGTGATCACTGAGGGTTGAAGTATTTAGGATATCTCCACTTGGTTTATCTACCCTTGGCTTAAACCAAGTACATCTCATACTGAACTTCAGCATCTTTTCATCCAAACTAGTTCCTATTCCCAATTTTTCCATTTCTCGAAATATTATAATTTACTGTATATATAGCTAGAATTTTTGTATTCATCTTGACTGTCTTAGATATCCAGTCTGGTAAAGTCCTTTCATTTTTAATTTCAAAATATCAGTCTCTCTAGTTTTCTCCTTCCTCTCCATACAAGGGCTACATATATACTGGTTCTGTTTTCTTCACCTCATTCCTGGTTTTTTTCAGAGCCTCCTAGATGGACTTCCTAACTCCAATCATCTCCTTCTGATTCATCCTGCATATGGCTCCCTGCTGCCTAGTATATCAAGTCAAAACTCTTTGGCTTAGCTTTCCAATAGACAATCTTATTTGGCAGCATTCCACTCTTCTTTCCGTGATTTCTCTAGAAACAACCTTGCTTTTAGTTAGGTCAGTCTCTTCATTGTCATCTACTCCTGATACTGTGATTGTTCATACTTCCATGTCTTTGTTCTTATTCTTTTCCTCTTCTACTCTTCCATTTATTCAAATCCAACTAATTTTTTATGTCCGAGTTCAAATCCTGTCTCCTCTACAATAACATCTCCTCACTTTCTTCTCTTAAATTGTTGTTGTAGTTGATCAGTCATTTTCAGTCCTGTCTGATTCTCTGTAACCCAATTTGTGGTTTTCTAGGCAAAGATCGTGAAGTGATTTGCCATTTCCTTCTCCAGCTCATTTTATAGGTGAGGAAACTGAGGCAAACAAGGTTAAGAGACTTGCCCAGGGTCACACAGTGAGGCTAGAATTGAACTCAGGAAAATGAGTCTTCCTGACTCCAGGCCCAGTACTCTATCCACTGTACCACCTACCTGCCCCTTCCCTAAAATACTATTGTACTTTTACACTCAAAGAATCAAATAATGTTAGAGATACAATGGAATAGCACTGAGTTTTGAGTCAGGTAAGATTTAGGTTTGATGACTAACACTTGTCATTTAACCTCTCTGGCCCTCAGTTTTTTCATCTGTAAAAGGGGAATATTATGTTAGGATTATTCTGAAGCTCAAGTGAGATGATATATGTAAAGTGTTTTATAATCTTGAAAGTACTTTACAGACGCTAGTTATTTTTAATGGTATTGTTGCCTTGAAAAGATGTGAGATCATCTAAACCAACCCTTTCATTTTGTAGAGGAGAAAGCTGAGACCCAAAGTGGATAAATATTGTGTTCACAATCACACAACTATTTTCTGTCCCAGTTTTAGGTAGAATCTAGGTTCTTGATTCTAATCTAGCATTTTTTTTTCTCTGCCAAACTGCCTTTACACTGTCACAGAGCTGAGCCCTCACTTTAAAAAAAAATTATTTATTTATTTTCTTGTTTACATCATTCATTTCCACAAGATTTTGAGTAACAAATTTTCTCCCCATCTTTCCCCTACCCAACACCTCAAAACAGCCATCCCACTGTATAAACCCGCCCCCAATCTGCTCTCTCCTATGTCCTCCCCCTCGCCCCTCTGACTTTCCGGTGTAGTTAATAATAATAATATATACATATATTTTTAACATTTGATTATAGAACTTTAAATTCTAGATTCTTTCCCTTCCTCTCTAGTCACCCATCCCCACTGGAAGGACAAGCAATTAAATCCAGGCTGTACATGTGTAATTACGCAGAACATCTCCACAGAGGGCATATTGTGAGAGACTGATTATATGTCCCTCCTTCCTATCCCATCCCCCCCTTGTTCTATTCTCTACCCTGTCCCTTTACAGAAGTGTGTACTTCCAGCAACCCTTCCCCCAAC
>CM053588.1:201116842-201154374 GCA_028646515.1 Pseudochirops corinnae | reverse complement strand
TTCTTCCCCTCCTGAGCCCTCACTTTTGCTATGCTTTATATCTATTTTGCTATTTCTTTCCAACTAATTTATAAGCTCCTTGAGGTCAGGGAAAGCCACATGCCATCCTCTCTTTGGAGGATCATAATTCTGGATCCATAGTAAGGGCTTCACTAAGCACTTGTCAATTTACTGGTTCATTATTATTCACCCTTTTTCCACTTTTATATCAGGTATATGACACTGGGCGTTAGCAGTTTGTAATTGATTTCAAATAATCTACTTTACAAAGTTTGCAAATAACACAGTCAGTAGTAATGATCTTGACCCTCTATTGATCAACTACACTTCAAAGGGGCAGTAGTAGTAGTGGTAATAGCTGATATTTAAATGTCAGCTGTAAGAAATCTTGTACTTTTTCTCATTTCATCATTACAATAACCCTGTGAGGTACTTGTATAAATATTATAATCTCCATTGTACAGATGAGGAAACTGAGGCTCAGACAGTATAAGTGACTTATCCAGGGTTACATAGCTATTAAGTGCCAGAGTCAAGATTTGAATCCAGATCACTCCTCACCCTATATCTAGCATTCTTTCCATTATAACACACAGCGTCTCACAGGAAAAAATCTGAAACCCAAACTGTTTTATTTTAGAACATGTTTGACTTATTTGCAGAAAAGCAGAAGCCTAAACTATCTCTACCAAGCACAAATTGAATGGTCTATTTTTTCTTTCCTACATTTAAAATGAATTCTAGTGCTAGACGTGCACATCAAGAGGATTTTTTAAAAAGATATTAGAATAATAAGCTCTTAGGAATATCTATATAGGAAGATAAAGAAAATAAACAGATACTAATCCAAGGCAACAATAAAACAAGGTTTCAAGGTTATGCTCATGCTTTATCACGAAAACCTTTGCACTACACAGTAATAAACCACATTTTCATAACATGAGCTATAAAATCACCCATTTTCTGATGTTTTGAGAGATTCTGATTTTATATCGTAATGGTTTCAGAAAAAAAACAACAGCCTCCTTTACTGGCAACCCATTCATGTGTCAAGATGTGAATATCTGCATCCTGTCATTTTGTGTCTTCTTGACCCATATATCACAAGATATAACCATGATTCTTTGGGTCAAGACATACCACTGTTAGTATTACTGTGTTATAATGTTAATAATGAAAAGTAAGTTGAATAATATGCAGCTACTACTGAGTGGATTATCTTGGAAGCCCAAGATGAGGGGTGGGAGAGAGTTCTTCAGCTTTCTAACCTCTGCATTCATATATAACTAAGTCCCTATTAAGCTGAATCCTAGGTATCTTCTGGCCAACTATCCTACATCTAGGGTGCTTTTCTTCTTTTCAGCTTCTGTGTATTCATAGAACACAGACTTATTAGTTGAAGCAGAATATAAGCAAGAAGCCAGATCACTTTATGAGAAAAAAAGGAATACAGAAGATGAATACAGAAGAAAGAGAGAAAGAAAGAAACAAGTAGAATGAGCTGTTTTACAATGTGATGAGTTCCCTGTCATTGGAAGTCAAATTGAGGCTGGATTACCACTTGGACTTGTTAAGTGAAGGAATTTCTGCTCAGATACAGGTTGAACAAGACCACCTCTGAGGTTCCTTCCAAAAATGCAAAGATTCTATGAGTTTATAGAAACCAAACAAAAAAATGTTTTCTAAAAACAACAATAAAGTGATTTTGGGGGGAATTTGCTATCATTTAGGTGAATTTAAAAATTGAAAGCTGACCTTTAACCTTGGCTCAGCTGAACCTCATGTTTCTGGGCCCGTTCTCTCCTTCCCAGTCTTTTGCTCTGTAGACTTATTTTTGGATATCTTCCCTTATTCCAGGTATTCCTTATTCTAGGAATACCTTTGCTCTTACAGGGTGTTCCAAAAGTCTTAGCAATGTTTTAAGATATTTAGTAAGACTTTTGGAGTATCCTATATTACAAAACAAAACAAAATCCTAGAAACACCTCAGCTTATATTGAAAAAACAATCACTCATGATGTAGGTCAGAGACAGAGGGAAATAATATTAATACAAGATGTCCAAGAATAAATACATACATACATACATACATATATATATATATATATATATACATACACATAATGGAACATTTTTTTGGTTGTTGTTGTGTCTCCAAAATGGAAACAAAATAGGCACCCATCAGCTGGGGAATAGCTGAATAAATTGTAGCACATGAAAACAATGGAATTTTATTGCACCATAAGATACGAGGAATATGATGAAAATATGAAAAATGCAAAAACTTAGTGAAATACGGAAAGACTTAGATGATTGTATTCCAAGTCTCCCAGAAAACAAGTTGCATGAAGACTACCACAAGACTAAAAGGAAAAATAACTCTGAGGAACTTTAGAGCTTTTACATCATGACTTCAAAACACTAATGATAAAGTGTACCCTTCACCCCTTGGTAGAATGGTGATGGCCTAAAAGTACAGAACTGGGCATACATTCTTATACATGGCCAGTATCATGATGTATTTTGTTTCACTATACATATTTTTTTATGAGGAAATGATATTATTTAGAGTATGTCGATCATTTGCTAGTGACAGATAAGAAAAAAAAGAACATCAAGGAAGTTGGAAGAATTGTGAAGGGAGGAGTAAATTCATATGCATGTCCACACAAATACACATCCCTCCTTATATGCCTTATATACATATATAGCTGGTATTTCTATGGCTCTTTAAGGTTTGCAAAGATATGTATATATTTATACGTGTGTATGTATAATTTCATCTTCACAAACTCTGTAAGGTAGGTGCTACTATTGTCCTGGTTTTACAGATAAAGGAATAGACTGAAAATGGCTGACTTGTGCAATCTTACGCAGCTAGCAGATATCTGAGAGAGGATCTAACTTGGGTCTTTTTGATTCTAAGTCCAGCATTCTATTCAGCCATCAGCTGTCTGATCTCTCTTTCTCTCTTAAATCTCCCTCTATCTCTCTGTCTTTCTTATATATAATAGAAATTCAGTTTCTTGTATAATCATTTTCTTTGTTCTTGATGTCCTAAATCCTTTGTGATACTAATAATTTAGTTTAAAAAGTGAAAAATTCATGCTGCCAGTCAGGCCGTTGTGGGGGTCTTACAAATCAAGAGTGTGCATCATTATATTTCTCTTCTTTCTAGATATTTGAGTCTTTTCTCCTGTATGGGAAACCAAGGGTGATGTCTGTGATATATGATGAATCTGGCTGTATTAGGACTTGATATATAATCCACCGGTCAGATAGTCAAGCCTTTTACTTGGTGTCTGTGCTACAAGAGGTGAAATCTTTTGGATTAGATGTATGATGAAGCCAGTAGCCACTTGTGGTCACAGAAGTTCCTCTGGTGCTTTTTCTGAGATGGGGTTGTTAATCTCAGTTGAATTCCAATCTTTATGATTATGTACTACCTACCTAAGCCCACTTTGTAGTTCCAATTAGGTAAAGTTTTGTTTGCCTCTTATCTGAAACTGCTATGTCATATGACTATGAGCTGCTAATTGTTGAATGTTTTGCTAGTGGCTGCATTTGTAATGTATGAAGTCATCCTCTCCATTTCTATATATCTCTATCTTATTTTCTCTTTGTTTTATATGCACATATTTATCTATATCTATTTACAGCATGTATTTCTGTGTATTGTATACTTCATGATGCTCTGGAATCAAAAAGGAGCTGGAAAGTGTCTCTCTATTGTCTTTGTTCAGGTTCTCTCCCTGCATTCCTTATTATAGCTATAGGAAATGCAACTCTGAAAACGAAGAGAGACAGAGAAAGGGAAAAGTCTTTCTAGGAAGATGGAGAGATTCTTGTGATTATCACTATTTCAGTGAGTTGAATTTCTAGATACCATTTTACTGGATCAAGAGGTAGTTGATAGGAAAGGAGTTGCTATCCCTTCATCCTTACTCCAAGAAAACAAAACAAAACAAAAACCCACAAACCACAAAATAGATGACTGAGGAAATGTCTAACTACTCTTTGGATATAGCCACACCATTGCTATAGTCAAATGGCTTATGAAACAGGAGAAATAGAGGGTATGGGACATCTTATCCTGATATCAGAATTAGATGTAATACTATGCCTACAGGAAAGAAAAAAAAAACAGAATAAGGTTACCAACTGGCTAGCTGAGAACCTCAGACTGGTCTGTAGGGGAGAAGATTAGAATGTACTCACATAGGAAAGGATTTGGGCTGAGAATAAAAAGCGGTTACTGAAAAAGCTTCTAGGACTTTCAGCGAAGATGGCAATCCAAACGGGAGGCAGGATATCTAGCTCTTATATAGTTACTCCAAAAAAACCTTGAAGTTTTCACCAGATCCAATAATGATCAAGAAATCTTTTGAGAAACTATAGTAAGTGACTCCTTCTGCCTCTTCCTCCAGCACCATCACAGTTGAGTTTTCCAGCTCAACCAGAAGGAACCTGGGATATGAGTAGCTTGCAACACTCTATATCCAGAAGTATTAAGAGTGGAAGGCTCCCCTGAGAATGTGGTCAAAATGGTCAGAAAGCTCAGTGCCAACCAGGTCAGCATAGTGTAGCAAAAATTAGGCTGGGATATCTCAGGGATTCTGAAATCTTTAAAACTCTGTCCTGAGACAATAGAAAGTGCCCTGAAGATCCAGTATTGTGGGATGGGGGTGGGTGCATGGAGGGGAGACTTTAGGATGTAGAAGTCAGCAAGAGAATCCAAGGAACTCAAAGCAAAAACGAGATAGAGCAAGGCTGATTACCCTATCCAAGAACACAGCAGAGAGTGGAGATTAGCCTTGGCATATGGACTCAACTAACGCTAGAGAGATGTGTAAATCAAATAAAACACAAGTATCAAAATCATTGCAAGTTTAATTTTTTAACAATGGCAAGCAGAGGTTCAAAGGAAAGAAATGAAGCAAGACATAAACAAATGAAACAAAGTTCTTGAGGAAAGAATTTGAAAAAAATAAGTAGCTTAGAAGAGAAAGCGATACATTTTACTCAGGAAATAGAATCCTTGAAAAATAGGACAGGTCAAATGGAAATCAATGACTTTAAGACACAGCAAGAAACACTAGAAGAAAAAAAAAGCGAATACAAATAGAAAAAAAAAAAGTAAAATTTCTGATATTACAAAAAAAGAACTGACCTAGAAAACTGGTAAAGAAGCAATAATTTAAGAATCATTGGAATTGCTAAAAATAATGATAAAAAAAATATACCAAGCCTGGATACCATAAAGAAATCATAAATGAAAACTGTCAGATCTATTAGAACCAGGGAACAAAGTAATGATAGAACTTACTAATCACTGCCTTAAAGTTTCTCCAAAAGTAAAATTTCTAGAAATATTATAGCCAAAATGCAGAGCTTCCACATTAAAGAAAAAATACTGCATATATTTGGAAAAAAGAGTTCCAGTACTGAGCAATTAAAGTCAGGATCACTGAAGACTAGCAACTTCTATTAAAAATGAAAGAGATATTAGAATATAGTATCCCAAAGGGCAAAAGATACAGGTTCACAACCAAGAGTAATTTACCCTGCAAAGTCTATTATAATCTTATAGGGGTAAAACTTCATCTTTAATGTAATGGAGGGTTTTCAATCATTTCTGATGAAAAGACTAGACCTGAATAAGAACTTTAGAATTCAAATAGGAGTCCAAAGAAACCTAGAAAACTAAATGTATTTGAGCAATTGGAAGGAGTTGTATGATGATGTCTTTATAACATTTTAATAAAGGGAGAAGAAACAAATGTTCCTTCAGAAATTTGATGTCTAGCTCAGATGTGGGAAACCTGTCACCTGGAGGCCATATGCAGCCTTCTAGGTCTTTGAGTGTGGTCTTTTGACTGAGTCCAAGTTTTACAGAGCACATTCTTTTATTAAGGGGATTTGTACTATGAAGTTTGGATTTAGTCAAAGGGCACTTGAGAACCTAGAAGGCCATAAGTAGCCTCAAGGCCACAGGTTCCCCACTCCTGACAAATGAATGGATGAAGACATCCAAGCAAAATGCTCTTTGCTTTGTACATACTGAAGAAAAATATATTAATGCTGTACTCTGCATTTTAGACTCACATATGCCAGAAAACATTTTAAATTTGACGTTTATCTAATATCAAAGCTTTTTCTGGCATAGGAACTGGTATATTAGCCCTGTACTCTCTTATACTTTGCTCTACCCTAAGATAATTTGAGGTAACCTTTACAGGAATTTTGAATAAGGAAAAGATTACAATATATTAAAATATAATTTTGGGTTAACGAAACAAAAATAATAGTCATTAGTCAATTCCTTTCCAGACTATTCCCCTTAAGTGTAGGCCTGGAGTAATAAAAGGATTTACTGTGATCAATATCTTATCTCTTACTAAATGACAAAAGGGTGGGTTTCAGCACCAATTCTTATTGGGGATGAACAAACAAGAATTGACTGGATATCTATGGATAGGGAGTGAGGTAGGGAAGGCCTCATCTAAATAAGATATTCTTTGTTCCAAGTTTTGGTTACCACCATTCACCATTTCTCTAAGAAAGGTCTTTTGTCTTCAACTTAAACCACCTTCAAACTGGGAATTCTTGAAATTTTTTGTCAGTCCAGAGAAATATTATTTCTAGAGAAATTAGAATGGAAGTTTTTAACATGCTTGCTCCTGGGTAAGATGTGACCTTGAGAGGAAGATCGGGAATAAATATGGCTCCTTGAGTATATAAAAATGGAAGCACCATGAGGGCAAAGATCATAGATTATATCCCCTTGTATTATCCACAGAATTTAGTAGAAGTTTAATAAATGGGGAACAAAAGACACAAAATAGAAAAATCAAAGTGAATTTCATTTAATGGTATGTTTTATCCTATTGGGTCATGATTTTGGCTCAGAAAGTGTACATGGGTTCAATTCAAAATATTAACTCCAAATATTCAAGTTACCACTGGCTCTGCACCCATCCCCAAATATTCTAGTTGTTACTGCCAAAGGAGAAGAGGAAACAGTTGGAAAAGAGTTAAGTAACATATGATAATTAGTGAATGGTCAGGACTGAAGTGAAGGATTGGACCTGAAGAGGTTGAATAAAATAAAATTTAAACTCAGGCTAGAGGACTCATTGAAGTTAAAATGAAGTCATATGCATAGAGCTGGAAGGGATCTGAGAGTCCTTCTAATTCAACTTTTTAATTTTATAGGTGAGGAAAATGAGATATCTGGAAGTTTAGTGACTCACCCAAGGCCATGCAGGTAGGAAACCTCAGAAAATAGGATATGCATGTGAAACCTCTGAAGGAAAATGAAGTTTGTGGACAATGATTCCTTGAGGGGAACATGGTCCATTGTCTGACTGTCCATCAGTCCTCTTCTATGCAGTCCCCTCTATTTCACTGAATGTCTCTCTCCTGTTCTGTTTCCCTTTTCCCCAGTGCTAAAAAGGATTGTCTGTATCAAGAAGAGGACCATGGAGCTAGTGTGTCTAGAACTGGAATCCAGAGGCCATTTGATCTATCCCTCTCATTTTGCAATGAGGAAATTAATCCAGAGAAGTTGTGACATCCCCAGCAAAATTATAGGCAACATTTAAACCCAAGCCCTCTGACCCCCTAGCCAATACACTTTTCACTGTATCCCCACTGAAGCCATATAAGGAATTATGGAAATTCCAAGGGAGGCAAAGGACAGAAGAAAGACCATTGAATGTAGAGCATCAGAAGAATATGAACGGACTCAAGCTACTCCACAATTTGGAAGGAAATTAAAAAGTTTCTGTGCCCCAAAACAAAGAGAGGGAATGATGAAGAATAAAAGGTATCCATTTATTCCATCCACCCCTCTCCACCTACCCACCTATCTACCCCTTCTCTCTCCACATATCTACTTACATCTACTTACTTTCCTTTCTATCCATCTATCCATCCATCCATCTATTTATTTGGACATATATACAGGAGAAAACAATTAGAACTGTCATCTGACTATTATGCATATGTTAGATTCATCCAGAATGACCAGCATATTTTGTGAACATAAGTACATCAGTCCTTCCACTCCCCAATTCCTAGGAAATAGGTATTATAGAAAAAGAAATATTATTAAGAATGTAACAGGATGGATGACATTATACTTTCTGCCTCCTTTGAACTCTATCATGCAGCTGAACAGCACAGGTGTCTTATGTCTTAGTCTTCTGGAGGCTTTCTTTATGAGTATATCATAGGTCTGACCATGTTATGCCTCATTCAAGAAGCTTCAGCAACCTCCTATTATGTCTAAGATAAAATACAAACTCCTCTTTTTGGCGGTTTAAGCCCTTCACAATCTGGCTCCAACCTCTTTTTCCAGATTGATTTCACATTACTCCCACTCAGCTATTGTACATTTTTGGCAAACTGGCTTCCTTGACTCTCACTGTATAAAACATCCCATCTTCTGTTGCCTATACCTGGAATGCTATCCCTTTTATCTCATTGAACTCTTAGCTTCCTTAATGCTCACTTCAATGGTTACCTCCTACACAGGGCCTTTACTAATCTCCCCACCCCCATTAAGTTATTACTGTTTTCTCCTTCTTTCCCCCATTATACTGCCTTTATGTTGCATATATAATGTATTTACTGATGGCTCTACTTTGCTTTACTCTCTCCCCCAGCCCCCATCCCAAGAGAATGTTAGCTTCTTGATGGCAGGGACTGTTTCCTTATCATCTGTTTTTGTCTTTATTTCCCCAGAACCTGGCACTGTGCCTTACATATAATGGGTACTTAATAAATGTATGTTGAATTAAATTAAAATATCCCTATCCAAACCAACATGTGGATAAATCTGCCACTGGACATAGATGCTATTCAGATATAAAGTTCCCATATATCCAGGACTAGTGTCACAGACTACTGTGATCCCATGGGTTGACAATTCAAGTTTGTGATGTGAAATCACATATATAATCTTTACTCTTTCTCCTGCTGGAATAAAGGAAAAGAACACTGAACAACAACAACATGGAAATCTTGCAGACACCCCATGTTAACTATTCCTGGATGTCATCCTGCAGCTCTAATTTCTGCTTTCTCCTCGGCATTCTGGGTACTGCTGCTGGACTTGTCATCACCTTGTCAGTGCTTCCTGTTGCGTGGGCTACCGTTGGACTCTGTGTTCTTAACAATTATCCATAAAAAACCACAAAAATCCTTCATGAATTAAAAAAAAAACCCACAAAATTAACAGGTAAAAAAAAAAAAAAGCTACTTTTTAAATTTAGTTTCCTGGAGCGGGTGCTATCTGTAACACAGCACAGCTCACTGCAGTGCTGGCTTGTCTTTTCCAGTCCTAAGATGCCCTTTTGTTCCCGGTGTGACAAGGATGTGGGGAGCCAATGTGATTTAACAGAGTAACATACTAACGTTGAGACTATGTCTATATCTTGTATACAAAACAGAATAAATTATTCTTCTAATGTTTGCTTTCTTTTTCATGGAACAAGCTCTGAGCTTAAAAAGTGCTACATTGACAAAAAGTGGCTAAAAATCATTATTTTTTTTTTTAATTCTCTTTTAATACAGGTCTAAGTGGCAGAGAATTTCACTCTGGTTCAAAATAGAGAAACTCAGAGAGTTAGGGATAGACAGATGGCATGGAGGAATAAGGAGCATCCAGAACCTTCCTATCTATGAGGGGACACATATGTCCACAAAAAATTAAAAAAATAAAATTGAGTAAACTAGTTTCTCAGAATTAAAGGTGAATCAAAAGGAATTGGCATCTGTCTGGACAAGCAAGCCAGATAGGCCACAGTATCTGATGCACGTGACAAACCAAGAGGCAACTGCAAAGCTCCCCAAACAACTTGCCTGAAGTCCTTGCCAAGGAGCCAGATGCTGCTGCTGGAAGAATGTCTTCCATGGTTGGGCATCTGGGTTCAGTGCTTTCCACTTAAAGAAGAGGAAAAGAAGGTGGTGAATAGCAGCCCCATTCCTATCTCTGAAACACTGAATTGCATCCCAGTGTTTCTGAATCTCTCAATGCACACATGTCCAGGCACCATAGACAGAACATACATAAATGTATGTAACCTGAAGATGTTCCTTGCTTATAAAAAGAGACTCCTCCTCTCTCAAAAATTTCTACAGCTTTTAACACAGAAAAACAACACGTCAAAAACATATAACAAAGCCTTTAAGCCAACCATGACAGACTATTTCAGGTTTTCCAATTTAATAGTAGATTTTATTTAAAGACATACTCATCAGTGCTGGTGTGAAGAGGAGGAGACAGGGCACCAGACTAGCAGGCTCTGATCCTGCTTTAAGGTCAGCTGTTCTGCCTTCCTCTGCTACGACTCCTTCTTCAGTGGAAATACAATCGAGTATTGGTATTGGCAAGAGAGAGGACTGTGGTCTAGTGGACTGGAAATCAGGTGACTTGAATGTGTGTGTGTTTTTTTTCTTTCAGCTTTGAAGTTCCCTGCATTTTGTCATGGATTTACCAAATGAATTTTAATCAGCTGAGGAACTGGCTCTGTGAAATGGGGGTAACTAACCAAGCTCCCCTATGTTCTTCCTCATAGTGTACAAAAGCTTAACTATTCGGGCTTTTTTGAGTTTAGCCAAATTCAAGGCTTAAAAAGAAAATTATTGTTCATCTGATGTGAAATAATTCAAGGTCACATTTATTCCATATTGAATTGGGATAAGGGAAAGGCAGAAATGGTCAGAGTAGTGTGGCAGGTGATAGCTAGTATGGGAGAGTACCGCACAGTTCCGTCTACTTAGTGTTACTATTTGTCCTTTATTCTACAAGAGGACCAGTGACATCAGGAAGGTGATGTCTTGACTTGCAAGTAAATTGTATTTAAGTGAGGCAGAGGCTGTGCGAAGTCACCAGCCTTACTCTTGCCTCCAGAGCCATCTGAGTCCAGTGGCAAGATACAGATTCTGTACTCTATTATACCAGTAGTGTCAAAGTCAAATAAAAAAGATCTTTGCAGGCTCATTGACTTAGAAAGTCACAAATTGACATTATATTTTGTTTTAATTTATTTTGCTAAATATTTCCCAAATACATTTTAATTTGGTTCAGCCTGAAGTAAGGAGTACTACAGAAGGGCTGTGAGCTTGACACCCATTTTATTTATGTAGCATAGTCCTCCTTATGAGAGTTGGCCTGTTTCAGAAGGTAATCCAGAATTTGCTCAGTGGTTTGGTGTTAAAATGTCATTTGGGGATTTTTCCAGGGAGGAAAGATGATGGGAGTTCATTGATTTGATACTCCTAGATACTTTGCCTAGTGTCCTTGCATTGTGGAGATTTTTTTTTTTGGACTTGTAGAGGAAGTATGACATTTTTGACAGTTGAAATGGAAGAGAGATTAACATTGCAAAGGAAGCAACTTTTACATCTAGATATGCTGATTCTGAATTTTCTCTGGAATCTCATCATCCTGCAAAGTCACATCAGCCTTGAATTGAATACTTCCTCATAGCCTGGGCCCCTAAAAAGAGGATCTAGGGCAGTCATCTCATCATTTCCCATGTGGCCCCACTCCTCTGAACTTCATCAGATGCCTGTGCACACTCCTTCCCCCTTTTCAGCTTCTTTTAGATTGTGAGTTTCTCACGGGTACGTACTTAAAAAAATGTCTTATGTGCTTAGCACATACCTGAAACTTAATGTTTATTGAATGAATGAGAGGCTCGGAAAAATGTACCAGGACCTTGGAAACTTTAAAATAAGTAAAGCCACATGCATTAGTAGCCATTTTAGTATTCAGGATGTCTTTTCTTGCTGTAATTTAGTATCAAGGGCTGTTCTAAAAAGTACCGACTCTAAAGTGATCATTTCACCCCAATCTTAATCCCTTTTCCTCATAAGCTGTTCTCCAAAACTGGGCTGTTTACTAATGGAAGGATAGCTGAACCTTGATTCTCAGCTCACAGACCTTATAAATACTGTGCTAATATGGGAAGTCCGTGATTTTTTAACGATTTCCTCAGGGAGTGGAGACTATTGCTTCACCCTTACCAGTGGAGTAATTAACTTCCTTAACTACTGGACCAAATTCTGCCAGGTGATTCAGTCGTGGAAATAAGTTAGGTCCAAAGGAAGTACATCAGTTTCTTCAAAGCAATCTGGGGGCTGTTTTACATACAGAAACAGGGAGTTGTAAGGGATCTGGCATCTTTCAAACACTGAAACCACTGTACCTCTGAAAAATAACCAAATTGCACAGGTCTCTCTCTCCATTTCCAGTAAAAATACTCATAGCCTGCGAGTCTTTGGATATCAGGTATTGTGGTTGGGTTAAACACCAAAGTGTACAGACAGAGCACAAAAAACACAACCTGTTCCAAAGCTCACCACAGCAGAGTTAAGAGCCTGGATGGGAGGTAGAGAGCTCAACCTGAAATTCCTGTTGACAACTAATAAGGAGGAGGGATTGGTGGGGTTGGTGGGCTTTAGAGTTCATTTTCCATCCATCTCATGTTTTTCTAAAATTTCAGAAATGCCAACACTGATGATCCTGGGGGGAGGGCAGATGAAACATGTGATCACTATTCCCCCATATACCCCTTGTGTTTCTGGGCTTTCTTCTTTGAACTTATTTCTCAAATGGTTTTGTGGAATATTATGCTTAACATTCAGAAAGGCCACAGAGAAGTTTCAAATCTCAACTTACTTAAAAAAAATATCCAGTCAAATAGTTTTCCTTTCAATGAGGCATTCAACTGGCATATTTCCAGGAGATAGATCTATTCAGCCATATGACTTTTTTTTTACCCTATGAATTATATGAACAGCTGGACAAATTTCTTGCAAAATCAATGCAAAAAGAAACGTTTTAGTTTTTTTTCCAACCAGTTTTACGTGGCACAAACCTTTTTCAGGCTTTTCTTTTCTTTGTACTTTAACTTGGTCCAAATTTGGATTCCCAACAATATTTTCTGGATACAGTGAAAAATGATATTGTTAGATAAATCACCTTAAATCAACTACCTTATTTCTAAGATAAGCCAACTCTCCTTTATTTGAGGAATATATCTATATCTATCTATATTCCTCAAACATACATACACACATACATACATACACACATATACACACATACATACATATATACACATACAAACATATACACACACATACATACATACACACACACACACACACATATATATATATGGCAATGCTTTTGAGATTTCATTTCCCAAAGTTAAAAGACTGATGTGACTTGCCTCTCCTAAGTATACCTTGAAAAAAGCTTGGGTAGGCTGTCAGAATGAGGTCTGCCAAAATACCTTACTAATAATTGTTGGAAGACTATGGAATAGAGAGGCAATGGTGAGGATTAGCCTCAGGCAGGTACTGACTAATGATAACATTGGAACACACATTCACTCCTAAAAATCTTATTATATTTTGACTATCTGTTACACTTCTGTATAGAGTGATTTGAGATGTAAAGTCCCTCTTTTGCCCAAATTCTCACCTATCTATAAAACTTCTTTTACTAGACCTGAAATTTTCAAGATTATAATAATTTAGCAGCATTGTTCTAGAAGATTAAGAAGAAAATTATGTTGCTGTGAGCAGAGGCCTCTATTTCCTTATTCAAATGTGGAAGAATTTATTATGTCAATCAATGGATTAACATTTATGAAACACCTCCGCTAGGTAAAACATTATGGTAGGCACCAAGGGAGCAAGCAGCAAAGATAAGTAAGAGTCTGATTTTAAAGGAATCTTTAAAGTGGCTACAAAGAAATTACTAAGTCAGACAGAAGACCTGTTAACATTTAAATGGAAAAAAACATGACAAGCTAATTTTAGAAATGTTGACTTAAGAGTATTAGAAGGATGTGTAGGTATAGCTGTAGGATAATTCTGGGTTGAAATCCTTTCACAGGTATTTCTAGCTATGCAACTATAGGTTTCCTCATGTGTGAAATAAAGTGGTTGTACTTGATGATCTTTAAAGTTCTTTTCAACCTTTAATTTATGATCCTATGATCCTTTAAGAGATTCATGTAGGCAGTTTCAGGAAAAATTCAAAAGGAAGGTGAGCCCTGGAAATAAACTGAGGCAAGGAGGGTTGTGAGAGTATGGGATCCTTGAAGCCAAGTAAGAAAGAGCATCTAGTAGGAATAAATAATCAGTGGTGCTAAAACTTTCAGAGAGGTGAAGGGAAATGAGTACTGAAAAAAGTCTATTAGATTTGGTAATTGGCCCATTAATGCACTTTGAAAAAACAGTCTCTGTAGATTAATGGAGGCCCCATTACAAGGGGGTTTGAGGACAGAGTAGGAAATGAGAAAACATATCTACATAAACTTTTCCAAGAAATTTAGCCAGGGAAGAGAGGAGAAATATAGGTTAGTAACTGGAGGTATGTAGAAGTGTCATAAGAAACTTAAAAAAAAAAAGAATTTGGGTTATATGAACATGTTTGTAGAGAGATTTAAAGAAATTGATTGTGAGAAAGAGATTTAGGGCAAAGATATGGGGTGATCACCATAGGACATGAGGAGAGTAGATGAAAATTTTGAGAATTTTGAAAAATGGATTCAAAACCTTAGTGAACTCCTGTTAGATTTAAAAAAAAAAAATCTCAGTGGAGCAGAAACCTAGTTCATCTACCAAGAAAGAGAAAAAGAGAGAGAGAAAGAGAGAGAGAGAGAGAGAGAGAGAGTGTGTGTGTGTGTGTGTGTGTGTGTATGCACACATGCTGAGGAGAAATTTAAGTCTGCCAAACAACAGAATTTATATTTGATGCTAGAAATAAATAGAAAGCCATTTGAGCTTGTTGAGAAGAGGAATAACGTGGTCAGATCTGTGATTTAGCAAAATCACTTTGATATCTGTGTTAAAGATAGATTCAAGAAGGGAAACATTTGAGGCAGGGAGGCCAGTTAGGATAATATGGCAGTAGTCCAGGGAAGAGGTGTTTTGGACCTAAACTAGGGTGGTAGCCATGTGACTAGAGAGAAGGGGATGGATAGGAAATATGTTATAAAAATTGAGTTGACAATTTTTAGCAACTGATGGGATATATAGGGTGAGGAAGAGGAAGAAATTTAAGATGGCACCAAGGTTTCAAACTGAAGAGACAGGAAGGATGCTGGTACACTCAGTACAAGTAGAGAAATTCAGAAGAAAAGTGAATTTTTGAGAAAAAATAGTGAATTATGTTTTAGATGTGTCCCATCTGAAATGTCTGGGGGTTGTTGAATTCAAAATGCCCAATACCTAGTCAGTGATATAGGACAGAAATTTAGGAGGGACTATGACTAGATATATAGATCTAGAGTTATCTAGCCTCAAATTAAATCTATGAGAGCTAAAGAGATCACCACAACAGAGAGTTGGGATATAGAAAGCTGGGTAAAGAGATCCCAGGGTAGAGCCTTGGGGCACACTCATAGTTAGGGACGGGTCATGGATGGTGATCTAAGGAGAGTAAAGGTGAAGATTCTGACATATTACCCTCTAAGCTGGAATCTCTTCTGCTTCACACCAAATGAGCTCCCTTCCTCATTTCCTTTCTGACTTGGTTCCTGACTTTTTCTGGACTTCAAAACCATGCCTTAACTACTTCTGGCTCATCTTGGAATTTCACTCAGTGCTTAGAACCTTCTTGCTCTGGAATAGCCTGTTACCCCTGACTTCTGTTCATCTTGCATATCCCTCCACAAGTCACCCTTCTCATCCCCTCTTCTCCTGTTGGGGTATTTCTCTTGGGGCCTCCATTTGTGGAGGCCTAACCTTTGTTCCTCTCCTGGCCCTATTCCTGATTTTCTCTGGATTTCAAAACCATGCCTCTAGGATGAGTGGGACTTCCACCTCTATACCTATGCCTATACCTCTTGGTGTATTATCTTTTTTTCACCCCAGAATGGAAGCTCCTTGAAGGCAGGAAGTGCCTATTTTTTAAATTCTATTTATATCTCCTGCACTTGGCAAAGTGTCTGGAACATAGTAAGCACTTGATAAATGCTTATTTTCTTCCTAAAAGTATCCGTCTGGTTTATAGAGACTCCTGTGCAGGACTGCCGAAAAAACCAAGGGGAAAGAAGAACCGGTGAGCAGGGGAGAATGGAAAAGTGAGAAGTCCTGGGCCTCAGGCCTGCCAGGTACAGATGTGAACCCCTACTCAATGATGCCCAGATACGGCAGCATGACCATCCCTCCCTGGCAACAGCCAACTGCAATAAGAACCCATTTACCATGGACAAATTGGATGTTTCATTTGAACAAGAACTATTAATGGACTAGTATGTTTAAACAAGCATTTGCAACTAAAATTTTTTATTATATTTTTTCGAAGGATGAATATAAAGGTTACTTTGGCTTATTAAACTAACTTCTACAAATTTTATTACTATTTGTAGCATCTTATTTCAGGAAAAATGTAGTTTTCTGTCTTTCTGTAGCTGTCATGAAGGCAAAGCACTGTTCTAAATTAATCATTAGAAAGGAAGGAGAGAAGGAATAAGCACTTAGCATAGTTCCCAGCATATAGTAGGTACTTAATAAGTGCTTTACAAATATTATCTCATCTGATGCTCACAATAACTCTGGGAAGTTGTTGCTGTTCTAATTGGTTTTCAAAGAAGACCAGTGACATTGTGGGATGATGTGTTGGCTGGCTTGTGAACTGGATTTAAGTGAGGCAGAGTTGCACAAAGATATCGGCTTCACTCTCTCTTCCAGAGTCATGCGAGTCCAGTGACAAGACAAAAGTTGGGACAACTGGCAATAGCCCGAGATGCAGTGGATGACCTTGGCATCTTGGGTGTTTGACCAAGCTCTAAGTGTTCCACAGGACTTGATTGCTGTTTGAATAAATCATTCTCATCTGCCCATTCCCCCTGGAAGTCTTCACATGCTTGGGGTTGACATACCCTTAACTCACCCAGCTGAGGCCTGGGTGGTTACCCTCAACCTGGTATATATAGCCTGTCTGCCAAGAAGGGTTTTACCTAGGTGTGCTATAACACCCCTTGGAGCCCCAAGTGAGCTATCAATCAACTTCACAGTTGAGGAAACTAAAGCCTGCAGAAGTTAACTGAGTTAACACAGAGTAACAGCTAGTAAGTGTCTGAGGTTGGGTCTGAATTCAGTTCTTCCTGATTTGGCCCAGCACCCTATCACTGTGCCAGTAAGCTGATGAGTTCCAATTTAGATAATGATACCATTCTTTGAGAAACTTTGCATCCCCAAACAAGAACACTCATTCTAGTGATGACAATGGTAATAATAAGAATAACTAGTGTTTTTGTAGTGCTTACCATGTGCCAGGAACTGTGCTAAACACTTTGCAAATACTGTCTCATTCAACGCTTACAACAACTTTGTGAGGTAGGCACTTTTGTTATCTTCATTTTACAAGTGAGGAAACTGAGTGTTTACATGCCTAGAAAATGTGTGAGGCTTGATTTGAACTCAGGTCTTCCTGATTACAGGGTTAGCCCTTTATCCATTAGGCCACCCTCTACCTCTAATAATGCTATTAATTTACACATTTCAAATATTAAAATTGTAAAATATTTTAACAATACAGATTTATTACTGTATTGTTTTATTTTATCCTTGTAATGTATTTTGTGCATAAAGTTATAATAAATTCTTAATTTATTTGAATAAAAAATGAGATGAACTTGTTTGCATTGATTGTTTTATGAAAACTATATAAGGATGTGACAGTTTTGGGGGGTGAGCATGAAAAATTTGTATAAAATTTGGAAACTACTAGTTCAGTGAACAGAACAATAGAATTGGAGTCAAAATATTTGTTCTGTTTTCTGTCTTGTAGATGCAAAAGCTGTGTGACCTTAGGCAAGTTACTTGTCTATCAGCTTCATTTTCTTTATCTTTAAAATGACCTTCAACTAAATAACCTCTGAAGGTTGCCTCTCACTCCAACATTCTGTGATTCCATTTACATACCTAAGCATAACAATGGTTAACAGAGAGTTCTAGTACATAGAATTCTGAGCATACTTGTTCTCATTGCATTCCTAGCCTTTAAGGATTAGAGTAAAAATAGCTCATATTTACATAGCAGTTGTAATACTTACAAAGTGCTTTTACACCGTGCAAGAACACAAGATTTGGCCTAGAATCTGGTTAGGTAGGAGACTCTTTGGACAATGATTGCCTTTAGTCTTCTTAACTACTATATGATCCAGTTGTTATAGACTTTGGAACACTTTGATAGTGCTGAGATGACTGGTTGTGTTATAATTATGATTTTCACATATGCAGATGTG
Organism: Pseudochirops corinnae; assembly: GCA_028646515.1. Taxonomy (NCBI): domain Eukaryota; kingdom Metazoa; phylum Chordata; class Mammalia; order Diprotodontia; family Pseudocheiridae; genus Pseudochirops; species Pseudochirops corinnae. The sequence goes on along the minus strand of CM053588.1, from coordinate 201,136,093 downwards.
TTTTTGAAAGATAGATTTGATTTATATCCAAATGGATATAGTACAGAGCTATGTTATAGCAAGGTCTTCCTATAGTAACATTAGAGGACCCTGGACAGGGAAGGTTTGTGGCATTGTATTGCTTTCCCTAAACTAGTTTTAAAGTATATTTTCTCCACTTTGAAATAAACACTACTTATGTGTGTTGACAGTCAGTTTTCTGAAGAACTACTGAAAGCATCAAAAAGTAAGGCAAACATTCTGATGATCCTTTCAAACATGCATGTATTTAAATTCTTGTTAAACAATCTTCCTCTTTCGTCTTCATAGGCTTTGATGACATGCTGAAATTGACTGTTTATCAAAAACTAAGCAAGGAATGCTTAACAAGATAAAACTACACTCAGGCATGTTCTTGGGCCTACTTAAAATTCTTCCTATAGATGTATTGATAGAGGGCAGAACATTTTACCAGAATAGGGAACTCCCAGTTGGTAACTCCCTCCAGATACAGATCAAAGATGTGTCTTTGAGAAGTGCCTGGGGGCACTGATGGATTAAGTGACTCTCCAATGTCCACTGACACACCGTGTGTCAGAGGCTGGACTTGAGCCTACGTCTGTCTTCCTGACTCTAAGACTGGCTTTTTATCTACTTCATGATTCCTCTTATCCAAATGATATTTCCCTAGAGGAGGTGATAGAGTAATCAGCTCTTTAACCTTAATTAGTTATATTCAAGCATGCCAATGAATCTATGATCATATTTTTGTAGATGTTCCCTCCAGTTTTACAAATAGAAATCTATTAATGCCTGCTCATTCTGGAGGATACTTTCCATGCCTTCTCATAAGTCTGCCACAGGGCATCCACCTGGGGGTCCTTCCTCACTCTGTCTTTACATCACAAAGATATCAGTTGAGAGCAGATTGTCCAACAGAAACCCCTTGTTCTCACCACATAATCCCCCTCTACTTTTTTGATAATGCATTTCTTTGATAACATCCTTTATGCCATTTCTTCTTTGTCATTACTTACTTGTTATGTGTTACAGCCTGTTCACACTCACCATGCATCTTTCCATTCCTCTCTGAGTGATACTTAATTATAATTCTTCAGAGACCATAGTGTTCCATGATTTGTAGCCATATAGCAACAAAGGTAGAATATTGATATTAAAATCATAAACCTTCATTTCAGAATTAAAGGAATTCTGTAATTTCCCATAGGTAATCGAACCCCTTCTCTTCCTTGTGTTTGGTTATAGGCCCTATTCTTTGTTCATTTGCAGTGTTTTTTTTTTTTTTAAAGTATGAATACTAATAAACTCTAAAGGTTGTCACTCTCACTGTATATTATAGATTGGACAATAGGTGCTTTTCTTCTACTTGGCTTCTACTATGACAATGATTAGGCCAAAATCCTTTGAATTATTATAGGTTTGATACAGGAGACTCAGCAATATTTCAGGGCTAAATGCAATCAGCATAATGTTATCCAAAAACAAGAACATCTGGAAGACCTCACCAATTATAGCCAAGTACATTTTCCTCTACTGAATCAATAACTTTTTTATACTTTACAAATATTGAGCTCAGTGTGGTCTTATATCTATACATCTCTCAGTTCTGTGGTGGTAAAGATATACAGTATAGTGAAAGGTCACCTGTGAAAGCATGCCTGTTACCTACTAATACTCTCATAAAAGATACTCTTGGGATATTATTCTTATACAAATTCCATGTACTAACAAAGTAAACATACAGGAAGGTAGGTGTTGATATTCTTATAGTCACTTTTTTGTATTAATAAGGTGTCAGATTTTTCCAAGCCTCTTTCAGATACTTTGCAACTCCATCCCTTAATGCCTTCATGATTGTGTTATCTTTACCATAGCTCTTTTCTCCATCTTTGTTTTCTTTGATGCCATTTCTACCTCCTCTTAAAACACATCTAGGATTGTGATGCTAAAGTCCAAGAATAGTGGTTCCACTTTTCTTTGTGGTAAAAAGAGTTTGTTATAGAAATTTTTGCAGATCTTTTCCATCTTTCATTTGTTTGTTGTTCTTCTCCCTGTTTCATCCTTAAATGCCTTGTGGCTGACGTTGCTTAATTGGATCTCTCACCAAGCTTTCTTTAATCTAGTTTTACCCTCCATTGCTTCTGTTCTATAAGGATATATTGCTTGTACACTCTCCCATCTTTCTTCTCTATAAGTTTTTACAAGTGAGTTTACATTTTAAACTATCGTTGTCCTCGACTGTCCTATATTTCTGCTTTGTTCATCTCCTCATTATATCAATTAATACTAATTGAACTTGGCATATAATTATTGTAATTGATGACTAGTCCATCTTTTTCATCAATATTTCACATTTTATCACTAGTAACTTGCTTAAACATGTAAGGTTAAAATTGTTTTGAAATGCATGCTTTAAATTATAATCTTAGCTCTAAAAAGTTGGTAGTTTGACTTTGCAGGGACAACTACTTAAGGAACAATTTTCATCTTAGTACCAAGCTATTTCTTGTCTATTATACACAATCAATTTTATTTTATTTTTGCTTATGTGATTATTATTTGGTACTTGCTATATTCAGGGCCTTCTAAATTTTTTTTTTAAGAATATAGCCATGATATGTAGACATAAGGACTCTGTGTAGTCTATAAGTCTTTGGCCTAATTAATTTCTTACTCTTGATCCATCTTATCTAACTTTTATCAGCCCCATGCATCTTCAGCGACAGAAGGCCTATTAATTTCACCTTTGCAACGTCTCTCTTTCTCTCCTCTAATTCTGCCATTACCCTGTTGCAGACCCTCAACACTTCACATCTGGATAACTCTAAGAGCCAACTGGTGAGTCTGCTTGTCTCAAATTTTTCCCCACTCTAATCCATCCTCTATTCAGCTGCTGAAGTGATTTTCCTAAAGTGATGACCATGTCACAACTCAATAAACTCCACTAGCTCCCTGTCAGCTCAAGGATAAAAAATACAAAATCTTCTGTTTGGCATCCAAAGCCCTTCATAACCTACCACCCTCCCCCAGCCCATCTTCTTACACTTTTTACCTTACTAGATATTCTTCAAATCAGTGACACTGCTCCCCTTGCTCTTCTATGAGCAAGATACTCTACCTCCAGCTCTAGAAAGTTTGTGTGACTATCCCCCATGTCGGCAGTGCTCTCTTCCTCCTTACTTCCTCCTCTTGACTTCCTTCAAATTCCAACTAAAAATCCCATCTTCTACAGGAAGCCTTTCCCAACCTCTCTTAATTTTAGTGCATTATTTCCTATTTATCCTGTTTGTTGCTTGTTTGTATTTACTTGCTTATTGTATCCTCCATTAGACTGTGAGCTCCTTGAGAACAGGGCCTATCTTTCAATTGTTTTCTATCCACAGTAATTAGCATATTTTGGGGGTACATGGTAGGCACTTAATAAATGCTTATTAATGGATAGTTGTATGCACAGTAATTATTTTCACTTTTTTTGCACACGCTTAGGAGTGAGCAATGTTATACAAGAAAACCAAATATCTGTGAAATGGTCCCTTTATATGTGTGATAAACTCATTTCATCGAATCCCTTATTTTTCCTCAAAAGGAGGATCTCTGAACCATTTCACTACAGTATTCTTATGTTCAGAGTACCAATAGCTAAGTTTAAGTTTTCAGATGGTTTAAAAACCATATGATTTAACATCACCTGCCACTTTTCCCACTGCTCTGTCACCATTCCTGCAAAAGTGAATGGGGGACACACATAGCAGTGTGCTGAGAAAAATACAGCAGGATGCATATTTACATTTAAGCTTTGTTAACATTTTTTCCATCAATTTTTAAAGTTTAGAAATCAACAAAACAATGAATCAGACCTTGATTTGTAGCTTTCTGAAGTGTAAATTCTCACAATGAAAACTTAAAAATTGGCTCTCTACCAGCTGGTAGGAGCTTATTCCAGCAGGTCCCTGCTTGTAAGTATCTTATTGTATAAATGGCAACCACTATGACAATGATGATTTGTCTATAGTCCTATCCACTGCTTCTTACCCACCACCAGGAATCATACTGTGATACTGATTTTCAACAATGAGATTCACTGAGTCTTTGATATCTGTTGTACTTCTAGATTTGTCTTTCTACTTTTTCTAATCTTCATATGTATCAATATAGAATGTAACAGGGAATCAGGTAGCTTAGGTCAGAGAAAATATTGGAGACATAGGAAAGTAAGAAAAAAATAACTTAAATTTTGGAGTTAGAGAGAGATGGTAAAGGTGCTAAGCCTAAGATAAACCATGATGGTGACTGGACTTCACATCTTTGTATGTACAACTTCTGCAACAAAGAGAGAGAATACTAATTCTTCCAAAGGTATTAATACACAGACAGTTCTACTCACTATTCTTTGAATACACTGGGTATCATTCAGGGAATTCAATTAGTAAAACAGAATCCTGGTTAAAGTCAGTGGCTAATTTTCAACTTAATTGCTAAACATTTTAACATGGAAATTTAACTCTACCTCTGAAGTTGGGCATCAAGTTCATAAGAGTTAGAGATAGATACAGAAACAGATAAAGTAGGGCATTGAGGGGCTGGTAATGGTACCAGTAGTTAACTAGCAACTAAATGTTGCATGTTAGATCTAGTCAAAGAATCATTTCATAAGGTCCTTCAACAAAGCGTGTCCTGTATTAGTACTCAAACAGGCTACACTTGAAAATTTTGGATTAGATGATTAAGAAGCTTCTTGTCTCAGAGAATTTAGCTAAGAACTACTCACTTGAGAGAATTTTAAGATGTTTCCCTCATACTTCCCCACAAATACTTGCAACTTACTTAGTTAAATGTCCAAACAAGATTTTCATTGTGTCACGATTTGGTGGAGGAAGTTTTTGTACCAGAGCCTTTATTGCTTCAATTCTCATGTTGTTGTCTTGTTTTTCTGGCGGAGAAAAAAAAAGCAGAGAAGAAAGCTAGATAAGAACAGAGTTTTTTTTTTCTTGCTGTAGGTTTAACCAGAGCCTTAGCATATAGAAGCCTTGTAAAAGAGAGTATGTGGATAGACCTATCAAAGCTTTCCCAGAATTTCTCTTTAATCAGATTGGAGTGGGGATCATGATAACTTGAAAATACCATAGCATGTTCTAAGTCATATCTTCTAACTTGTGGAGCAAACAGGGAATTAACTCGTTTCTCTCAAATTTATGCTCATTTTTATAAAGACACAGTTAGATACAAGTACAAATATTCTATGATTTATGTGACTTTGAGTGACATTTAATAGCTCAAAGAATCTGTGACTCAATTTATTTTTCTCCCTAGTATTTTTACATTTTCTTTCTTCTCTGACACTATAAAGTTCTCCTGAAAAAATGAGTTAAAAATTAAATAATCTTTTAAGTAGCAGGAGATTTTGTAAGAAACATATTAAAAATAGGATATTTTTCAAAAATAGCATTGTATTTCTTTCTAATGAATTAATTTTACCTCTACATTAATGGGATAATAGTCCACTATGATTTACTGAATTTGTACACTGCTGATTTGAACCCCATTCCTTTCATACTTTATCTCATTCTTTTGAGCGTGGAATTCTTATTGACTCTGAAGAGAGTGATATTTGTTTATAATAAAAGATATGCAAGAGAGTAAAGTAGATAAGGAGGTAATTCATAGTCCTTTGTTAATATTAGCTGGTTAATATTAATTCTCCTAACATGCTAACATGGTCCTGGGCACAATATAGGTAATAAAAAGTACTTATTGATTAATTTCATCAGAAGGCACAGCTGATCAGTGGGAAAGATATGGCTAGACCCTGTAAATCAATTCCTAAAGATGAAGTAAAATATGTGGTAGGTCTATATAAACTTTAAAAGAAATGTGCCTAGAATCATAGTATTTAGAGTTGCCATAATCTATTTTACAAGGAAGGAAACTAAGACACAGAGGGGTTAAGGGATTCACCCAAAGTCACACAATTAGCAAGTAACAGCTGACATTTGAACCTTCGATTTCCTAAATCCACTGTTTTCCCTGCTATACTGTGCTGTCTAGCTGAAAGTGTATTTTTGAGAAATTATATTTGAATCTCCTTTGAGTGAGTTATGGGTGAATCTCCTTTCACCCATACTTGACAACATGGATAGCAGACATGATAACAAAATCAGACATGGTAGAGTCAATCAAAAGCATATTATGTGGAAGGAACTGTGGTTGAGGCTGGGGTTTTAAGACAAAATTGAAATATCCTTTGCCTTCAAGGAGTTTACATTCTACTTAAGACATCATATTGTTGTTGTTCAGTCATTTTCAGTATTGTCTGAATTTTGTGATCCCATTTTGGGGTTTTCTTGGCAAAGATAATGGAATAGTTTGAAATTTCCTTAAATTCATTTTACAGATGAGGAAACAGGGTTAAGTGACTTGCTAGTAAGTGTCCAAGGCCAGATATGAACTCATGAAGATGAGTCTTCCTAACTAAGGCCTAGTGCTGTATCTACTGTGCCACCTGTTTGGGAGACCAATTAGAATACTATTAAAATAATCTAGGTAAGAGACGACTGCCTGAACAAGTGAGGTGGCAGTGGAAATAGAAAGGAGGGGACATATGAGAGAAATGTGGAGGAGATAAAATCAATAAGATTTAGCAAATGGTTGGCTATAGACTGAGGTAGAAAGGATAACTTCATGTTTCAAACCCTGGAGACTAGAAGAAAGGTAGTGCCTTCAATGGAAATAAATTTGGAAGAGGGTAAGTTTTGATGGAAAGATAATAAGGTCTGTTTTGAAAACATTAAGTTTGAAAGGCCTATGGGATATACAGTGAGAAATACTGAAAAGATTTTGCTGATGCAGTACTGGAGTTTTGGAGAGATCATTTAATATATGAATCATATAAATAGAGATGATAATTGAACTCAAAGGATTTGATAAGATCACCAACAATGTGTTATAGAGAGAAAGAGAAGGCTACTCAGGATAGGGGTTTAGTGAATACTGTTTGAGGGGCAGGGACTGGACAATAATCCAATAAAAGTGACTGAAAATGAGGAACCAGATAGGTCAGACCAGCCTCAAGAGAGAATAACGTCAGGAAAACCAAGAGAGAAGAGAGTCACTATCTAGAAAAAAGTGATTAACAGTGTCAAATTCTATAGAAAGATCAAAGACAGTGGTGGCTGAGATAAATCCATTTGATTTTGCTATTAGAAAACATGGTAATTTTGGAGAAGGCCGTTCTCATTGAGCGATAAAGTTGGAAGACATATTACAAGGAGTTGAGGTCTAAGAGAAGAGGAAATGGTGTCGACTATTGTAGGTATAGATAGAATTTTAGAACTGAAAAGTAACTTAGAAATCATTTCATCTGATGCTGTCATTTTAAATGTAAGGAAACTGAGGCACAAGTAAGTTGTCTTATTGAATGTCTTACTGCTTATTTGTTTTTAAGCCCTTGAGTTGTGTAGAAAAGGAGAAAATAAATATTAAGGATGATTTATTTTTCTAAAGATTAATACTAATAAAAAGGGCCCTCTCCAAAACATTACGGGAACATAGCAGTGTCTTATTCAGATCAGTACCACACATCTTTTTTTTGTAGCTGGGAAAATCTGGAAACAACACATTTTGAGATATGTGGTGAAAAACTAAAAAAAAATAAAAGCAAGTTTAATCAAAAGTGAAATGACACTTTTAAACATCAGCTTCATGGATGTGTCATATTAGAATTTGGAATCAGCATTTAAAATCCTGAGTGGTTAATGATCTAAGATCAATACACAACTTATGAGAGATGTTCTAACTGTCCCAAATTCAATCTGAAAGATAGAGCTTGTTTTTAAAAAAAAATTAATATCTTCCCTTCGGCATATGGTTTCTCAGTATTGAGAAGTTTTGGGAGTATTGAGAAGGCTAACAGAGACCTCTTACTTGCTTACATTATGACTGGAAGGAAATCAAGCCAGTGCTTAACGGAGTATTGGGGACACTGAAGGTAGATTGGATGCTCAAAGGCTCTCACCCAAGTGTCTCTTTTCTTTCAATTAACAACAGATTCCATAATTCTTTTGTCTGTAATCCATCTGTGGTTCCACCCTCATTCTCTTAGGATTCAGTATTGTTCCTTTAGTCTTGGTTCCCAGTATTCAGAGAACAATTTCATTGCTTTTGTTTGTTTGTTTCCTTCTCCACACTGCCCAATCTCTGGGACAAACTCATTCTGTAGGACTTTATGTTGTCTAGAACTTTCATTTTATCCAGAAGCTTTGCTTCAAAAACTGTGATTCCCCAGAACCCTCTCTCAACCCTGAGCACAATGTTACAAATATATGGGCAATAGAAATAAGCTCGGTTGAATGACATGATAAGTAATAAGATAATATTGGTAGTAAGACAGAAATGTGACTAGATTTGGGATGTTGGACTGGCCTTAAGAGTTTTCCTTTGATTCATGGTTTTCAGGACATAATTTTAGAAATATGGTTTATGATGGTTACATTTGCATTTAGCTGCATGAAATGTCACTACTAAAACAAGGACATTTATAACAGGATTCCTATTTGAGAAAAGATAAGATAAAGTTTCACTGAATATGATGAAGGGAAATGTCCAGTACAATAAAGGACCTTGGGCCTGATGACCCATGAACTCTTTTCTGGCTCTACCATCCATGACTTTATTATTAGCTTATTTATAGCTATGAGAAATCATCATTCATAATGAATTCTGCTTTGATATCAGTCCTCACACAAAATGATAAAAGACTAACTCCTGGTAGAAATCAGTGTTTGGGGACTTTTATTTATTCTCTATCTAAAGTTCTTAAAGGAGGTCAATTTCCTTTTGTTAAGATTGAAGTTAATGTCCTAGCTATTCTGTCTCTCAAAGTCATTTTGTGTAATGCATGTATTATGTGGATAAAAGAAAGTCACATGTATAACAGGTCTATATTTGAAAAGAACAGTCCTCTTTGCCTTGTGAAATTTTATTTTTCCATAATACAGATAACATCCAGAGTCAAGGAAGCAGGAGCTTTGGTTGATCATTTATGGATCCATTTATGAAGTGGTCTCTCATTTTGAGGGAATCAAAATGGGTGCCTAAATCCACCACATAGACATACTTTAATACTTTCAACATGTCTTTCAATTAGGGAAGAACCCTCTGGAGTTTTGCAACTCAATTAAAATTGTGGTGGATGGCTATGGCTCATCTTCATAGGTTTTAGAAATGGCTGCTTCAAAAAAAACACACAGAATCTCACAACAGCTTAAATTTAGTGTAAAGAGATAATCTGGAACAAATTCATATCTAGTCTACATATGTATATAAACACACAGACTTTTATACTTTTAAAGCTGAGGGTATTGTACAGACTATTTTTTGAGCTTTCTATTCTGCCCTACTGACACCTGTTTGCTCGCAGTTTCAGGCTGTCTTCAAAATAACATTAAGCCATAAATTTCCCTCCCTAGTGCCATTCCCTGAAAGCAGCAGCAGCCTACAGTATGTGATGGTTTTGTAAATATATAGAAAGTCATTAATTATCAATGGAGTGTTTTGTTAAAATTCAAAAGTAGGTACGTCGTAAATAGAGATGTCATGTTATTATAAACAAAGAAAAATCATGGGCTTTATGCTAACCCATAAGTCGCCACTTTGCAATTTTTCAACAGATTTTTTTTTCTGCAAAACTGAAAGGCCATGCTTTATGCTGAATTAAAGGAAAGACACATTCTATGTGCAGATACATAGTATGATGGAAGCCTGATTATAGGCAATGTTAAGCTTGACCATGAATAGTTCAAACTGAGTATAGAGGAATATTATTTACAGGACATGAAAGGACAAAGGGTGTCTCCAAAACTTAAATGAACTTAGGTCACAGTTGATAGTCATTTCTTGCACTATTAGGGACCATAGATTTAAAGTTAGAAAAGACCTCAGATTATTTAGCCTAACTCACTCATTTCCTAGATGACGAAACTGAGGTACAGAGAGACTAAGAGATTTGACCAAAGAAAATGAGAAGAGTTCAGATTTGAGCTGACTTCCTGACTCCTTTGCCCACACGTTCCATTCCACCATGTACAAATTTGATATAATTTTCATGCTAGTTCTCCTCTATGTCCATATCCTTTTCATTGCAAAATCCTCATCACCCAAGATATTGACTTTAAAACAATCATCATTTCTTTAACTAAATAAAAAGAATCAACAAATATCAGACTCAGAAAATCTGGTCAATTCCCCATAAAACACAAATTGTTTAAAAACATAGACAAAAGTAAATGTCAATTGTTTCTTTATCTTCTCTGATCAGCCTCTCTGGTCTTTGGACACAAACTTCAGACAGAGCTTTTTGGAAGGGACAAGAATCTTGATGAGGGAAGGGCTAGGACCAAGGATTGGCAGCTTGGGAAATCTCCATCTTGACTCCTACCTACCTGAGATCTGAGGGAGTATGAAGACACTGAAGGGAGTTTTGACACTACAGATTAATGAAGCATATAGATACTGTGAGACAAAAATATGTATAATATTAATAATATAAATATTATTGGTCTTGAAAAGTTGCCTCAAAGTTATTGTACTGCCTAAATGATATAATTTAGCTAGTATAAATGATTGGTTTGAAAACTCTCCAAAACTTTTAGGAGTTTTGAAGGACTTTAAAACAAGAGTCTTCTCTGACTATATTAAGATAACACAAGATTTCTTGGTTAGATGTCCCATTAGAGTTATCTGTATTCAACATGACTCTGTTAGTACCAAACAGAGAGATTATGTTTGTCAAAGGTGTTTTCCATAGTCATGGAGGAGGCCCAGAACAAAATTTAAATAGAAGCCAAGTTCCCTAACAATAGTAAGGTTCCGCAGACACTCCAGTTTGCTGAGGACATTGGCCTAAGAGCATTGAGACCTAAACTACTGCAGACCTTTCTAGATAAAACTCAAAACCATTCAGAAGAACTTGGCTTAACCATGGACATAGGACAAACTAAGTGGATGAAGAATCGTTATTGTCATGGCTATGACAAGCAGTTGAATGATCTGCCCATTGAATTGATCTTTCAATACATAAATCTCAGACACTGAAGAATAATAGTGAGCTGGGATCACAAGTGAAGAGAAAAATAAAATACGTTGGACTGATCTTTACCAGTTTCAATTACCATGAACTTCTCCCTGAAACCCAAACTTAATACCAATACTCTTCAAGTGTTATTAAATGGCTGTGAATCATGGAATTCCAGTCACTAAAGAATCAAAATCATGGGTTATCCAAAAGGCAATGCAAGGACCTATGGTAAGTAAAAATTGATTGTAACATATTAGCACTGCTGAACTATATATAAGAAGTAGAATAGAAGATAACCATCAAAGATGTGCCATACTGGATAAGGAGGTAGACCAGTCACATAAAGAGAACAATGGATAATGTACAGACTAAGTATCAAGACAAATGTAAGGATGCTGACTGGATTCCCTGTGGAGTGTTCTAGTGAAGGTCTGAACGATAGTTGTATACGATGAGAAGGCATAGATGAATTGCAATCTTCACTCTTAAAGAGAAATTTATATTGATGAGCTCACAAACCATTAAATGACTTGTTATAAATATTTTCTAGAAGACCCTGCCTTCTCATTATTAACTTTGATTAGAGATCACTTCTCTAATTATCTTCATTACTTTTGACTTCTTTATCCTCATATAAGTAAAAGGAACCACTTAAGAATATACCTCTCATAGAAAAACTTCTTTGTGTTTTATAATATTGTGTCCAGAACCCTCAGTACATCAGCCTCTCCCTGGTTGTACTTTTGATTGGCTGTATCAATTCTTCTATACTCTAATGTTCTGATTATTTTTTCAGTTTGATTTTTTTTTTACCATGAAAACAGTTTGTTGAATTCACTCAAACACAACTTTTGTCTCATATATGAACTGAAGAAAGGGAATAGAAATTCCTGCCCCCAAAATGAACCTTAGAGGTGATTAATGCACCCTGTTAAATACTCTGGCTCTGAATGTCATCTAAAGGTACTCTTGGGGTCTAATTGGCAGTAAAAATTACTCACTATCTTATATATCTATGTGAATTTTCCCCAATTTTAAAAATCTATTTCTCAATTTAATGGGTTACTATTATTCATGGTGGCACAGTAGATAGAGTGCCAGCCCTGGCACTTCTTCCAGACTTCAAATCTGGCATCAGACATTTATTAGCTGTGTGATCTTGAGCAAGTCACTTAACTATGTTTGCCTCCGTTTTCTCATCTGCAAAATGAGCTGGAGAAGGAAATGTCAAACCACTCAAAGTATCACTGCCAAGAAAATCACAAAGTCACAGTCAGACACGATTGAACAACAATAACAACCACCATTTTGACTAGATAAACCAGATCCTATCCCTAAACCTGTCAATTTGGTAAAATTGTCCAACTGAGTGTATGGTCAAACTCTCCCGTGTTTTCAAAGGCTGAAATCACCACAGAGTATTTGTCAGAGTTGAGGTTCCAAAACTGAAAGTGTGGAGACTTAAATTTTCCTTATATATTGATCACTACCATTAAATAGTTTGATTAGATTTGTGAAGGATCAAAGAAGTCATTAAAAAAAATGTGGGTTCCACAAAGGTATTTGCCATAGCCATGGAAAATGCCCTGAAAGATGTTCGTGATAAAGGACTAAAAAATGTTTTTAAAAAAAGTTTTTAGGGTTTTTTTTTTTTTTAATTTAAGCGAAAAGAAACCCAGCCTGGCCTATAATCCAGTCAATTTTGAAAAAAAAAATTCTTTCAGGAGGTGGCAAATGCCTCATATAAGAGACTTTTTTCTAACCAATATCTTTTGATATGACTAAACAGGGACACCCAGAACAAGGGAATGTTAATGAATTGCAAAAGCAGCAAAATCCTTCTAGAATTGGGGCATAAAATTATTTTATGAATCAGCCTATTTTTAAATTGTGAGTCTATTGTAAAAGAAGAAAAACAGGCAACATGTGGTAACTTTAGTCAGCATTTCTGAACTGAGAATGATAAACACCTCTGCCCGGCTCTGGCATTTATCAGTACTGAGATATTATTACCACATAGAGTCACAGCATGGTTACTGTTATCATCGGAAAAAAGAACCAGCTAATCTTAATGGTTTGTAAAGCCGTTACCTGCACTGGTCTGACATTTATCATGATCATTTTACCACATGGGTCCTACATAGCAAAGGTCTTTTATCTGGAAGGGACATCACTATGAATTATTATTTGCAGCTAGGTAGAAAATTGTATGTTGTAGATACCTTTTCTCATTATAAATCACATAGTCACATTTCACCATTTCCCACAGAAAGCTGCTGAGGCTAGGCTTTTTGCCACAGCTCGTTTTCCTTTCCTACTCCCTCTCTTTTTATAGTTTCTTTAAAATATTAGCCATTTTTTTCATTAAAATTCTTAATCTCATTTTTAACTAATCTAGGTGTTTGGTGTATACACAGATGAATGCATCTACATTTACAATTATGTGACTTTTCTGCACAAACATTTTATGAAGGGGTTGTCCTTCACTTTATAACTGAAGTTGATAAACTGTCTACTTTTTTTTAATGCTTGTTCCCACTTCTGTCCCAGTGGCCAGGCTTGTCTCTGCTCTTGACCTTGTCAATAGAATATTTACTAGTAGATCAGATGTAATTTCTTATGCCTGATTTGAAATACTCGAAACATGTTATTTTTTGCTTGAAATGCTTAGCTTAGGTTTTGCTGTGAAAATGTGTGTTCTTAGAGCAAATTATGGCTTCTTTCATTTTTGTTAGTTTTTTGAGAGGGTTTTTTTTTTCAGATAGATTCCTTTTTATTAAGTTACTTTGGTGAAAAGGATTCTTGCCACAAATTTGTTTCAAAAGAGATACCAAAGATGTATCACTTCCATATTTGATATCTAAAGATATGTGTTAATATATAATATGAAGAAACAACAGATTTTAAAAGGCATGTTGGTTTGTAACCATGAAGCTAATTCAAGAAAAGGAAATATATTTATTTGATAATAGAAATCGACAATAAAAGGCACAAGTTTTTTTACTATGGAAAAAAAATGAACAAATCCTCTATTTTAAAAGATTGAGACAACTAATCTTCTGAAAGAGATATTTATATATTTTCTTCTTTCTCAAGTGTTCTGTTAGGAATAAACAAGCCAGAAAGTCTCCACTTTTATAATGAAGAGGGAAGAGAATTCCTTGCCATTTTTGCATTTAGAAAGAAATGTGTAAGAAGAATGTGACAATTTAAGCAAATCAAGATTGTTTCAAATGAATCACAAACGGGACTTTGTGGAATATTTTATACTAACATGTGTGGTGAACAGTAAATCTGGAAGGAGCTTTTCCTCAATGGTCTAGTTCTGATGAGTTTTTCTATTTCTTTGTGTGTTTAAAAGAGGTTTGGAGGTGGTGTTTAATATTGCAGAGACTCTTGTAAATGAGTTCTGGAAAAAAACATAGGAACATGAAGGAGAGTTGATGCGCTGTAATGTTGACAGCAGCTGGGGGGATCTGAATGAAGAAACTAACCTCCAGTGCCTCAACTTGGAAAAAAAAAATCACCTTTCATTCCATCTTGGTTTCTTAAAAAACTCACACACACACATTGATTTTAAATGCCAATGGACACTGACAAACAAAATGCTTGAGAAAGCCCAGTGTTTATTGATAAGAAACACAAGTTTGTGTGGATGGTCTGGGGGGGGACAGGGAACATGACTCCTTAGCCTTGTGCATGGTACCACCTTTGGATCTCCTCAATGGTTTCTTATGCCTGGGTTCCATCTCCAACTTTATTATAGTACATATTTCCCTTAGGGAAACAGTAACTGTTTTAAGATTTTTGTATGTACTCAAGGTCAAATTATTACTTGTGATATGGATTCATATAGATAACTGGTTTTGTTTTATGTGCGAAATGAAAGGATCTAAGCCTCTACTGCTTGAAAATGGGACGACAAGCCATGTAATTTTGTGATCTAAAATATTAATTTAATGAGGTAGAATATTCCAAAATATTCTCTTAATGGCTCATGAAAAGGATACACTGATATCCCATTTCACCCTTTTTGTTTCAAGATGAAGCTTTTGTTCTAACTCAACACCATCCCTGCCACTGCCCCCCAAAACACGGTAACCTGGGAGCTTTTACCATAATTAATGAGGGGCTTTGCTGCTTTGATTTTTCTCCCTTTCAGGGGAACTGGGTGAATTGTTGAGTGCTAATGAAAGTCAGAGACTTCTAGCAGTGGCTCTAGCCAGGCACAGGGCGGGCAGACGCTTTGTAAGCTTCCCCACTGTGATGCTGTGCAAGCTTCCCCGCTGTTATGTTTACCATAGTTTTAATGCCTGCGAAAAATTCCTGATGCAACCAAATTATGTTATGCCCTCTTGTTTATCTAAAGACACCCCCTAACCCCCCCTAATTGAGCCAATTCCTATTGTTCCTATCCGTTGTAGAGATCTCCTTTCTGTACTCCTACCTATCTTATCACCTAAATTCTTGCCTCTGGATCCAAAGTGCTGGGAGAATTTGTCTGAAGACATCACATGTCTCATATCTGGAAGTTGAGGGCAGGATTAAATACATTCTCCTCACCTATGTCACCTAAGACAGATAACCTCATCTCAAGCTCATTTTAATTTTATTTGAGGTCATATTAAAACCCCAAGTTTAATCATCTGGCATTGACAACACTAGCTTAAATGCAAATGCATTTTGTGAAATACACTATGACTTAAAAAAATCCATACAAAGCCGTCAAACTATCACTGAAAACTAAATAATGTGCTCTAAGAAGAAAACAACCAATTTGTGATTTGAGTTGATTTATTCTTGATCCTTTCCTCAAAATCAGATATTGCAAAAGAAAATGACCATTGCATTATATTGTAAGTTGATGAATTCTCCAAGTGTGATGTACAATGGAGTTTTTAATAAATATTCATATGACTCTTAAAATCCATTAGAAAGACTTAAGACAATGAGCATGCAACTGGCTCCCATTTAGATAGGAGGGAAAAATTGGAATTAATAGAAAAAAAAAAACAGCACTTAGGAAAGTAAAACTTTAATGTATCAAACTCCAGGTGCCAGAGTTTGAGGAAAATAACCAATAATAGTCATTTTTTACATATTTGATGGGACTGATTATGCAACGTGCAACTCTAAATGGCTTATAGCCCATTGTAGCATGGTTCCATCCCATTGGCTACAGTGGGGTGCAGGCAGATGGATGACAGTGACAAGGAGAGAAGTGCTTTTGCTTAGCCGTGCGTTAAGATGCCATCCAGAAGCTCTGTGCACTGCAGACACTTCATTAGGATGCCAGGATAATGGTAAACTACCACTCAGAGTGACACCCCATTTCCTGCTTACTGAGCTCTCCAACCTCGGCAGATGTCAACAATCTCACAGTGCTACAGAGCAGACCTAACTTTCCAGCCACTTGGACTCCAATTTTTTCCCCTTAACAGAGCCATACATTACATGCAATATGTAATAGCAAATACCTTACTGAAAAACAAAATTTGCCCTGTTCATTATTACCAGAGTGCCTCCTTTTTTTTTTTTTTTGTGGGGTGCGCAGAGGAGAGTGGTGGAGTGGAGCTGGGTTGTACTCTACAATGCGTCCACTTTACATATCACCTAGACATTTCTAGCAAGAATTGCCATTTGGTAATCAGTTCAAAGTGTTAATTACTCTGTGAACTCTGATAACTAATAGTTAAACTCCAATCCCAAGAGAGGTGATTGCGTGTCTCAATTAGCATCCACTCAAAATGTAAGAAAATGTTGAATTCTTTTGTTAAAGATTTATATTTAATTTTGGCCTTCCCTTTAGTTTTTTGTTCAAAAGAGCAGATGAGCATCTGGATGATATTTTCTCCGTAAATGCACAACTTGAGGCCATTCACACACCTCCTTAACAGCAGTTCAAGCCAATAGAGACTTTGTTCTACAATGTTAAGCCCACACTTCCTTATAAAGAAGCAAATTGGGAATTTTTTTTTAAAAAAATGTTTTTTGATATTTTGGGGAAAATTTCAAAAAATAGACCAAGATGGAAAATTTGCTTTCAAATCTAAGAACGATTATAAAATGAGAATGAATGATTCACAGTTTCTAAGGCATCTTTTCATGAATCCAAATGGCTTTGAAAGTGTTATACCTCAAAAGAAAAAAAAAAAAGAAAAAAAACCCTACCAAACCCATAATAAAACCCTTTTCCCAGGTGGCAGTAGTTAATGCTTCTTAGCATTTCTCAGTGGAGATATAGAGGTAGACCAAGAAGTGGTTTGTTAGATGCTACCCACAGGAAGAGTGTGTTAGAACTCTAACTTCAGTGTAGTGCCCTCTAATCACCAAATGAGGCAGACCTGAATCTGATTACCTTATTTCAGAACAGACTTTTTCACAGAGGAAAAAATATCATTTTCCCAGTTAGAAGTATTGTGAGTAGAGTCTTTCACCAACCTTCCTACCTGGTCTTTATGTTGTTATGGATCTTTTCTCGTGGAATGGGGAATGGAGATATTAAACCTGGGGCTGTCAGTCTTTGGAGATTCTAGCTCAGTCCAGGATACACTTCTACCTCCTGCTTACGGCTAAGAGCTTTCCAAAGCGGGGAAGTGATACACATCCAGAGAGAGCAGGATAAGAACAAAAATGTATGGTGCCACGATGCTTGCAGGGACACTGTATGTCCTGTAGTCAGTCACTTTCTGGTTATTCCCTAATTTGAGGTCACCTCAAATGGGAGTTCTCTTGCTACTTAGGCTGAGCCTTTTAGCAGTTGACAACCAGTTGTAAACATAATTCTGATTCAGAGAAGAGGTTTCGCAGGGTAATTTTGTGACTTTTGTAAGGTCATAAAATAAAGATTCAAACTCAGAACTCTAGTCATATTCACTCCTCAGTGTTCCTTCATACTTTTCTTTTGTACTTTGAAAACTATTATTCTTGGAGTTGCAATTCTACAAGTTGAGGAGAGTGGAGGACTGAAGTAGTTAACTTGTTAATTCATGATCCTAAGATTAACTTTTACTTTTGGGTACTTAATTTATATTTATCCATTGATTAAATTATCCAAAGAATTAAATCAATCCTCTACCTTGTCTAAGAAAGTTTCCTCAAGGTTAGTACTTAGTTCTGGGATAAGAAAAGTCCAATATTTACTAAGCTGGATCCAAAGTAAAGATTTCTGAGTGAAAGGGATGGATAGGCAAGCAAGATTTAGACCTTTTGTCAAATTTTTACTGTAAAAATGGATATTGATTTTAGATTGGCACAGGTCACTAGACTGGAGAACAAGATGACAGATGGAATAGTTGTGCAGATAGGACTGGATTCAGCATGTTCAAAACACTTGGGAGAGCTGCCACTTGGTTAATTTTGGAAATGGTTAATCTGAACCTTTCAAGTCTTCTGGACAAACAAGGATTTGCCTATGTGCAAATGAATGGGCTAGGAACATAGAAATGGGTTAGGGATCTAATTTAATAGCAAACTGAATTCAGTAAAAATAGAATAGGTTAGTTCAAGAGTTCAATGAGTTCTCTTATTACCTGAGGCCTTCAAATGGTGATAGAATGACCACTTGTCAAGAACAGAAAGGAGAATTCTGTTCAGGTCCAGACTGGAATATATGACCACTGAGGTAACTTCCAATTATGGCATGTTGAGGTTATACGAAACATTTCATAAAGCCGTATGGAAGGCATGGCATTAGATCTAGAGAAATACAAGCATGAAAAAGTCTTTGGCTTCAAGTAGTTTGTAATCTAGTATAAGGGAATAATAAAACCAAAGTCCCACACTGGTAGAGGTCATTGGAACTTTCATTTGAATGAGGAAGGGGGGAAACCCCCCAACATTCCTTTAAATCTGCCTTCTAAGACATTTAAGGAAATAAATAATGGTAAATACAGATAAAGAGTATCAGTCCTAAACTGATTTCAAATGTATTTGACTAAAAGGCAATATTATAAATGCTATAGCCATCCTTTCTTAAAGAGATGAGAAATAATGAAATATAAAGGGACTGGTAGTTTTACAAAAGTATTGATGTGTTTTTTTGTTTGTTGGTTTGTTTTAGAAAACAAACCTCTAGCTGAATTTAAGGTAATAAGGTTGTTTCCTCACATGCTCTGGTAATGGTTCTTTTCATTGGTATGCAGATGCCAGGGCTTTAGAAATTAATAACAAAGGATGCA
>CM053588.1:201049342-201114342 GCA_028646515.1 Pseudochirops corinnae | reverse complement strand
TGTTAATTACAAATTTAAGCAACACAACTGTGTTGTTTTCCCAATATGTTTTTTTCAAAAGCAGAATTGCTAATGCATTTTAATCATTTATGTATAAACATTTGAGGATAAAATATTCTGAAGTTTATCAATTTCAAGAGCTGTTTATTTGCTAGCAAAATAGGCCATGTTATACAACATATATCTTATCATTTTTGCTCATCAAATCCCCATTTGCTGAATGCAAATTTCCCTGGTCTAAGTGCTCTTGCACCTCAATTTAAATGAATAATAGGATAGACTCTATTAAAACCGGTTTAAGGTTGCCATGGGTGACATATCAGTAGGGTTAAAATGAGAAAAAAAGGTCACAGAATCAGTCCTTACAACCTGTTTTTTATCATAATGAAGCACATGTAAGAATCTACGTAGGTTGAAAAAACAATATGTCACATAGACAATACTTTAGTTTGTGTGCCTACTTTAAAGAAAAAAAATCTTTCCTTAACCACAATGTATTCCAAACAAAATAAATGTAAAATTATAGCACCATCACTAAGTCTCGGAATGTATTCAATTGCATTGAAAATTAGAGAGCAAACCCTAGTGCCATAACACAGGAGACGGACAGATTGTGGATTTATAAAAATAACAGAACTCAAAAAAAGAGAGAGATAAAAGGATAGAAAAAGAAAAGAAATAAAGGAAGGGAAAAAAAAAAACCCTCATGCTTTTATTGCAACGAACACCACAATTCAAGGATCTAGTGATGTACTATGGTCATATTATCAAAGCATATAGAAACTAAACTAAAATACCTTATTTGAGGAGAATGTTGAGTCCTTAGTTCAACAGATTTATGGGATTTTCAATGCAGATAATGGATAAGTATTGAAAAATGCTGCCACCACCCCTTCCCACTCAAGGCATCTTATTTAATCTCTGTCTTTCACTGGCCATTGTTTTAGATGGGCTTTAAGATGGAAATGTAAGAGTTTGGACTAGTCTGATGAGTTCCCAAAACACATTCTGCTTTGAATCTTTGTATCTTTAAAAAGTCACATCTATTTATTAAAAGTCCTACTCTTACTGCTGATTTTTATATTATTTATGATTCTCATTTGGATTTCACAGAATCACATTTTTTTTACGAGTGTTATATTTCCTATCTTTTTTTAACCTGCAATAAAAGGGGAAAAAATCCCCTTATTTGCTAAGGTTACAGTGTTAGTTTAATTTTCATAGAAGCAGTGGAATATTTTGAAGTGAGTAACATTTACCAAGTCATTAGTTTTATGCAAACTAGGAAGGAAGATGAAAGAAAAAAAATTATCAATTATTTATAGATTGTTAAAATGTATCTTAGTGCACTGCTACTGTATAGAAATGACAATTAGCCAAACTTACCTTCTTTAATTAATAATGCATACATTATGCTCTTTGGGCAACTAATCACCAGCTCTACAAATTTGTTTGACACTGTTGAAGATACCTATCACATGGGTTAAAAAAAGAACAATACTCAGCCAGCTGCAGCCAACTTTACTCCTTCTAGCAATACTTGGAAGGATATATTACTTTCAGAGAACAAAATGGTGGTCTGTTACTTGGTTATGTGACTATGGCAAAATGCTGCCACCTATGAAATTTTCGATTAAAGATAATATGCTTGATTGACCTCAAATGAAGCCTTTTTATCTGGAAAACAAAATATAACAGCATACCTTAACTTTCATCCCCAGTCTTGTATGTAACAAACTCTGCTACCTTACAGTTGTGATTTTCAAATCTATTTTTGTGATTCTTGGGGATGTTTCAAAGAAGTGTCACAGAATTCTAAAAGGAAGCTTAATTTTCATTGTTTTCCACTAAAAAAAAATTCTGTTCTATGATATCTTCATGAGAGAAGACCTGCAACATGTTCAGACAGTTACGGGATAGCCTAACTCACAAAAGATTGAGAATTCCAGGCTAAGTAATGGATGAGGTAGGACTACTTTTCTCTCATTGTTCCACCAACTGGGTATGTTATAGGAACCACTGAGAAGTATATCAAGAACCCACACATGCTGCTGGTTGGACCCAGAGCTCTAAGAATCCCATTTGATGAGGTCACTGAAGCTAAGTATTATAACTGATAAAGCTATTCTAGCAGTCAACCCACCAATGGACATCAGGAGCAAGTAGAATCCAATCACTGGATTCCTGCTTTTATAGGCTCATCATAGAGCTATGCATAGCACAATATGGAAGCAGCATGTTATCTTTGGAAGGGAATTGGTAGAGTTCCCTCATATATGGTGTTTAACAGACCCTACTCCCCATTTGCTCCTCAGTAAGGTGTGCATTTTCGAGGGATACTGCTGAGGCTTTGTCTTCTGCATTTTAGTGCCTTTGCACTGAAAAGTGAACTGTCTGACATTTTTGGCAGGCCAATGTAAAGATTTTCAGGATTTCTTAGTGACTTTGACTGAGACCCGTGGGAACCAGATTGAACAAAAGAAAAACTGAACTAGAATCTTGGGAGAGCCTGGGGGATAGGGAAAGTAAGTTCCCTATATGACAATGTCCATCATAGTCTGTATTCCCACAGTTCAGTGAAAAACACGGCATTGGGTATAATTTCCACCTAGAGAAAATCTTGTCTTTTGTCACTATACAGAACATTCCCAAAGTCTTAGTGCAGCTATTAAAGTTTAAAATATAGGAGACACTCTGTATTTCATTCAGTATGTCCACACTGGCCCAGATCAGTCAGTCTGGCTATGGAACAGATTTGTCATTTGTCAATTTTTGCATTGCAGGATTGGAAACAGATAGAACAGGACTAAAATGTCCGTTTGGTGTGAAATATTTCCCCCTCAAAACATATTGAGTGACAGAGAAAAGGAGTATAAATATCAGCAACATAAAGACATACGAGAAAACCATTTCTAGATGAAAACTAAGTCAAACCCTCATCTCTACCATTCACATAAGTTATTTCCCATCCACTCCCCCAAAGAAGGATTTCTTTCTGAAAGACTTCCCTTGTTTATTTAACTCATGGAACATATTTTAATGTCGTTGCCAACGTAGAGACTTCAGTGATGGAAAAAAAAAATCCAACAACTTTTTATATATGGAAAGATGGCAATGGGTGTCATTTTTTAAAAGCACAAATTCCCATAGTGTAATATGAAATTGCTATATTTATTAACGATGGGCATATTTTGATTACTATGCACTCTGCACTTGTCATTGGTTACCTGTCAAAATGCAGACCATTTTAACAAGAGTACTGCCACAGAGAACAATAATGTGTAGGTTTACTCTGTGTTTTTGTTTGTTATAAGCATACTATTTGCAATAATTTATGGAAAGTCTTGAAATTATAAATATTAAGGCACTGCCAAATGCTTTAACTATCCCTCCATGGCAAATTGTCTTTAAATACCAGCGTCTTTTTTTTCTTTTTAACATTTACTTGTGGACCAGAAACACTTGCAGTCTATTGCCCCTGGCCTTCTGTGAGAATGTTAGTTAGCAATGCTCATAAAACCTCAATTCATCAATGTGAACATAATTTGCTATGAACAGAAAGCTCACAAAAGGGTGAATTTGTCAGATAGACAGGTGGCCTGAGATCTCTCCCTGATACTGAATGATATGAATAATAGATTCTGGTAAATGTATGCCAAGACTTGAGCTGTAAACACAGCTGCCTCCATTCCCTTCCAGAATAACAGCTTCGAGAACGAAAGCACAGGAACCATCATTCCACCTGAGGACCTTAGCTTGTACACACAGACACATACACACACAGACTTGCATATGTACACACCCTCACTCAAGGAACAAGAAAATTCCCATAAAATGGGAGTGAATTTGGAAACTTTAACATTTCCTCAGTCCCATTAGGAACATATCCTAAGCCTGCCCTGGGCAGAGGGTACTGGGGAGAAGAGATGGTGGAGAAGAGGAAAGAGAATCAATTGTTCAAATATTTCCATCCTATGCCCTTCAAGCATTGCAATTTATAAAAGATCCAAATCAAAGATCCAAATCAACAGAGCTATTTAACTTTGTGATATTACAACTTCTGTTTTATAATTTGAAAAAGGAGATAGCAAGTTTCGGCCATCCACTAGCACAGTACTGATGAAATAGGAACCTTGAAAACATTTTAGTAATTCCCAGCTATTTGTCTTATGGGCTATTAAATATTTATTAAGGTTCAAATATAATAGCCTTTTCTCTGATTTTTCCTGAACTTTTAAAAATCTATTTTATAAATTATTTTCCAGGTATTTTGCCTGCCCATCTCTGCACACATCTACTCACCCATATACCTATCAGTAGTGGACACACTGTTATTCTACCTGAATACAATATGTTTGATTTAGTATTTATAGAAACTTTTGAATTTCAAAGACCTTGTTTGGAGGAGGGATTACTATGATAAAACTCTTACCAACTATGATCAGTATACATAGAAGCTCATAGGTTTAAAATTCTAAAAAAAAATTTTTTTTAATGCTGCAATGTACAGACCAAATAGTCCACCTTCTTAATTCAGCAATTGTCCAGTCCTTAATATATGTTGTTCAATTTATCCTAATAGTATTTATTTTAAAATTTCTTCCTAATTACTTGGCACAGATAGAATATATGTTTTCATTTAGACTGCTTACACCAGTGAGGCATCTTTCTACTCCCTGAATGAATGTGAAATAGTGACAGCTAAAAGGCAGTTGTGTAGGAAATCTTGTTGAATTTTCAGTGTTTGGTGATAGTCTCATATAATTTTTAGAGCTGGAACCAACCTTAATAATTATCTCATTGTACACTCTCATTTTATAAATGAAGAAACCAAGGCTCAAAGCCTTTGTGTGAATTTACAAATCAGATAGCTGGTTACTAGCAGAACCCAAAGCAAGGAACCTAAGTTTCTTGATTTACAGTCAAGGACACTTTTAGCTACATGCTGCAGTTATGTTATGGAGAACTGAGAAAACCTGATTTGAAATTTCAATCATTTTGCTTCTATTTATTGTATTTTTGAAAGAAACATAGAACAACTCCTGCTCATCTTAGAGAAGGCTTTCTCTCACTATCCTTTCTAGGCATGTCAGTCCTCCAAAGCATTGCCTGATCCTTTTGCTTGCCTGTCTACATACATGGATATAGTATAAAGCAATCTTGCCTACATTCCAAATATGGCTTTTCAATAGGGGCTTAAAGGGAAGGTGTGACACTAACACTAGTAATTCATGACTAAATCATCAAGGAGCATGCCTTAAAATTCTAGCATTGACTTCCATCCCCAAACCCTGGTCAGCTATGGTTTGTTTATTATTCTAGCTCATCTTCCTTTATTGATATCCAAACCTCAAGTGAATAGCTTAGGACTCTTGTCCCTCTGCTCCCAGAGTGGGCTTCTACTACCCCAGTTTGGCTTATCCACCTCAAATCTTTCATTCTACTTCCTTAAATCCATGTTTTCACATATATCCAAGGGTCTCCTGAGCTCTTGGATCAAACCTAAGCATTTAGAACCATAGGGACAAAGGATACAATGAACCCCACAAGAGAACAACATGAGATAGAACACATCTGTTATTTGGCAAATGGATCACCTCTCTAATCTAGACTATAGATTTCACTAATAGGTTTTTGAAATAACAAAATTATCGAAGATTAGAATTGTTTGACAAATTCCAGAGAAATAACTCCACCTATGTATTCCATATACGACTTTGTATCTCTCTACTTTAGGCAACAGAGATAGGGACTGGATCTTGATTTCACTGATGTTAGGGAACTCTTTCCTCTACTCCTTCGGGTCCGTACCTTCTCTAGTATGCAAAGTCTTTTTTCCCTCTAAGTTAATTAAGTTTTAGTTTTCAACATTCACTTTTATAAGATTTTGAGTTCTAAAATTCCACCTCCCTCCTCAAGTCAGCATGCACTCTGATATAGGCTATGCGATATACGATCATATTAAACATATTTCCACATTAGTCCTATCATGAAAGAAGAATCAGAACAAAAGGGAAAAACCATGAAAAAGAAAAAAAAACAACAAAACACAAGAGATGCAGACTCCATGGTTCTGCAACGTATAATCTTAGAGAACTGTCTAGACCACTGAGAGAGTAAGTGACATCCAACCAGTATGTGGTAGTGCTGGAACTTCAACCCAAGCTTTATTGGGTCCAAGGATGGCATTCTCTGTCATGGCTACTTCTTAGGTAATACGTAACACTTATGGAGTCAATTTAATCTGTATTCTCAAAACATTTTCCATGAGAGAAATCTATTACCAATGTAGGAAAGGCAACTTTTATATGGTTCTCATTTTGGATGGATGAATGAACTTGAGCTGAGACTCCTTCCA
Organism: Pseudochirops corinnae; assembly: GCA_028646515.1. Lineage (NCBI taxonomy): Eukaryota > Metazoa > Chordata > Mammalia > Diprotodontia > Pseudocheiridae > Pseudochirops > Pseudochirops corinnae. The sequence continues at coordinate 201,107,984 of CM053588.1, read as the reverse complement.
ATTTACTAATCTCTTGTGTTTCCCTGTGTCTCTGTCTCTGTCTCTGTCTCTCTCTTGCCAAGAAAAAGAACACACTGTTTACAGTGGATCTTTCAAGCTGCTTATTCCAGGTGGCTTGTCTTTACAGAAAACCTGCTCAATACTATAAGCTCACCCTTATATAACACTTTGTAGCTTCTAAAATGCTTTCCTCACAATAAACCTATCTATGGAGGAGGCAGCATAGGATGATGATAATGAAGTATTATCAACCCCATTGCACAGAGGAGAAAACCATTACTTTGAAAAGCAAAAACTTTTCCAGGGTCATAGTTCATAAATGACAGAATTGAGATGCAAATTAAGGTCTTTCTACCAAAGTCCAAAATCATGAGGCAAAGATAATAAAATACATATGTTGATATGTGGAGAAAATGGAATAATGGCCCAATCTTTAAACTTAGATTCTTCCTGAAAATATGATTATGATTTAGAAGAATTTTTTTCTTTTTTTAAGCAAATGAAGTATTTTTCTAAACTTCTGGTGGTATCCAAATCATCATTCTGGTTAATAATTGCCACAGAAAATACTATTCAATTAATTTTCAGAAGTTTCATTTGGTCTTATATAAGATTTCTATTTATCATATTCAAAAATTGTCTTATACTTAAACTTTATGTTTAAGAAAGCTGTGTCAGTGCTTTTATATTTGAATGAAGAAGCTTTATATAGACTATGCATATTAATTGTCTGTCATTTATGAAGCCCTGATGACCCACTCCCAGCTAAGAAATCCACCTTACATCGAAATAAGCATCAAGAAAAGGCAGTCCAGATTCCCGAGCAGAACACACTTACTTGGTCTATTTGTTACTGCTGTATTTAAGTATTCCATAGTTGCATCATCCTTACTAAAGCTATAGCTTCAATATTCAGGGTGTCTGCATAGCATTCATTCATGTAGCGATCTATGTTGTTGTTTGCTACTGAGTAGAGTGAATAAATGATGGTAAAGATCACAAAGTATATCACATCCTTATACCCTCTTCATTCTTAGTGACTCTATTACTTTCTCTCTTCATGATTAAATACTACTAATCTTATAGACATGCCAAATGAATACTGGGTAACTTTTATGCAGGTAGAATGTTATTTGGCTCTATCTAGGATCATAAGAAAATTAATTTACAGTTGGAATGGACCTTAGATTCATCTATTCCAATCCCTTCATTTTATAGATGAGGAAATTGAGGCCCAAAGAGGTCAAGTGACAACCAAGGTCATACCAGGTAATAAGAGGCAGAGTCAAAATTTTAATCAGATTCTGTGACTACAAACTCAGCCTACTGCACCACACAAGATGACATTTAAAAGAACACTTTATCTGGTCAGGATAAACATTACTTGAGAAGGGAAATATTATTTATTAACAATATGCTATACCCATAATGTTAAAACTACTTCCTCTGATTTTTGTATGAGGTAAACACATAACCTTATAATCCCATGTGATGGAAGACGGCAGTAGGGAACGAAGGAGGGAATGAGATCATTCACATTGTCTTTAAAAAATTGCTAAAAAGTACAATTTTAAATCATTTCCAAGAAATAGGCAGACATCATTTGACTATGATGAGTAATTAACTCTTTCATGATTCTACAGAGATGAGACTACATGACAGTCAACATTGTTACAAAGAATATATACAGTACACCAAAGGGAGGACATATGATTTTTTTTTCATGTTCAATTCTAATGGTCCAGTAACTTATCATTATAGAAAGTAAACTTCTTACTTTTTTTCTTTTTGCCATCACTGCTTTAGTTAGAGAACTATAAATGTGTCACTTGCTTAATCACCCAAAAACTTTCCTCTAGCCTCCCCTTTAACATAATCCCATTTGAAACATCTATAAAGATAAAATTCTTCAGTCAAATCAATAATCCTTCACTTTTGTCATTAAAAGCAAAATTATCACCTAAATCAGGAATGATAGATTGCAGCAGACTGCTTAGATGTGTCAAAAAGTGCTATTGCTAATGACGGACTGGTAGAACCACTCTTTCAGGTGGTTACTCAAGTGTAAACATCAAGAATGTTACAAACATGGAACCAGAAGCAAATCTACTGAAATAAAGAACCTGGTTAATAAAGTCTAACTTTTGAAACTCTGAATCAAAATAATAATTTGACAGGAAAAAAAAAAGATGCCTGAAAACAAAACCTGAAGCATCATCTTCATTGCATTATGTTGCATGAACATTGTTCATAGTGATGTTCAATTATTGTTCAACCAATAACATAGCCTATGTTATTTAGATGTCTGACACATCATTTTTCTCAGTAGGTATGCCATTAGCACATTGTTCTCATAGGAAATATGGTTAGTTAAAGAAAGGAGGTGATACGGTAAAAGCCAGTAGCAAGCAAGTCAATATTCCAGCATTAAATTTCTTTGAGGTTCTGCCAGTGGCATGCCTTGTAATCTGGAATATGTTTGATCTCAGTAGGTACATTGATTAAATAGGGGTAATAGTGCATAGTCCTTAAGTAAAATAAATTTATTTCTTACCAGCTATGAATAAAGTGAATTTGTTTTTATTAAGTTCAATTTTCTCTGTCTTTTTTTTTGGATGAGAGGGAGGAGGTTCACAGTGGAGCTTAGACCTGGGATTTCATTGCTGCATAAAACTCCCTGTGGGGAACTTCCTTCCACTAATGAAATTCAGTAACTTGTCTGTAATTTATAGTCTTGGAGGGGTCATTGGGTCAATGACATAAGTAGCTTGCTCTCTAGGTCATATCTTTAGTATAGGTGAGAAGCAGGATTTGAACCCAGGCCTTCCTATCTCCAAGGGTAAACATCTATTTCCAATGTCATACTGCCTCTTGGTTTCTGAACTCAGACTGGAAATGTATTTGGACTCCCAAAGCAAGGCTCATGGAAGCATAGATTTGGAGGTCATTAATTTAAACCATTTTGGAATCAAGAAAACTATGGCCCAAAGATGTTATGTGCCTTGCACAGGTATTAAAGAGTAAAAGGAGGACTAGAACCCAGGTTCTCTAAGTCCAGAGCCAGCATTCTTCCCACCATGTTTAATAAAAAAGAATATAAAAAGAAAGTGAGCTATCTTATCCTATCGTAAAGTTACATGCTAAAGGGATGATGAAAGTAATTTAGGCCAGCCTCTATAGTTTACAGATACAAAAATTGATGCCTAGAGAGCTCAAGTGGTTGCTAAAAGACACACATCTAGTAAGTAAGATGCAAATCCAAGTTCAAAACCAAAAACTCCTTCCATTTTGATGCAGATAAACAACTGGTTTCTCTCTAGATCTAGAGACAAAATAATTGGTCATAAAAATAAAGAGGGGCTGTTTTAGGAGAGGAGAGAAAAAGAGAGTCTAAGGCAGGGGGAGGAGGGGAATCATGACAAACATGAATGTTGTTTTGGAATGGAAGGACTAGTGATAGCTAGTCACTTGGTCTCAGTCATTTTCTTATCTGTGAATTGAAGGGTTGTTGGGAGGATCAAATGAGATAGAATATTTACAATGATTTGCAAACTTGAAATTACTACATAAATGTTGGCTATTTATTACAATGATGATGATGATGACGAGAATTGTTGTTGTTCTTGTTATAATACTGAGCTACTGTCTCTAACTTTCAACCAGGCCACAACATTTAACTTCCAAAGATAATCACATTTTCATATTTCTTAACAAGATAATTGTAACTTTTGTAGCCCTTCCCTTGGGTTTTTCTTAAAGTCACATCTCTGTCACCTCTCCAATCTATTTCATAACCAGTGACATAATCTGAACATGGCATGAAGGTATGCTGTCAGAATACCTTTGAGAAATGTAACCTGGTTATGGTGTTTAAACACAGCAAAAGCAGGCAGGATGAAATGGGTTGTTATAAACAGGTGAGGTAGGTCATTTAGAAGTAGATCTTTGTGTGATTTATTTACAGAGGAGAGCCCCAGAAAACAAACTTGATAAATATCATTCTAATACTTGCTAACATAAAACATTACTCAAGTGTGAGGAATTATAGAAAGGATGGTTGGTCACTTTCTCTTTATCTTTACATCCACATGATCACATGTTATCTTCTCATGGTTTAGTATGTAACATATATGCATTCTTACCTACCCATTGAATTTATCCCTGTGAAAACTAGTGTAACCAAAAAGTCAATTAGTAATTAAAGAATCCCACTACAAGTTGTTCCTGAATTTTACTACACTCAGAAAGAACACAATATATTTCAAAGAGAAACTAGAATTTTAGTGCATTTTACAGAGAATGTTAGTGTGTTGAAACCCTACCCCCTTCTCTCTCTCTATGTGTATATGTATGTATATGTGTATATATGTAAAACACCTCAGACTCTAGACCCATATGAAGGTCTCTGCAGTGATGGTGGTATTCAGTTGGTTATTGGAATTGGACCTAATGTTGGTGTTTATCGAGATCCACTAAGAATACCTCAACACTAATTCAAATCATCTTTCGAAGTTCAGCTATATTCTTATTTTTCTCTTTTCTCTGAATCCCTATTTCATTCATTTGCTAATATTCTACTCTCTTATCTTGAATAATTTTATACTAAGACTATGCATCTGGGTCACAAACTTTTCTATACTGCCTTTTCCATTAGAACAATTTAAGAGGTTTCCAAGGTTGGGCAGAGGACCAAGATCTTGTGTCTATAGCTTGAGAAGCAGACTGCTTGGGGTTCTAGGATTCAGGAAGAATGTGTACTTAGGACTCAGCTGCAACTCAATTTATGATCACAAGGAAGCTTAGCATAAACAAAAGTCCAAAAGGAGAACGGGCAGAGGAGAAGGGCTAGATGGATGGGATCTTATCTTCACTGGACCACTCAAGGAGAGGGCAGAAGGTATAAGGTCTCAGGATGCTCTAGTTGGTTAATTGTACTGCTCTTTAGATGAGGGTTGAGTAAAGCTATTCTTATAGAGTAAAGAGAGAGGGGGCCCTGTGTCCTTACCTCAGTCACCACGGGTTGACTTATCTGAGTCACTTGTTCCCTTGGCTGAGTAATAAAGAACGGTAGGGGATGACAATTTAAGGTCTGCTTGTTTATTGTGGTCATTAAGGCTGCATTGCCTAAGTAACTCATTTTATCACACATTTATAAAACTTTTCCTCTTCTTCAGCCATAACTTTTCTTTCATGCTGTCCAATGAAGTCAATCAATCAGTCAACCAACCAACAAATATTTGCTCAGCTCCTTACTTAACAGGCAATATGGACTCCTTGTGGACCATATCTAGACCATATCTACTATGGTAGATATTGGAGATATAAAAAGAAAAATGAAACAGCCCCTGTCATCAACTTCTTTATTAAGTTCCTCTATAATGTAAAAGGATTTCAGGGTACAAAGTATATGGGTTAGATTGTAAGGACAGGTTATAATATTCAATTAGCTCTGCAGGTTTAAAACCATAAGCAATCATTTCTAGAGTTTTCTGTCACTCCTCTTGAGTTCACAGGTCCCACACATAGACTTTAATGGTTGGGACTACAGTTTTTGTGTTCACTCTAAACCATTTTCATTTTCCAGTCCATAGTGCAACTGAGTCCTTAATTTCCCCTTTGTTCTTTGGAAGAATAAATTCTTTTCTTGTTCTCAAACAGGTTCCCAGGGATACCATTATTTGGCTTCTGATTAAAATTACTACTAGCATAACCATTTCTCCCATCGTTTTGGCTGCTGCCCCATTGGCTTCCTCTAGAAATTTTTCTTTCCTCCTCTCTCTGGCCTCTGACTTAGGAATGCTAGGGGCTTTCCTGAGGTTCTGTACTTTAAGCTCATTATCATGAATATTCCTGCGTATTTCTCAGCTCATAGTATTTTTCCTTTCTTTCTAAAATCCACTCTTTAGCTCCATTACAACTTTGTTCCTCAGCTGACAACCGCCTACTTGGCATAGCTAAGTGTCCTCTCTTTCCTCCAGCCTAGTCATTGTATCCTCTTGATAATGTCTCCATTTAGGCTCTCATAATACACATTTACTTCTTAAAGTCAACTCCCATAGATAGCCATTAAGCATTTAAAAAACACTTAAGCCCTACATTCATGTTTCAAGGGCTTTTTGACCTGGATAGGGGTCACCATTAAATTCACAATCATTTTATGGGGAGAGGATATTTTGATACAATAGAGAGTATACAACAAAATAGACTGAAGAAATGATTTAAGGAAACATGATAAACAACTGAACTTCAAATGATATGGCATAGCTATGGCCTGAGGGGAAACAGTCGAAAAAACAAACAACCAAATAGCCTAGTGTTTGATAATCACAAAGGCCCAAGTTATTGGGTTAACTATTTCATTAAAAATAGCTGGGAAAGTTGGAAAGTAGTATGCATTAAATTAGACCAATTCATACCTTATACCAAGATAAGCTTCAAATAGATACCTGACCTACACATCAAAGTTACCTCTTAAATATATCAGAGAAAAAAGGGAAAAGTTTATGACTAAACAAGTGACAGACAGGATTATAGAATTTAAGATGGATAATTTTGATTACATAAAATTAAAAAGCCTTTGCATAATCAAATCCCATATAGTTACAATTAAAAGGGAACAGTCAATTGGGGAAAATAATCTTTGCAGAAAATTTCCCTGAAAAAGCTCTCATTTCTAAAATTTATATAAGGAATTGATTCAGATTCATAAGATTAAAAAGCCATTTCTCATATCCTACTTGAAGGATATGAATAGGCAGTTATCAAAGGAAGAAATTCAGGCTATCTATAGCCAAATGAAACAGAAATCCTCCAAATCACTAATTTAGAGAAACACACCCATCAGATTGACAAAGATGACAAAAAAAGAAAGTGACAAATGTTGAAAGTGCTGTGAGAAATCAGGCACATTGCTATACTCTTGCTGGAGCTCTGAAGGGGTTTAGCTCGTCTGGAAAGCAATTTGGAATTATGCACTTAGTAAAATTCTGCATTCAGTACTATGTAGTTCAAGCTCTTTGACACAAGATACACCACTACTAGATTGAGATCAAAGAGAAAAAGGCCCTTATGTACAAAAATTTTTATAGTAGTTCTTTCTATGGTGCCAAAAAAAGAAAAAAGAAATTAACAAGGTGCTCATCAGTTGTGGAATCGTAGAACTAATTGTGGTAGATTAATTTAATGGAATGCTATGTAAGGAATAAGGAAAAAAAAAAGATGATTTCAAAGAGACATAGAAAGACTTGTACCAATTGATGCAGAGTTAAGCAAGAAGAACCAGACTGTCTTTTACTTTTCTCTGTATCACCAGTGCTTAGCACTATGCTAAGCTCAGGTATATTTCAGACATAGCATGGATTGGAGGCCCAATGAATTGTAGTAGAAAGATAAATGATTCCTAGAAGTTAGAAGTGATTTTGGAGGATTATTGGTTGTCTTAAATTGACTGCTTACTGTAATGGTAATGGGAATTTGAAGATCTTCCCTGCCCCTTAATAAGCATAAGAGAATTTGAAGATCTTCCCTGATTTGAAGACCTTCCCTGCTCCCTAGTAGGCTGAATGTAGTCATATAAAGCCTGTGGTAGGAAGAGTTTGCTGAAGGGTGGAGCAGAGCCCATAGGAAGCTGAGAGTCAGAGCACTTAGAGCTGGAGCAAGGAGAGGACATACCCAGGCAGACAGCTAAACTTGTGAGTGTTGGTTTGTGGGAAGGCTAAAGGATGATGTGATTCCCTTTGTGTTATGGTATATTAACCTCTATGTTGCTATGATGGATTTGGTTTCCTGATGTTGGGATTTGTTTTTATGGTATCTGAATATATGTTTTGTTACTGTTTTTATATGGAGATTCTGTTATATTTTGTAATTGAGAACTATGCCAGCATATTTACAGTTGCCGTTGGCACTGTGAATATTGTACTAGTGCTACAATTACTTAGTTAATGTGAAGTATAGGAAAGGAAGACATATGAATCCCACAGGACTTACAAGAAACTCACTCTAAAATTTTATCTAGTAATGTATCATTTTGCTATATAAAATTGCCCTTTGCAACAGTTGCTTCAGAGTAGGGGCAGGAAAAGATCCTTTAGGTCTCAGAAACACTTATCAATACTTATTTTTAATGTGTGTGTACATACTTGCGTACATACTATGGGGAAAGGCTGAGAGTTGGTTTGTTAGCTCAACCTGATGCTACTTTCTGCATCCCCTTTGCCACATACTAAGGAAATCTAGTGTCCCATTCACCTATCCTCTTTTTCTATCAGAAGTTGGAGATGGCAGGACACGTAGGCAATAAAAATTAAATTCAGACATGACCCGGTTAACAATCCCAAGGAAACAGGAAATTTCCCATTGTGACTTGCCGGGATAGAAGAGAGTACAGCTATGTCAACAAGTTCTTCACAAATAACTCACCTTCAGGTGAACTGCCTTTAAAAAGCACTTCCCAGTTACCTGTCCCCAGAGCGAAGTTTATAAGGAAAGGAAGTAGAATGTTCTCAATCAAAACCTCTGGGCTGCAGTGTTTTCTACCACTGGAGATTCCCTCGATTCTGAACATTATCACTTTTAGGAACAGGGAACACATTTCTTTACCCAGACAAGCTTTTAATCTTGGAACAAGAGGCCTAGAAAGCTATTTTCACAGAAGGCTTTTCTGGCTTTTAAAAATACAATCAAATTGGTTCCAGTGGAGTGGGATATAAGGAAGTGTACCTCTTCTACTTCTATGCAAGTAATTGGAATAGCCTAATTAGATTGCCAAAGTGCTTAGATACCATGGTGATGGGCACTTTATAAATACTGTATGTAGCTACATAGAGAATATCCCTTGTGACAATGATAGGCCTACCCCAAGATCTGATAGGTTAGGGAGCTAGAGACTAAATGCCCTGTTAAATTCCATGATATTCATTGATAGTTATTTGTGTTGACACTTGCAGCTATTTGCGGTGCTTTCTTATGCTACACATGTGGGTAGTGTGGTTTGAGATGACTTTTGCAAACAAAGATAACATCTGATATGCATGATAAGTATCACAGTAGATTCTGAACATCAAGGCAATGATAGCATCTTATGATCAACTCTTGTCTGGAAGTCACTCTATGTCAATACAAAATTAGAAGATGTTTAATGTAAGATCTGTAGTAAAAACCACACATTTGATAATGGTCATCTGTGCTAGGATGGATTTCCAAGCCAAAAGAAAACTGAAAACCATCTTCTCTGATTGTTGAAATCCTTCCAGAAAAACAGCCAATAACAAAAAACTGAGTGGTCTTGATTCTCTTGTTCTCCTACTCAACCACCTGTTCTGCCTCCCTGGTGAAGCTCATGTACTCTCAGCTGAAGATGATGACAGATTATGACTCAAGTCACTGACTGAGATAGATGGAGGAGAAATCTTTTTGTGTTCCCAGGCCATGTAGTTAGTTCTTATAATCAGTGCCAAAGTTACTCCCTCATAGTACTTTAAGCCCTTTCAGAGGTTCATTAAGTCTTTCATACCACCAAGGTAGCATTTAGTATAATGATGCAGTGGCCTGTAAAACTTAATGTCCCTTCTTGCCAAAGTCTCTAACTTATTATCAGGACCCTAGGGAAAATGATTACCATATTTTGCAATGTTTAAGTATGTTTTAATATATTTCCAGACTTCACGTATTCTATATTCCTGCCAAACTGGCCTATTTTGTTCTTCTGCAAACTTAGAACTTCATCTCCCATCTCCATAGCTTTGCTCAAGCTGTCCCCTATGCCTGGGATGAATCACTTCCTCTTAAAACCACTAGCTTCCTTTGAGGCACAGCTTATGCTCAATTTCTTGTGAGAAATTTTACCTATCTTTATTTGTTAGTACTCTCTCCCTTTCCTCAAATTATCATGTATTTCCATAGGGTGTTTCCTCAGTAGAACATAAGCTGCTTGGAGATAGGGGCTATTTTTTGTTTTGTCTTTGCTCACCTAGCACAGTGTCTTGCAAATAGTGGGCACTTAATAAATGCTTATTGGCTGGGTTTAATTCTATTTTATCTTGACCCTTGCGAATATACCCCCCAGTACACAGGTTAATCAATAAACACTTATGAGGCACAATGAGTCAGGCACTGTGATAGTAACATTATTTATCTGAAAATCACTTAACCAACAACTTGTTAGGAACAATTTGAACCAGCTTATTTAGCTTCCAAGCCCAGAGCAAATAGAAAAACTAGAAGCAGCAAACTAGAAAGGGCGAGTAGGTATGCGTGGGGAGCTGGGGGGAGACTTGGGAAGGAAGAAGTTATGAGACAGAAATTTTGGAAGCAGCCAAAACTGATAACTCACAGCCTAATATTGAGAGAGAAGAAAGAAAAGAATTGAGGAAAATCAAACTCAAGAACTGAAAAGAGGATAGAAGCCTGGGACAACTTAGTTAAAGAGCAAGCAATCTGTTAGATCTCAATATTCCCTGATGACATCATGGTAGTACTTCATAGCACAATAACTGATATGGATGATCAAGATTAATCAACCTTCAACACATTCATTTTAAGAAGGAATAAATGTGTTGTACATATGAGAAAGATGCCCGTACAGTGTTTCACATTTAGAAAATAATTTTAATACTTGAAATGATAAGCTTCAATTATCTGGAAAATGCATCCATTTAGAACAGCTTATTCCTGATAGTGTCCAAATATTTAGTACTACGGTGATAGGTTATTTATTTATATGTCTATATGGATATATATGGTTGTATTTCAGATCCACCTTAAATGTGATCCATAATCATTTAAGTGTTCAGCCTAAATAGACACACAAAGAAACACCAAGCAGATGAAGAATACCTCTGGTTTATATTATAATATGCAGTTAGATGGATAGATCATAGAAATAGTTGGCCACTACTTTGTGTTTACCATGAGCAGACACTGTCTATGGACAATAATCTTGACTGGGAGTTAGAGCAGGCTGAATTCTTTTGGTAAATCCTATAATTCTGTTAATGATGCAAAATTTCTCCCTGAATCAAAGGCATATGTGTATGTATCTATGTATATGTACCTCTACACGTATATACATATATACTTATATATGTGTGTATGTGTATAGAGCAGCAAGGTGGCACAGTGAATAGAGTGCTAGGCCTAGAATCTGGAAAATTCATCTTTCTGGATTCAAATCTGACTGCAGATACTTACTAGGTGTGAGACCTTGGGCAAGTCACTTAGCCCTGTTTGCCCCAGTTCCCTCATCTATGAAATGAGCTGGAGAAGGAAATAGAAAGCCACTGCAGTATATCGTCAAGAAAACCCCAAATAGGGTTATGAAGAGTTGGACATGACTGAAACAACAACCACAGATGCACACACACACACCCACACACCCACAGTCATCATCATGATCATATTCTTTCATTGAAATCCTATGACTACAAGTCATGTAATACAATTTCTACAAAGTATTAAAGTTGAGGGACATCTCCCTTTTTAGGGGACATTTCCTTTTTTAGGGCAATGGACAGTTGCAGGAATAAAAGTAAGTGGTAGTGTATTATCGAGTAAGCATTTTGCAGTGAAAAGGATGTGTACCATTAGAGAGCTGTATGGTTGGATGAGGAAGTGGACTGGTTATGTGGCTAGAGTGAGGGGTAACCTAATGGCAGTGCATGAGCACTATTGCTATTCACACAATATCAGGATATATACATAATGATCCCTAGCATGTTGAGTAAATGGATGAGAGTTGTACAGAAGAGAAGGTGTGGATAGATTGGGATCTGGATCATTGGAAAGAAAGCCCACATTGATGAGATTATGAATACATCAAAGTATCGAAGACACGTATGAGGTAAATTCCTAGAGACAACGTCCTCCTAATGTGGGGGTAAATCAGTTCAATGTCAAATAAACTGTCACCACGAAATCTATTAGACCATCAAATTTGTCATCATATTCTTCATTAAATAAAAATGATCAAGTCTTCTTAAAGCATATTCTGCTTTTCCACACTCCCTATTAATTTAATTAAACAGAGGCAATCGTTTCCTGCCTGTAGAAACTTAAAGGCAGAATGATATAACAGTGATGTAGATCTACATTGTAGTCATCCACCCCTCTGGAACTGGGAATGTAATATACTTTCAAATGTACAATTTTGTTTTGTACATGTTTTACATTCCATCCTGTTTGAAACATTTCTCATAATGAGGTTTCCTTCACTTTCCGTGGAACCTAATAAACCTTGTTAGAAGTTTGGGACTTGTTCTCTTTACATCCAGGCTAAATTTTTCCACAGATGGACACAGAAATTAATGTTCCTTTCTGCATCTGCCCCCTCATACCTCTATTCACTGATGCTGCATGTGTCTACATGATGCCAAATATCTGGATGAAAACAGAAAGTGGCAATTAAAAACCCAGCTATTTCTAAGGATCTGAATATTTGGCATGATGTAACCCCAGTGTCATCTGGGCAAATGCTAAGGTAATAAAGTGATCATTCTACAAAAATAGAAACTCTCAAAAGAAAACTAAGTAGAACAGTGAAATGTCAAAAGGGGCCAAATTCTAACCAAACATGTATGAGACAACCCAAATTCTAAGCACCGTTTCATTCTCATTTATTGATTTCCCCCCTCTTTTTACCAAAATATACCTTTATCTTCCCTCAGGATAAAATGAGACATAGGATAGATGCTGCAGCAGGTCAGTTGTGATTGACTTTTTCTAGTGATGACAAGGTATAAATAATTGATGATTCTATTTATTAAAAATGTACTTAATGCACCAGGATATAGCATCTTTTCCCCAGGAGTCTTTTAGGCAACCAGGTGACTGTGTCTTCAGCATAGCACATAATAGCAAAGTGAGGGAACATAGTGAATTTTTCTTTTTTGGATGTGGGTAGAGGGGGAACTTAAGACTAAAAATAACAGCAGAAATTTAGGATTTAGCTGGCAAGACACACTTAAAAAAAGATTTTTAGGAATAGAAGAGTGAAAAAGATTTCTCTCACATTCTTTGTTATTAATTAATTATTTTCACAGCTTTTCTGTCATATACGTAAATAACCATTTTATAGCTCAATAACGAAGGTAAGAAGTAATGTGTTTTTCTTTGAGGATTATAGAAAGAAATTCAGATGACATTGATGGGAAAGACTTTAGAAGGTGTCTAGTCCCATCCTCTCATTTTATAGAGGATTAGTAAGAAAGGTTATGTAACAAAGTCATATGTGTTGTAATAAACAGGACAGCGATTTTAACCTAGCTTTGCTCACTCCAAATTAGGACCACTTTCCATTTTACTGCAATGCATGCAGGATGGAGACATACAAATAACACACTGAAGGAGGTTTTTATACAACTTTGCCACCCCTTTTTTCACTAATATAGTGCCTGTCTGGTCTTGTCTGCACTCCCCTCCCCACCAGGTGAATGAGGGGGGAATTAGAGCAGTGATGCAAGTTGACCTCAGTATTAAGTGCTACAGAACAAATAGTGGTATTTCAGAGAAATAGGGACAATGTGATATATATCTTTTCTACTAGAACAGGAACTGAACTCTCAGGATCAGAAACAGGAGATGGGATACAAGGCCAGGTTATGAATGGAAAGGAGACTCTTGGGTCATGTTTCTGTACTCACCCAAGACCAGGAAAACCATTGGCCTTCAAAAGTTCCAGCTTACACTGGATCTTGGATTCTATGCTGGGTGCTCCTAGAAGTCATGGGTCTATAATTCCTGAGTTTTCATCTGATGATAGACTCTACTGGATCGGTGAGAATTAGATGTCAGTTGAAGACTAATGTTGTATGTATTGTCTATACTCCTTTGCTCACTTGCAAGAGAAGCAGCAAGGGAGGAAAAGCAAATGGGAATTTGCATTTCCAAAAACTTCTGGGTTTAGAGCAACTTATGCATTAGAGACTGCTGGGGTCTTGGAACCCATAGGCAAATGTTCCATTATATATTGTGTTATTACTGTTATGTATTGTTTTTATTTACTTTATATCCAGAATAAACCACTGCTTGCTGATATGTCATGAGGCGGGGTAGATTTCATTATAATACGGTCACATGATTAGGGTATAGTAAAGTTTGGGAAGCTGTGGGGTTTGCCAGAAGTCAGGGCTTGAGAGTTTATGTAACTGAGGAAAATCCATAATACACACGTCTTAGATAGTGAGTCAGTGCTGCCGCACAGAAAGCAGAGTAGTTGAGAGATAGAAGATTGTTCAATCTCTGAGAACTATAGAGAGTATAATAATAATAATAATAATAATAATAATAATAATAATAATAATAACAATAGCTACCATTTAAAGAGTGCTTATTAAGTACCTGGTGCTGTGCTAAGTACTTTATGATTATTATCTCACTTGATCTTCACAATAATCTTTAAAGGTAGGTGCTATTATTATCCTCATTTTATAGATGAGGAAACTGAGTCAAAGAGAGGTTAAGTGACTTGCTCAGGATCACTCATCTAGTGAGTGTCCGAGGCTGGATTTGAACTCAGTCAATAAGAGATCAATAGGATCCTGTGCCTGGATTTGAACTCAGATCTTCCTGACTCCATGCCCAGCATTCTATCCACTGCACCAACTAACTGACTGGAACTTTCTCAGCATTTCTGCTTAGCAGGGTGGATAGTCATAACTATCAGGGTGACCATAATACCATGGGATGAACCCAGTTTATAATCCTTTTAAAAATACATCTTTATTGACATATTTTGTTTTTATACTATCTAGATTTCCTACCCATTCTTCCCCTTTCTCTTTGAGAGGGCCATTTCTTCTTTAAAAAGCAATATTAAAAGAAAAACAGAAAAAAAGAAGAAAAGAAAAAAATACCTAAGTTGATTAACATATTATATATATTACATAAATGTGTATGTATATGTATATGTATATATGTATATATATATATATATATATATATATATATATAAAAGATCACATTATTATGCAACGTTCCATAGTTGTGGACCTCAGCCCCTGTAGAGATGGAATAAGGGGACATGTCTTTCCCTATCTCTTTTCTGGGGCCAAACTTCTTTATAATTTCACATTCAATTTCAGTTGTTTTGTAGTTGTTCTTTCATTTATATTATTGAAGTCATTGTGTATATTATTTTTGTGACTCTGTTTATTTTGCATCAGTTCATGTAAGTCTTTTCATGCTTCTCTTTACTCTTCTTGTTCCTTTTTCCTTTGTAATGTCCCATTACATGCATGTACAAGAACTTGAAGATGATGAAGCAATGTTTATTGATCAACAACAGTCATTAACTCTTTAAAAGGAAGCAAACTGCTTTCTGTTGCTATCTTCTCTTAATAGCTATAGATCATGGTTAGTCCATTCAAGTGGAAGAATGGTTACTTTTTCCCTTTTCTCCCTCTATGGTAGCTCTGAGGATGTGGCCAAGCATGGCTATCTGAGCATGACTATCTACCACTTATTTCTTGCTCTCACTCCATGACAAACTCATCACCTTTTCTTCTCTCTCTCTCCTTCTCTCCCACTCTCCCTCCCTCCTCTCTCTTTTGCTCTTTAGATGTTTGGAAGGCAGGGCAATTGTGGTTAAGTGACTTGCAGAAGGTCACACAGCTAGTAAGTGTTAAGTGCCTGAGGCTGGATTTGAACTCGGGTCCTCCTGACTCCAGGGCCAGTGCTCTATTCATTGTGCCACCTAGCTGCCCCTCATCACCTTTTTCGATCACATTTGTCTTATGCAAGCCGTCATTCTAGCTATTTTTAATAGTTTTTAAAAATATATTGCAGCCTACTTACACCATGTACCTTTTCAATATCCTCTGAATAATACTGATTTTTAATTCTTCCTAGATAGTAATATTCAATGACTTCACCAATTAGCAACACTGGTAGATGTGGTATTAAAAAGAGAGACTTTTCTTATTGGAAAAGTTTGAAATCACTAAAGGAATTTTGCAATTTCCTGAAAGCTATTCAGCCCACTTTCCTCCTTCTGTTTAATTCTGAAGCTGATTCATCCATTTGTAGTGTGTAGGAGTGTGTGTGTGTCTGTGTGTGTGTATGTGTGTCTGACACATATACATACACACACGTAGGTGTCAGACTCATATACATATACACACTCATAGAGCCAGATGGATGTTCTAGGTTGTTCATCTAACACCATGTCCTAATCTCTGCAATATGCATTTCTATTCACCTGTTTTCCTCCCCTTAGGGGCAGCTAGGTGGCTCAGTGGATAGAGCACTGAGCTTGGATTCAGGAAGACCTGAGTTCAAATCTGGTCTCAGATACTTCCTAGCCATGTAACCCTGGGCAAGTTATTTAACCTCTATTTGCCTTAATCCACTGGAGAAGGAAATGTCCAGTATCTGTGCCAAGAAAATCCCTTGTTGGAGTCACCAAGAGTCAGAGACAACTGAAAAACAAGTAGGCAATTAGACTAAATTCTTTTGACTTTTCTAGATCCTTTTGAGATTATCATAGTTCTTGATTCTGAGGCAACTAGCACAATGCCATTTACAAATTGAAACATCTAGAGAACCTCACCATCTACTGATTTCCTTTTCAACTTGGATTTGTACTGACATTGCACAGAGATATAGAAAGGAGAAATGTTCTGGAAGTTAAACAATTGTGAAAACATTATGGGATCAATTCCTAAGGAGGAATTCTTTATTATAAGAGATGGCTCTTTGAGAGCCAGAGATACAGGAAAACTTTAGAGTTTGTGAAAAAGATGTCAATAAAATTTATTTTAAAAGTTTGAAAAATCACAAGGAAATTGTGAGGGGAGGGGAAGACACCTAAAGTGGGGGAAATATTTCAGACCTTATTAGTACTAAAAAATGTTCATTAAGAGAGCATCAACAACTAATGGCCTGTAAGTTCACTTTCCTATCTATATAAAATTTTTTGAGAATAATCTATCTATACATCAAGGGTTTAATAGATGAGATTATTAGAAGGGAATAAACAGGCTTTTACAAGTGATGTCCCTAGCAGAATATATCTTTGATTTTGCACAAAGATGTAAAGAATACAAGATCTGCATTGAGCTTACTTTATCTTGATTTAAAAAATAAAACAACAAAACTTTTGATTTGGCAGAACAGAATGCCACTTTAAGGGCACTCTTCTAAAAAGGTATATTTTATTATATATTATTATATTCTAATCACAATCATTTCTCAATATGTTTCTCAACTTGACCCTCCCCCCATAATAAAACTGATCACTTGGCAAGTATATCTACCTTCATCTTCTACATCTGATATTTGTTACCTCCTTCTCTATCAAGTAGAAGGTGAAGTGTTTTATCATCTCCATTGGATCTTATCTGAGTTCAGTTTTCTGAGTTGTTTTAAAATTTATATTGCTGTGGTACTTGGGTGTATCATGCTTGGAGAAGAAAGTTGGAAAGTATTGCCCTTGTAAAAGACTGAATGAGATCATGAAAAATGAGGCTAACGGTTTCTTAACAAAGAGTGAGTGATTGGACATCACTAATATGGGAATCACCAATCTATTATAGTGAGACAATTGTCTCAGAAAAGGTCAGAATTGCCTATAAATTAGGATAAACATGAGTTGAAAGCACTGTGAGAATTACAGCAGCTTCAAATTGACTTGACAATTTAAATGAGTTGTTGACTTGAAAGATGAGAAAACAGATAAAGAAAAATATATTTATTCTGATTATGACCATTTTTCAATGGAAATTTAACTAGTATGAAGCAATCATCACAACAAAGAGGCTGAAAGAGTCCAGATATCTCTTCAACATACCAGCAAACACATGATCTTGCCAAATGAAGACATAGAAGGGAAGGGCAATACCTATTTAGAATATATATTCATTTGTAAAATGTAATTGAGGAAGATGGTGAAAGATTCTAATTAGTATTGCCTTGCAAATTAACAAGATATATAAAGGAGGAAATGAGAAAACTTTATATGCGACACTAACTTCCTGATATTCCATTTAGAAAACCATGCCATCCATGTCTTAATTTAGCAACATTAAAAAAATGTTCAATAGCGCAGGACCAAGTAGAGATCCATGGGACATACCCCTTCTTTTACTTTATTGTCCGGTCAAACCCCATGTGATCACCACATGTGATACTCCATCTTCCATATCTGTCTTTGTAGTGACTGTTCCCTAATTCTCAAATGCTCCTTTCCTCACCTTTGCCTTTTATAATACCCTATTCCATTCATAGCTCAGATGAAAGGCCTTCCTCTTCTGTGAAACTTTCATTGATTTCCTTGTGTGCTAATGCCCTCCCCATCAGGTTACATTGTGTTTCTGTTGAACATATATTGAATATAATTATGAATATACGAGTTGTCTTCTTTTCCCCCCTGTCTCCCATGGAACAGTCCTTTATGGTAAAGACTGTGTCACTTTTACCTTTTGCAACCCCAATGCTTAGCACAAAGACTGCTTAATAACTAACTCATTGTGACTACACACATATAACCTATATTAAATTTAAATGAATGTTAAAAATTGTTTTAAAGTAGAACTTGGGAAAAATAAAATACTAAATAAAAGCTAAAAAAATTACTTGCTGATTTTTTAAGATCTTCTCATTTGAATCAAATCATTAGTGACTGACATTCAATCATTAAAAAAAATTAATCTAACTCTTCTATTGTATGGCCTAGATCCCTCATCTTGCTCAGAAGAATAGCATGAGAGATTTTTTTCAAATTTTTGCTTAAGGCTAGGCAAGTTACATCCTGATAAACCACTCTGACAACCTTGTAAATGCAGGACATAAGGCAAGTCAGGCATGGACTAATCTTGATGAAGCCATATAGGCTCTTCATGATCATCAATTCTTTTTCTAATGATTCCTTAGACAATATCTTCTAGAATTTTACCAGTGTCAAACTCACTAATCTCTAATTTGACAGTTCTACTCCTTTTTCTTTACAATAGTTATTTTACTCTTCTTTTGTAGAACCTTTCCCATTCTCTGTGAGCATTCAAAGGTCATTTGCAATGGGCTCAGTGTACACACTGTCAGTTCCTTGAGTATCCTGGAATGAAGTTTATCTGGGTCTGATGATTTGACCTCAGCAAGGGTAGTTAGGTGCTCTCTCACTATCACCCCACTTACGCTGGGTATCAATTTCCTGTTATTAGGTTTTCTTCTTTCCTTTCTCATTCAAAGGTCATTTTCCTTATCAGAGAAAGGAGGAACAAAATTGGAGTAAATCCACTTTCTACTTTATCATTGTCTCATTCTGCTTAAGGAGAGTCCTATTCTTTTTTAAAGTTTCTTCTTACTTTCTCCTTGTCCTTAATTTTCAACTTATTTTGAAATAAGGCTTTTCATTTGGGAATAAAAATAAATACATTTTTTTGTATCTGTTGGTTATCTTCCCTTGCTTCGTTTTATAACTTTCTTTTCAAAATCTTAGATTGTCATTGATTTCCTTGTGCTTCCACATAAGTTTTTTTCAGATAAGAAGTTGTCCTCTTCAATGGTATACTTTTTATTTGTGTCTTTCTTTGAGCCATTTTTCCTTGTGACTAAAAACTGCACACATAAACCACTCTACACCATTTCATTAATAGCAATAGTCTTATGTTTATGCTCAATGGTTATACCAAAGTAACACCAAAATCTCCAAAGATCAAAACTATGAGTGATTCAAGGGCAATGAAAAAAGGAATGGGGGGTATAGGTAGATTACAGTCTATTACAAACAATCACATATGCCAGAACTAGTATAAACATAATTCTAAGGAAATATTTCATCAGAAAAAAAGATGGGTTGGTTACGTAGTGACGAGATAATATATGAACCGAATAAATACTCTAGTCTAGGTAATAATAAAATATGCAGGAGAAAGACTACAATATATTGGGTAGAAACTTTATGGAGTACTTTTGGAAGAACATTGACAGGAATTCCAGTGAATCAACATTGTGATCTGCATCATGAGAGTACCCAGCTTGATGAGATCACGGATCCTTTGAGGTAAAGGAAATCTAGAGTGGGTGAGAGTGGAGACAGTTGGAAGGTTATTGCAGTAATGGCTGGTAATGAGAGCATGTATGTACTGGAGTTGTAGCTTTGGAAAAAAGAAAGAAGTGAACTACAGAAATATATGGAAATAGAATCAACAGGACTAAAAAAGTGATTAGATGTGGGAGGTTAATGAGAGGGAAGAAGAAAAATCAAATTCAAGGTTTTGAATATGGAAGATTGGATGAATGGTGGGTCTATGGAAAGACCAAGGAGAGTTAAAGGGAGGAGTATGTTCTTTTTCCTTTGGTAATAACTTCTGTTTGGGCCATTGTGAGTTTGAGGTACCTGTGAAATACTCTCCCAATTTTGGTGATAAAGGTGAATATCTCTTACACAAGCTTGGAGATAAATTAACTGTAATCAAAAGATTGGTGAATGTATACATCAGGGATTTGTGAACAGGAAATAGAGATATCTTGGCTCAGCTAATTGAAGGTCATCGCAATGTCAAATAATCAGTGAAACCATTGCTTCTAATGCTACAACATGTAGTTGATAAGTCAAACTGACCAAATTAGGAATAATGATTTTGTAATCTTATGCGGGAAAATGGCAGAGAAAGCCTTGTAAGAAATAAAAGCAGAATTTTATTGCCTTGGCTTTATCTATCCAAATAATTGATCTGGGGAGTATAAAATAAGGCTAGGAAATGTAAACCCTGAATGGTACCGTGTTCTGTAGCTAGGAATGTGGACTTGGTTCCATTGAAGCTGTTAAGCATGCCTGATTTGGTCGGTAGACTCAGGTAGAGTCTAACTTCAGGTGCTCTGCTCTTTTACAAGAGTAGATGATTCTAACAAGAAGTATTATCAAGGTAGAATTTATAATTTTAGGAAAAGTTTGTGAATTAAATTCAACAAACATCTCTTAAATGTACAAGGGACTTTGTTTGGTGCTGGTGTTAGAAAGACAAAAAACAAAATGGTATTAGGGTTTGACTCAAGTAGAATGTAAACTCATGGGGAAGCTAGGTGGCACTGTGAATAGAGCACTGGCCCTGGAGTCAGGAGGACCTGAGTTCAAATCTGGCCTCAGACACTTAACACAAAAACTAGCCGTGTGGCCTTGGGCAAGCCACTTAACCCCAGTTGCCCTCCAAAAAGCAAAAAAAAAAAAAAAAAAAAGAATGTAAGCTCATATGTGTGTGTGTATGTGTGTGTGTGCATGTGTGTGTATGTGTGAATATGCAAGTAAATTCAAACAACATAGAAAATCAAACAAAATAACTTTGTGATGGAGAGAATGCTAATTCCTGAGAGGATCTAGAAAGGCCTTGTAGTAGGCAATGGCACTTGATTTGTCCTTTGAAGGAAGCTAGGGATTCCTTGAGGAGGGTATGCATTACGGACAAGGAGAAGTGCTTGTGTCATGATGGGGGATGGAATGAGTATATTGCAGTCCAGTTTGCGAGTATATTGCAGTCCAGTTTGCCTAGAATAGAGCAGGGGTGAAGGGGAGTAATATGAAAAAAGACTGAAAATGTAGATGGGTATCAAACATGAAGGATTTATATACTAAGCTAAGGACTTTGAATGCTGTCCTAGAGGTAGTAGGGAATGAGCAGAGTGACAACTTTCCAGTTAATTTTTACCAGCCTTTGAAAATAGAAACCTGTCATTGAAGAAA
Source organism: Pseudochirops corinnae (assembly GCA_028646515.1). Lineage (NCBI taxonomy): Eukaryota > Metazoa > Chordata > Mammalia > Diprotodontia > Pseudocheiridae > Pseudochirops > Pseudochirops corinnae. The sequence goes on along the minus strand of CM053588.1, from coordinate 201,086,314 downwards.
GTGTTTCTTCTTTTTATTTTTTGTAATGTATAAGCAGTTTTGTACATTATTCTTTCTGTAAAATGGGTATAACATGGAGGCATAGTCACCAGGGTAACTAATAGTTAGACATCTTTCATTATATACTTGGAAAGTATTGGCATTTGTGTAAAAATGGGTCATTAGCATATCCCTGCATTAAAGGGCAGAAATTTATAGGATACCTTCCTTATTCAATGACTACAAAAACCAGACCACATCTGCAAGATAGCAAACATTGCTTCTCCTCTCCAGATGTCTGTTTTTCCTCCCAGAAGTTGGAGAGCATTGGACAAGCAATAACAGATGATGAACACATGCATAACTACAAATGGGCAAGCTGATTGTTTTCAAAATTGGTATAAACATTTGCTCTTGGGTTGAGATTTAGCCCATAGCAAATCTTTACATTTGTGTTATAAACTCCTGACAAAAAAAATGTTTATAATGGAAGTGCTGACAGTGTGAAAATGCAGTTATGGTCAGGAAAGCAGTTGTTTAAAAATGCCTTTCTGAGCTTCCATATTTACTTCCCAACAATGACTTAGTTGTCAATTTCTGCAAAGTTTTGCCAGTCAAGAGAAGTATCTGACAACTGTTTCAACAAGAGAGCAAAAAACTACCCTCATATTTGTACTGTGAATACTAATTGCAATATAGATCCTAACTAGTGCCTTAGATGGTGATGAATGAGGTAGGACAGTCAAGCTCATTGTTGGATATCCTTTGCTTTCTTTATTGCAGAAGACAAAAAAGCAAAGGAAGGGAGGAAAGAAGAAAGGAAGGAAGAAAGGCAGCTGGTGGCAGTTATTAAGAAACACTTTGCTCTCTCAGATCTTGTCTGTCGTTCTACAAGGAGTACGTTGGACTGGAAAGTAAAATAAGGTTGGTGAAATATCTGGTTTGTTTAATAAGCACAAACTCTGAAATCAGAGGCAGTGACCTTTCACAAACTGGCCATTGAAGGCTTTTGACCCCTCATCTGGCTAACTACAGTCATACAGCCATAATCCATCTCTACACAGTTGAGTTGCAAGGTTGCCTTGTTTTTGCTCTAAGGGAATAATGTACAAAGTAATTTAAAATAGTCCTTTAAAGAGGACATGTTGGGATTTTCTTCCAATTTCTACCATGGTCAAGAGAATGTTTATTCTGAAAGACTGTATTTAGTGGAGAAACCAGGGAATTTTCCAATAAGTTTCAACCCATTTATAATCATCATAACAATTAGGACATACGCATTTATTGCATTGGCTTAGATTCTTTAGCAAGAAATGCATGCAAACACCTTAAAAATTAGATGTAATATAAAACTTACATTTTTCTATTACAAGGTTTTTGTTATACTGTGATTACATAAGATAAACAATTATATCAAATATATATTTGTAAGTAGTGCTAAAAGACCTCTGATGGACAGAAGCAGAGCATAATTAATGGCTCATCGTCTTCCCCAAATGAAATCTTTTTGGCTTCTACTCTTGTAGTTATTGCTTAGAGGACTGGAATGGGTTCTTTGTTTCTAACCCAATGATTCATATAAAGGCAGCACTGTAATACCACATAAAATAACCATAATAGTTTGTTGTAATTTAAGAAAAACCTTTTTTTTTATTTTAAAGAAAGCACCTAACAATCTATGCTTCGGTGTATTATTCCAATAATCTAACCATCAGGACCATAATAGGAAATGATTTAAAACATACCTTCTAATAAGTGTGTTGCCTTTAAAAAAAAAAAAAACTACTTGATGTTATCCTAATTAACCATGCTCAATTGATTGCTTTCAAAATAAGAACTAAGAGCTCTCATCTAGTCAAGTGGAGGCTAATTCAACTCTTGCACTACGGCAATGATACATTTCACACACACACTCACACACACACAGGAATGTATATTGGGTATTAAATTAGCCATAGTGTCCTGATATAAGCTAATGTAGTTTGATAGTCACATTTATAGAGATAGGGAAGCATTAATTTTTTATTTTGCTTTTATATGGGTAATTGTAAATGTTCTTTTTCATACTAGGCTGCATGCTTTGTGGAAGTTATTGCCCTGGAAGAGTCATTATTAATATACCTAACAAATATTTGTTGAATGAATGAATGAATGAATGGCTATCTTCAAATTCTTCATCCAGTAAAAATGTCTGTTTTACATGAATAATAGCAAAGGAGCAAATAGGACAGAATAGAATCAAAGCAAGAAGGAAGAGCTAAAAACAGAACCAATTCTTGTCTAAATGTAGGATCTCTTATCCCTTAATTATTTTTTTACCTTTAGTATTATTAAATATATTTAGCTAACTTTGCATTATTTAGAGACTGCTTTACATGGCTTATGCAGATGTCTTATATGTCATATATGCATGTATATGTGTACATATATATGAATATGGGAATAAGGTAATAAACATTTCTTAAGAATTTACTATATGCCAGGCACTGTGCCAAGTACTTTACAAATATTTCATATTTAGAAATACAGATAGACACAGACAGACATGTACATGAGTCTTTTCCTTGGTCTGCCTTTTGATTTGTATCATATCATAGAATCTCTGGGTTGGATTAGAGATCAAGTGCCCATAGGTACTTGCCTAGGAATCTCCTCTAAAACACTCAGGCAAATGGTCACTTAAGTTCTACTTGAAGACTTTCAGTGATGAGGGGAACACATTATTTCCCAAGAAAGCCATTTTGCTTTTGGACAAGAATAATTGTTAGGCTGGTTTGGCTTACACCAAGGAGAAACACCAAGGAGAAAACTATCTCTGTATGACTTCTATCCATTATTTCTGGTTGATCTTTTGGAGATGGAACAGACCAAGTTTAATCCTTCGTTCATGTTATAATCATTCAAATACAGCTATCATATCATGCCCAAGACTTTTTCTTCTTTTTTCCTTCCAGATTAAACTTTCCCAGCAAATCCTCATTAGATATGGTCCTAGTTCTTTTACTATTGACTATCTTTGTTGCCACCGTATGGACATGTTTCAGTTTGTCAATGTCATTTTTAAAAGGAAATGAGCTACTTCAACACAAGAGAGAACTAAGTTCAATATTCTGGATATTGTCTGATCAGGATAGAGAATGAGCTACTGTAACTCAGGACTTCCAACTCCCATGCTTTTATAAGTGTAGCATAAATTAATATTAGCTTTTTTGACTGCTATGTCAGACTGTTCACTCATATGACTTTCTGTTACAAACTTGCCATATATAGATATAGATACATCTCTGTCTATCTATACATACATATACACCCACACCCACCTGCTGCACTCTCCATATGTATTTGTTCTCATGCAAAATGCTATACTTCTACCATCCTGTTCTTATGTAGTTGATTCTTTGGCTCTAAGTATAGGAATTTACATTTTACCCCATGAAATTTTATCTTGTTAGATTTGGCAAACTATGTTAACCTATTCAGATCCTTTTGGATCCTGGTTTTGACATTGTAATGGCAAGCAGACAAGTACTTAGAACCTTGTTTCAGTTGAACCTTGTGCGTGATTATATCAAGTCTTTGTTAAGAAACAGGACTTGTGAAATCCACAGTGGGAGGGACTTGCCAAAGACAGGAACAGGAAGGACATAAAAGTGGGGTGAAACAGGAGGAGCTAATGACTAGATAAAAAGCGGAGCCCAAGCTGGGAGAGAGTAGGACTTAGAAGGGAACACTTGTGGTGGCAGAGTTGAGAAGTAGAAAACTTGTGGTATCCCAGCACTCTGTTCTGTCTGTGTTGATTTGTGTTTGTAATACTTTGTCCAGAAGCCCAGGGACCTTACTGGAAGCCCTGAAAGAGGATTTTCTGGTTGTCTGTTTACAGAAGTCCTGGAGGAGGGTTTTGGAGGTCCTGGGACTATACTGTCAATTTATGTTGAGTTCTCAGACTTTGTTTGTGGGTCTGTGTTGATTTCACAGGCAGAAAGTGAATTGATGAGAGTGCCAGCAATGTGTATGAATGTTGTTTTGTCTCTGTTAAGCTTTGTCTTCCCAGAAACAGAAATTATGAAGGACTTGAAGTGGACTGGACACTGTGAGCTTCAACATGGGATGGGAACTGGATGAGGAACTGAATGAGGAACTGGATAAGGAGTTAGACAAGATGCTGAAAGCTGCCTACCTGTGAATGATTGGGTAGATTCAGGCAGAAGCTGGACCCATGGGAAAGGTACCATGGAATCTGAAAGCCAGCCTCAAGTCAAGATGAAACGACTTCTCCTTGGGTACTTAATGCTGATTGAGAAGATCATGATTTACTGTGGCCTAGGGATGGGGGAACTTTGAACTCTGTACCTTGTACCTCTTAAGGATGATTGAGTTAAAGATGATTGGAAATTAATCTCCAATCAAGAAGAGAGAAGACTTTTTGACTGAGAGATTAAGACAATGTGATCTGGGGTAGAGAACTTTGACCTTTGTACTTTGTGTCCCTTAAGGAGGCTTGCTTCTGAAGGATGATTCAGTTAAGGACTTAACGAATGATATCTTTTGTTTAAAACCATGTGGCCACTTTGGTGAAAACTATGTGACCACTTTAGTGATAAGTTGTTATATTATAACATTGTGAATGCTGTACTTTGGCTTGTGTGAATGTTTTCCCCAAGTTTACTGCTGAATAAATAGAGAGTTCACTATACTATATGATCACAACCTTAAAGCTGTTCACAGAAGCAGTCCTGTGGAAAGCTGCTTGTGCTTGGCTTTACAGACATATATCTTTGTTCCATTAGTGAAAAGTATTAATGAACATATCTTTCTTCCTTTAATGCACATAAATGAATTACATATAACATATGGATAAAAGTCTTATCATTAGAAATAGTAATAGTTGCAATGGAATAGCAATATATGGTTAAGGTTAGACTTATTAAGAGTCTTAAACTTAGATTCTTTTGTATTAAAAATAATGAAGATTAAAACACACTATAAAACAACAAACCAATGTTTAAGGACGCATGGGACCCAACTTCACATGAGGAACCTTAATGTCAATGGCAAAAGGCAATTTTAGGTACACATCTTGGTTTTTAGAAATCAGCAATAAGATAGTTCCCCTTTAAAAGTTCTAGGTAGCTTGTAAGACAAAACAGTAGAACTTCAAATAGTGATAGTTCAGCCTAATAATAATAAATAGTTGATATTGATAAAGACCTTGTGTAGTATTAAAAAAAGTAAGATTTTAATTTTTGTTACATCTTCATGGAAAGGCCATAATGCCCTGTTCAAAGATCAAAGAACACTGGATTCAGTGTCATAATTCGAGCATTATAATTCTAGATCTGTCAATAAATACTTTATCATTTGACTTTGGGCAATTTGTTTAACTTTACTGGGGTTCAGTTTTTTTTTTTATCTCTTTAGTGGAGGATATTTTACTTGTTCTGTCTACTTTGTGGAAATATTTTGAGGATAAAATATGACCTAAGAGGTCATCTAGTCCAACCTCCATTTTACAGCTGAGGAAACAGAAACCCAAGCTGGAAGGGGGGAATTGTGGGGAGGGGGGTGTTAAATACTTTGACTAAGGTTATATAGGTAGAAGGCATCAGAGGCAACATTTGAACACACATCTGACTCCAGAGTCAATGACACATTATACTGTACTGCCTCAATTTTGAAAGCTATTTGAAATTTAGGAATATGGTCATTTAAAGTATTATTACAAATTTCAGAATTTCTTGTCATACAACCATGTGCATTCATTCAAACTTGAATTATTTAGTCACAGCACTATAAATAATCCTGTTGATTAAATTGACTCTGCTTTTGATAGGCAAGGGTTCTTTGCTGAATATCAGTCATGTACCTGATTCATTTGTATTATAGGTAAAATAATAAAAACACTCCACACACAATACATGCTCAAGGCAATTATTGAGGGAATGTTTGAGATATTTTAGTGGATTTAAAATTCTGATTGTATATCAGTAAAAAGTACATTAACAAATTTTCTCAACTGCTGTGATAAGTAGAGAGAATAAACTATATTTTGCCAATGAGGGCAACTTGTACAAACTAGACATATAAATAGAAAATAATAATGTTTATAAAACATATCTAATTCTGACACAAGATAGATCACTGGGTCCTGATGACCATACATGTTAAATAATAATATAATCATAATAATTGTATGCTAGAAATCTAAAGGCATTAATAATAATGTAGACATATATTAAAAAGTTCTTTTTGATCTGAGTATCTCTTTACTTTCTTGAATCATAGGTACTTTCTTCAAATCCTTTAAATAGATCATTATGCTTATAGTAATGGTTAAGTCAAGGGAGGATAGAGAGGAGGAGGGAGGAGGAGGAAAGAAGGTGAGAGACAGACAGAGGTAGAGAGAGATCCTTTCTCAGAGATCAGTCTAAAATTGTAAAACAAAATTCAATTGAGAAAAATGTGATTCCTTCACAATAGCAATTGGATACATGATATCTTCAAAACACTTAACACGTAAACTACCCATGTGACCTTGGGCAAGTCACTTAACCCCAAATGCCCTCCAAAAAGCAAAAAAAAAAAAAAAATTCCAAAATGTGAGAAAACAGGTACATTAATACCTGTTGATAGAGCTGCGAATTGGTAGCTAGGGGTGAGGAACCTGTGGCCTTCTAGGTCCTCGGGTATGGCCTTTTGACTGAGTCCAAGTCTTACAGAAGAAATTCTTTTATTAAGGGGATTTGTTCTGTCTTCCCCACCCCTGGCTCTAGCCATTCCAGAAAGAAATCTGGAACCATGCTTAAAAAGTCACCAAATTGTGTTTATTACCCTTTGACTCAATTATACTACTAGTAGGGTCAATGCCTCAAAGAAATTGCAGAAAGAGGAAAAAGATCTTTAAATTAAAAATTTTATAACAAAAATATTAGATATATTTATATGTATAAACACAGAAAACACATATATACACATAGGTAGGTGTGTATATGTATATATACACACTCTCTATATACACACACAGGCACATATACATATACACACAATTGGAAGCTAAGGGAGTATCCTCTTACTGGATAGTGGCTAAACAAATTGGTATGTGAATGTAATGGAGTATTATTGAACTATCAGAAATGACGAAATAGACAATTTTAGAGGAAATTGTGAAAACCTTTATGAACAGATGTTGAGGGAAGTGAGCAGAAGTACAATAGTTTTATGATGATAACATTACATAGGGAAAAAATATCTCTCAAAAACTTTAGAACTCTGATCAACACAATTATAAACCACAGGTCCAAAAGAAGTAAAATGAAACATGCCACTTACAGGTAAATGATGAACTTAAAAAGCATAAAACAATATGTTTTTGTACATATCTAATGTGGAAATCTGTTTTGCATACTTATATAGACAGATATTAAATTTTTTAAAATTTCCACAATTGCGGAAGATGATAGGATAGAATAGGGGGCAGATCAGAGCAATAAAACCCCCAAATTTCCCAAACTCAGGATCTCCTGATTCTAGGGCTGGGCTGTATCCATTGTACCATCTAGCTGTCCCTGGACTTGATTTTCAAATCCTAGACCAACAATATCACAGGTGGAAAGAAAGCTGAACTTGCATGGACTATCTACCTAGATAAAAGATTTGGTTGTAAGTGAATGTTTTAAAATAAATTCATAGGCATTTTTTAGTCTTCCTTAGGTTGTTTAAAGTAAAGAGGAATGGTAGAATTTCCCCAAATGAGAAGCCTAGTTTAAGGCATTTACATTTTTTCCCTAGAAGAAACAAATCATATTGGCAAAATATAAGTTAAATTGTTTTTAAAAATCCATTAAAAACTGAAGTTTGTGTTAGTTTCTAGCACCATTGCTAGTGATATGTACTCTTTAAGGTCATTTTAACTCTTCATTCAGTCAGTTTTAATTGTACTAGGTGAACTAAAGATTCAGTTACATTTTCAGGACAAAGTGATCCTTGAAGTCAAGCTTAACCTGTTTTTCTAAGATGGATATTGATCACTCTTTGGCTTATGCCATCCTTTATGTAGGCATTACAGTTCAGATCAGATTCAAGATCCTTATTCTCTTTGCTTCAATGACTTTTTTTTGAAGTATACAAAAATCACACTCTGCCTCCCCAGTCAAACAATCACTCTCCTGATGTCACTGGTCCTCTTCCAGAAGGAAGGGTGAACAAGAACAACAAAATCAGATTTTAACCATCTTTTGCTTCTTAACTACATTCCCTTTAGGAAAATCTATTAAGTGACCTCATTGTGTGATTAACCTATCTCTACCTCTGAACTGTCTCCTAAATTCCTCCCAAGTTGTGTCTCCTACTTAAAGCGCTCTTACCTCCTCTGCTTCATTTTTTTCCACAGATTGATCAGAAAAGAGTGGACAAATTCTCTCAACTTTAACCTGCCTAAAAAAATGAGATTTTGTCATCTGCTCAGTGTGGCCAGTATGTCTAAAGGCAAATGCCAACGTTTTTAATCTAATCTTCTAGTCTTACCCAAACCAACTCACCCTCTTAATTATATTCATTTATTCTATATAAAATACCTACTATGTGTGAAGCACTGTGCTATACACATACATATATATATATATATGTGGATATCCATCTATCTGTATCTCAGGCAGCTAGGTGGTATTGCAGATAGAACACTGGGCTTGGAATCAGGAAGACTCACCATCCTGAGTTCAAATCTGGCCTCAGACACTTACTGGCTATGCGGCAAATCATCTAACCCTGTTTGCCTCAGTTCCTCAACTGTAAAATGACCTGGAGAAGGAAATGGCAAATCACTCCAGTATCTTTGCCGAGAAAATCCTAGATGGAGTAATGAAGAGTTGGACATGACAAATAACTGAAATATATATGTACATATACATATATATACATATACAAATATTAATAATTTATGTGTTCTGAAACTCTGTTTTCCCATCATTCTATCAGGATTCAAACCTGAGAATTATCTTCTTCATTTTTTCTTATATCCATATTCTTCACTATATTTCTCCTATTCAATTTTTCCTTTCAAATATCTGTTGGCATCCTACTTTATTAAATCAAAAGTCAGAGAACTTCAGAACTGGAAGGTATCTCTAGTCCAACATGTCATAGGAAAGTTTATGATTTTTCCTAAGGACAAACAGCTCACTAGCAGCCAAGGTCTTTATCACTAGATAAAGTTCATTAACCTCTTAACTTGCCTCCATTCTTTCTTCCTTTCATCAATCCTATGCATCATCATCATCATCACTATTCCTAACTAGTGATTTATCATGCCATTTCCTTATTCAGGAATCTTCAATGGTTTGCTTGTAGGGTGAGGTCCAAATATCTCTGTGACACTTAGGATATATCATAATATATTTCTATGCTGTCTCTGCAACTTTATCTCTCCTTACTCTTCTGCATAAACATTATACCCTAGCCAGATGAGTCAATTCACTGTCCCCCATCATTCTATTTTCACTCCCACTTCCAAAGCAAAACATCCATTGTACCTTTCTCTCTGTCATTGAGGTTCTATTGATCCTTCATTGAGCCTTTCCTGACTATTTTAGCCCAGAACAATTTTGCCTTTTATTTGAATTCCTATAGCATTTATGCCGTCACTAAGTTGTGAAAGACTTAGATTATTTTCTGTTCTATGCAAGCCTGTTTAGTTTCTTCAACTGAATTGTGACATAAGGATGAGGAACTTTTCAGCAGCCAGGATGTGTAAGTATACATGCTGGAAAAGAACTAATGAGCACCAGGAAATTTGTCAGATGCCATACTGACTTATTCACAGATCTATAGGTGGTAGGGGCCTTAGAGTTCATCCAGTAAAATCCCTTCCTTTTATAGATGAGGCAACCAAGTCTCAGAGACGTCAACTGACTTGCCCAAGATCACATAGGTAGTAAATTACAGAGATGAGATTTGAACTGAGATCCTTTGGTTCAAAGTCCAGAATTTTTTCCACTGCATCACACTGCATCTCAACTCTAAGTAATTATTTAAGCAACAGATTCATCTTCCCTCATGCTATATTTGCTTACATTTTATTCATGGCCATGACTGAGACATTATAAACCATGAATTCTAGGTGTCTGCAATCCTACTTCCCTTATGTCATAATTCACATACGTGGAAATGTCATCTTTTTCTGTTTGCTTGATTGTTTTTATATAAAACTGCTCTCTTTCTTGCAGGCTTATGAGTTTGTTGTGATCAAAGGCACCTAAAAAGGATAATGAAGTAACTTGCTTTTTGCAATAGCCTTGGGCTCAATATTCAATTCACTAAGCATTTATTAATTTCCTACTAAGTCCCAAGTCCTGTGATATATGCTTTACAATTATTATTTGCCTGCCTTCAAGGAGCTTTAAGACGATCAACATAACAAAGATGCTTCCCAAATTATCCCCACCAGAGTAGACAGCAAAGTTTGAATATGAAACTCTACATCTTTCTTATTTATCTAATCTCAAACACAAAAGTAGATTCCAACTGAAGGGAACTTCAATATCTGTTACTGTTGTTAGCAACAGCAGCATTTGTTGACTTGTATTGTAATCTTGCAGCCATTCACTGTATAATGTTCTATACACATGGAGCAGAAGACTTAAGCCAATGAGAAGCCAATATGTCTCTTACTGTATTTAACCCCTACAACACCAGTGATCTGGATTTTCCATTACTATGCTCTGATGTGAAATGTATTAGTGCTTAACATTGGGAAATTCTGATGTCAGTGCCAAGAGGATCAAAAACAGAGTTATGAAACCTCATTGATAGTGAGCACTATTTAGCAGAGCATCACAGGCAGCTTGGAGTAGTGTTTACGGCTGGATTTGTTCCACTGCAACACAACTAAACCTCCACGGTGATAGTTTTAAAAGCTTAAAGGCAATCTAAGTAATTCAGCCAGTCAGGGGTAGGGGAACAGAGTGGGAGAGTAAGCACAAATGGTATCAAGTCCTTCTACATAAGAAAGATGATGCTGGGAGCACTGAAGTAGGAATTTGGTAGCAGATGTCAAGGTCTGCAGGAATTGTCCACCAAGCTTTATTTGGCACAAATTCTGAAACAACTAGAATGAACACTTAGTGTTGTAATTTACAAGCATATCAGCATCAATAAATCAGAATCATATAAGCAGTCATGTTTATTATATTCCTGTTGCTTAATATTCATGATAGTAATTTATTTTTATAGTACAGTTTCACTGTTATCTCCTCTATTGAGGCAACTTTGACTTAAGTCAGTCGTATGAGCTGGAGTTCAGGTAACCCTTTGAAGCCTATAAAAGTTGACTGGCACAAAGAAAGACACTTATCTTTACTTTGTGGGGCTCTTTCCCCCCAGTAGTATCTTACTATTCCAATAGGGTGGTAAACTTTTCAGACCAGATCAAACCATCCTGATGTTTCATCCTGTCCCATCCCATAGAGCAGAGATGACAGTGAAAGCAGTGGGCATCTCATTCAGATGAGAGAAGTGGAAGAGATAAGCAGAATGGTTAACTCTGCTATTTATTTGTGGCAAGGAGGATTTAATTCCCCCTCTTTATGTATAACACTGAAATGGGAATAGTGCTAAGCTGAGCCATAATATTACTGAAAGAGACAGAGTACTGTAGTGGCTAGAGGGCTGGCCTTAGCATCATCTTGTCAGGAAGTCTTGGGCTCCAGTTCTGTCTCTGACATCTGCTGGTTGAGGGATTGTGGATTAATCAAATGACTTAAGTTTTTTCATGCCCCAGTCAACTCTATAAGACTATATATTATAGAAGAATTACTTTAGGCCATGCAAGATGATGAAATCACAATTTGGGCATACATATTAATATCTATGTGTGTATGTAGATATATATATATATATGTCTATACATATGTACACACATGTATCTGTTAGACATTGTTGAACTTTACAGCCTCGATCATGATTCCCTGTAACCCCTCCCCACTTCAAAAAGGGTGATATTGGCAGTAGTATGAGCAATGGCAAACTCATTGTGATTAAGGCTCCTAAAGAAAAATGAATAACAGTGAGCTCTTCTATTTACTTTCAGTAATCACAATTTTATGTTTATTCTTTAACTGGTTTTATTAAGACTTCAAAGGTTTAGGAATTTTGTTTCTGACAACTTTCGCCTAATGGTGGAAATCACATGGGGGAAAAAAACAAACAAACAAACAAAATCCTTTCAGTTTCTCTTCAGAATTGAGAGGAAGAGTATAACATGTGATCAGTGATAGTACATAATTATCGCATTGTTTTGTTGAAGGAGAGCACAGGCACTCCTCCCACAAGCTTTAAGATTTTTTTTTTAAATAACGAAGATTAATTTACAAATCATCATTAGAAGGAAGGATTGCAAACATGAGAATAATTATCTGACAGAATGATTCTTAAATTACTAAAAAATAATTGGCTAATTTCACACAGAAAAGAAATTGATGAATTCTCAGGGCTGTAAGTGCAATAGGTATGTGCTTTTTTAAGGGCACAAAAGGTTAAGAGCAACTGAAGGATTATAATCTCCTTAAAATACTTGTGCACTCAAAAGGAAGCTCCAGAGGATAGTCAAACATTTGATGGTTTATTGTATAATGTCTGGCTGAAGATGAGTTTTAGAGTCTGTTCATCTTAAGTGTTGAGGCTTTCTGAAATCTCTTATACAGTCAATCTGTAGTCTGTGAACCTCTAAGACTGTTTCATAACAGAGTGTACTAAAATACTTATCATGGGAAGACTTGTATTGACTGATACAGAGTGAAGTAAGCAAAACCAGGAGAGCAATACATGTAAGGAATAGTAAAAGGAAACTGAATATTAAATACTAATCTTGGCCCCAGAGAAGAGATAAGGAAACTTTTTTTTTCAGAGGAGTTATATACATTACATTCTAAGTTGTGATGGTAGTAATTTTCGTGGCATGGTCCAGATTTATTGTTTCATTGGTACAAGGAACTTGCAGAAAGGACCCTTCATTTGCCAGTGCAGATTGGCTCAGATTAGTCAGTCAGTCAAAAAGGATTTACTGTTATAAAAGTTATTAAGTGCTAGCCACCCACCTAAGTTCTGGGGATACACAGAAAGACAAAAACAGCGTCTATTCTTATGAAGTGCATATTCTAAAGATAGAGAAAACATGTGAAAAAAATTCTACATATAAGATACAGACAATATAAATGAAAGATAATCTCAGAGATAAGGGGGAAGGGATACCAGGAAGGACTTTTTCTAGAATTTGCAAATTTGAGCCAAGTCTTGAAGAAAGTCAGGTAACCTAGGAAACAGAAATGAAGAGGGAAGGAGTTCCAGAACTGGGAAGCAACCAGAGAAAAGGCACAGAAGTGGGAGATGGAGAATCTTGTTTGAGGACCTGAAAGAAGGTTGGTGTTGTTTGACCACAGAGTTAAGTTAGAAGAGTAAAGCACAAGAAGATTGGAAATGTAATAAAGGACCAAGTGAAGGGCTTTAAAAGTCAAATTAGTTTTAATATTAATATAATAGGGAACTACTGGAGTGTATTAAGCATGTAAGTGACATGGTCAAACCCTGCTTTGGAGAAGATCACTTTGGATGCTGACTGAAGGATGGATTAGATTGGGGATAGACTTGAGGCAGGGAAACCAAAGAGATAGCAATTCTAATGTTCCAGCTTTGTGATAGTGAGGGAAGTATCAGGGAAAAGGCTATGAGAATGGGGAGGTGATGACTTAGGAGATGTTGTGAAGATTAAAAGACAAGACCTGGTTACAGATTGGGTATGTGGGGTTAGTGTGAGGAATTGAGAATGACACCAGGTTGGTGGGCCTAGATGACTCAGATGGCCCTGCTCTTAACAGTGACAAGGAAATGGAAGAGAAGAGTTTGGAGGAAAAAGCCATTGAGTTGTTTTGAACATTTTAAGTTTGAAATGAATATGGGACATCTAATTTGAGATGTCTAAGAAGGAGTTGGTGATGTAAGAATGGAGTTCAGTAGAGAGGTTAAGATTGGATATATAGTTCTGGAAATTATTTGCATAAAGATGGCAATTAAACTCATAGGGATTTATGGAATCACCAAGTGAGAAAGTGTAGAAGAATAGGGTCCAGAACAGAACCTTGGGGAAGACTCATAGTTAGTGGATATGACCTATATTTAGATCCAGTGAAAGAAACTAAGAAAAAAACCATTATATAGTTAAGAGGAGAAACAGGATCAAGCAAGTGTTACAAAAACTGGTAGAGGAGAGTATAGAGGAGAAGAAAGAGATAAGAAAGTTAAAGGCTGCAGGGAGGTCAAGAAGGATGGAGGCTGAGAAAAGGTCATTATATTAGTCAATCAAGCAATCACTGATAACTTTGAAAAGAGTAGTTTCAGCTGAATGATGAAGTTGGCTTCAGACTGCTGAGGATTTATAAGTGAATGTGAAGAGAGCACCAAATATAGATGGCTTTCTCAAGGAGTTTAGCTATGAAGAGGAGGCACTGTATAAAGAAGAGTAGGGACAGTCGAACCAAGTCAGGATTTTGAAAAGATGGGGAAGATATGTATATGTTTATAGACCTCAGGGAAGTAGTCAGTAGAGGGGGAAAGGTTGAAGATTAGTGAAAGAGCAGGGAGGATGGGATAGAATATGTCTGAGGAGGGGAGAAGAGGGAGTACTCAGAGTGAAATGTGAGGCAAAGTCTTTAGCTGAAAAGGTTCAAGGGAGGGTGCCATGGGAGGCTGGGGGATATATGAAAAGGCTTGAAATAGAGTGTGGTAAGTGGGAAAGTGAGTCAGTTTGGGAGGTAAAAAAGGATTGCTTTGCCACAGTAAGAGGGCAATTGATATTATGTCACATAAATTTGTATAGTGTCCAATCATCACAGTTTCTTGATTTTCCCAGTTCTGTTTAGCAGCACCTGATTAGAAACAAAAGTGGCAGATGGTGGGCATAAGGCTGGAGTTTGACAAGATATGATCAGCAAAAGGACAAAGGAACAAGGAACTAGGGGAGAGGGTAGCATAGAGCTGATCTGGTTCAACAAGGAGTTGATTTAGGTAAGGGTACAGTTCTCAACCTGTGGGTTATATTCAGTTTGTAACAATGAAAATACATCCTGCATATCAGATAGATTAATAACAGTAGCAAAATTACAGTTATAAAGTAGCAATGATAATAATTTTATAGTTGGGGGTCACCACAACATGAAGAACTGTATTAAAGGGTTGTGGCATTAGGAAGGTTGAGAACCATTGGTTCTCAATACAAGAGTAATGTTCACTGATACAAGGGTAATGGCACAAGAACTGAGAAGTAGAGGGATTGAAGGTCATAGTGAAGACAAGAAAAGATTTAGTGGTCATAAGTCTGAGAGGAAGATGGAATGATAAAGTATTATGCTCAGATAAAGGAAATTTAGAGTTCATTTCCATCTAAGTGGGACACTTGTGGGTGGTGGCAAGATCAAATGCATGACTAATTGAAGTGGAGTAGAGAATTAGGTCATGGGAAATGAGTAGATTTAGGAACTGAGAAGTATGAGTATTTGAGGAAATATCAGTATCTTGTTGATGTACCCTGGCATGAGAGCAGGAGTTGATGTAGGGAGGAAGACTGTGAGCCAGGTACCAGGCTTGTTGAAGAAAGAAAGAGTATGTTGCAGGAGTCAGTCAACAATACCTGTCAGAATCTTGACTGGCTGACAAATTTGGGTTGAATAAACCTCAAAAGAGGAGAGATAACTGAATGATGGTGGGAGAGGGAGAAAATGAGAGAGACAATATGGAACAAAGAGTATTTTGACTCCCCTACCATGGCCAGTGACTTGAGGTTATGAATGAAAGTTCAAACAGTACTGGAAAGGAAGGAGCAAAGTTTTAGTGAGAGCCATGCGAAAAGGAAAGGTTTGATATGAAAGCAAATTTATTCATTACAGAGCAGGCATTACAGAGAAGACTGTAGAAGTAGTTATATCTGGAGGGGGACACATGGTTAGGGAGTGGGCTTGAGAGAGATGGGATTAAATGTGGCATGGAGAATGGGGTTTACACTATGACAAAATTCAGATACAATCAGAATCACTGCCATGAGGAGAGTATGAGGAAGTGAGAGTATGCTACTCGTTGAAGAATAAATCCAGAGTATTAGTGGCTGGATAGAGCCCAGTTGAGGGAAACAGGTGATTAGAATATTCAAGGCCCACCCTTGTGAGATCCAGCATTGTGGTAATGATGATTCCCACCAGGTATCAAATGCCTTCCTCACAGCAGCAGTGGCAGGTGAAGGTATAGCCTGGGGGGAGTCAGGATCACTAACTATTCTGAAACTATACAGAACTGCTTGGGACACTAAGAGAGTAGGTTATGTTCCCAGAATCACACAGCTATGATGTTTCAGCAGTGAGACTTGAATCTAAATTTTCTTGACCTAAGACTAGTTCTCCATGCACTTTATTATGCTACCTCTCAATTTGTGATATTAATAAATATATCACATTTAAACCAAAAGTAGTTATAACTAGGAAGACAAATCTCCTTTTAACTATATTGTGCAATGATTTAAAAAATTATTTTCATTTTTTAAAAAATGGTTTGAATCCATCCCAAATGGGCCATTATTTTCCTTGTTAACAAGCATGAGGTAGTTTGAGCTCATGGAAAATTAATATTTTCAGCTTAGCCACATTAATATTAAAATGTCCAACTATTATTGTTCACTTTACAGTTTCCAAAACAAAGCACTTTTCCTTTTGAAACCAGAATCATCAATTCTTACTACAGAAGTGTAGCCATCTCTCATGAATTTATTTTTCCCCAAAGTGTAGGTAAAAATACATCAGTAAATCTTTAGGGAAAATGTCCATTCTCCAAACTACTTTGCATTTCTCAGCTTGGGTGTTCTGCTATTCCAACATGAGCAGAATTTCCATTGGGTATTTATATTGTCCCAGCATTCATGGTGTCTAGAACTTAACTCTAAAGTTACTTCAATGAGGGGAAAATCACAAGAGGAAAAATATGTCTTAAACAATTGAGAGTCTTAGGTGTCAGAATATAGTTCTTTTAATAAGACAGAAAGAACTGAATATAGAGAAAAATTCTTTCTCTTTCCATTTAAAGTTTAGGAAACAGTTTATGAAAAGATTATATGAATTCTTCCCTTTTAAATGATGGAAAACCCCCTTTCTTGACTTCTCTGCCAGAAGAATACCTGGTGTCCATTGAAAAGAAGAGGTTATACTGATTGTGTTTGGGGCAAAGGCATATATGCCACTACACTTTGACCTCTTTTGCCATCTAACCTTCCTAAGGTCAAGAAGTCAAAGGGACTCAAGAGATAATCTTCATTCTACAACCAAGGAAAGAGGCTCAGACATTCGGCATGCATGCAGAAACTCACTCTGTTTGAGTTGACAGAGCAGTGAACAGCTGGATTTTAATTCAAACCAAGTTCTTCTTCTTCTCCTTCTCCTTCTTCTTCTCCTTCTTTTTTGCTTTTTGGAGGACAATTGGGGTTAAGTGACTTGCCCAAAGTTACATGGCTATTAAGTGTGTCAAGTGTCTGAGGTCGGATTTGAACTTAGGTCCTCCTGAATCCAGGGCCAGTGCTCTATTCACTGTGCCACCTAGCCATCCAAAACCAAGTTCTTCTGAATGCAAAACCAATTTTCAGCACAACAGTGTGGTCTCTTTCCATGTTAAAACTCTATCTTCAGTCACCTTTTTCTTTTCTACTGTACCTGAGAAGAAAGTCCCCACCTTCTAATCTTTCTACCTGTGTTCTGGAGCCCATCTTCTCTCATTCTTAGTTTCATAGGGACTTTGCTCATCAATTGCCTTTTCTCTTCCCTTCCCCACTCCCATTTCTCTCCTCTTTCTAACCCTTCCACCTCCTCTCTTCTACATTTCCTTGTGTCTGCTGGATATCTCCACCTGGAACATTAAACTCATCATGTTCAAATGTAACTTGCCATTTTCTCTGCCAACTTCTCTTCCTGATTTCCTTATTTCTGTTTACCTATCCATTATTTTCCCAGTCATCAGCTTAGTACTGGATACAAAGCCAGAGGACTGATTCCATAGCTATTTCCTTGATGACCTCAGAAAAGTGAGTTAAACCTTCTGGACATCAGTTTCTTTATCTTTAAAATGAGAAGATCAAACAAGATGGATTTCATAGGCTCCTGCAAAACTCAGGGTTGTAGTATGAAAAGAAAACTCAAAATTTTGGCAATGTTTATGTATGGGAGCCTGGATTTCCTACTTCATTGCAGCCCCATGAGTATTTTTTTTCCCTAACTGATATGGTGGATTTAATAGCCGGTTGCTTGAGTTGCCAGAGCAATCTATGATTAGTAAAAGAGCTCAAGGTATATTAACATGCTATCCACTGAGAAGGAACTCTGTTTTCTTTTTTAAATAAAGGAACAGAATGTACATGCTGTGGGAGTAAGCATGTTCATGTATCTGATTCATGAAGACTGACTAATTATTCATCTTGAAGAACTTATGACTTAGCAAAGTGACCCCTTTAAATACATGATGGAGTGTATGGGAAATAAAAATTCTCAGAAAAATGTAAAAGTTAAGTATCAAATTTCCTACTGGGGTTAGCATCTCCTTACTCTATGAATCTTTATTTCAAGTTCCAACAATAGTTTTGATCCACACCATTCAACTTGCAAAAGAGTGTTTCTATTCAGCAGCCTCAAGTAGGCTGGGGTACAGTTTATTATCTAGCACTAAAACTATTCTTATGAAGACACCTGTGCAAGCCAGTTGGCTCTAGTCAGCACTCCCTCTCTTTTTAAAAATGTATTTAATTATGGATATAATTAGCATGAGTTAAGAGACAGGCCAGTCACCTACCATAAACTTCCCAGTTTGCAAAAAAAAAAAAAAATTGCAGCAATAAAAGTTACCAAGTCAGTAAGAATTTTAACCTTCTATAGAAACTTGTATAGAAGGACTTCTTTTATATTAAAACCTACTTTTAATTTCAACTTTCCTTGATTTAGCACAGAAAGGGATATTTTTACATCTCTTTTTTTTTCCCCTCAAGGAATAGTCTTTAGATTCCATTTTTCACTTTCTTTGGTATTAAGGCAATTTGTCATTATCATACTTTTATGTTCAGGAACTGTTTTTAGTCAAGTGTCTTGCAAGCTCTGTTTCCTTTCTCCCAAGGAGTGTCATAACAGAGTTGACGATGCATCAGAAATAGTTTGACCAAAGGGCAGCATAAAGTCAAGAGCAAAGAAAATATTTACAAAGATATTTGACTGGGAATTTTTTTCAATTACCTATTCAAACAATACTTTAACAGCACAATGGTATGATTACCATGGAGAAAACCATTAGAGCATGCAACTGAGAAATTGTTTCTCCAAACTACAACGTCTTTAGCTGTCGTCCTTTGTGTATGAAGATGATGTTACTGACTAGCTGACAGCTGGGCATGTTGTATGAGTTCCCTTTCACTAGTGGGGATGGATTGTGCCAAGCCATCAATACTGTCTTGACTGGTTCCCCTTGGATCAATAGCAAGTATTTGTGAAATGCCTGCTCAACATGAAGGTTACTTCTTGTGCTTATGAAAGCTTTTCTTTGTGTAAACTTGCCTTCTGCATGTTCAATATGAGTCTACTATGTAACAGTAATAATAATGATGATACCACTATTATTATCACAATTATTATTAGTATCATGGCTTAAATTTGATGAAATTTTTACAGAAATAGTCCTGATACAGGTTGTTCCTTTATACTACTATTTCTTTATGAAATGAAAGCATTTCTGAGACGACTGCAATAGTGAAAAGGATGAAAAGAATGACAAACACTTTAATCTTTTCCCACATTAAAAAAAAGGAACACCAACCCAACAAACAACTCTTCAGCTGTGTCTCTATATTTTGAGATCTTTTTGTTCCATGTAGATTGGAATGAATATTTGGTATGATGACGTCAATTAAAACAATCATTTTTCAATTTATGTGGATTGATGTATGTTCAAGTGATTTTAGGCAAGAGTTTTGTATGTGGTGATACTCTGGTTCTAGTAAAGTTTATGTATGGAATTTTCAAGGACACTTTAGACTTCATACGAGAGAACTTGGAGAAATAGATAGAAGCTAAAGATCGATTTAGATTTGACATCAGAATAAACCTTCAATTATCAGACATTCAAAAATGAATGGGCTATCTCATTTCAAGAAGCACTAGGTTCTCCCCACAGAAGTCTTTGAACAAAGTCTTGATGATCACTTGTGTTAGTCAAAGAAGATGTTCTTGTTCAGGAATGGGTTGAATTAGAGACTCTCTGAAATTCCTCCTGATTCTGAGGAAGTGTGACTGCATTAATGACTGAACTCATAGAATTATCCTCAAAACCTATTAAATGTACTAGAAGAACCATATTTTTTTTTTTCATCTGACCTTGGAACTCAATCAGTTTAGGGAGGTTCCAGTGTGGGAACTCTTTCTAAGAGTGCTGTACTTTCACAGTTCTGCAACTTATAATGTTAGTTGCCTACAGGACCCTGACTAGTTATGTGATTCTCCCTGGATCACACAACCACTATGTGTAAGATATAGAACTTAAACTGTGGTCATCTTGACTCCAAGGCCAACCCTGTATTTTTTTTTTTATGGATGGGCAACTGTTAAGTGACTTGCCCAAGGTCACACTGTTGGTAAGTGTTAAGTGTCTGAGGCCGGATTTGAACTCAGGTCCTCCTGACTCCAGGGCCAGTGCTCTATTCACTGTGCCATCTAGCCACCTCATGGCCAACCCTGTATTAACTGTAGTATACCATCTCCCCATGGAGAATATAGACCCTGAATTAAATGGGGTGGTACTAAGCTGGCTTTCCCAGATATCAACCTGACAAAAGCATTAAAATTTGCCCTAAAAAAATTGCTAGGCGGTATGTTGAAAAGAGCAGTGGGCTTGCAGTCAGAAAGACCTAAATTCACATCTGTCCTTACATGCATACTAGCTGGGCAATCTCAGGCAAATCACAACCTCCACCTCCTCAGTTTTCTCAACTAAAATGGGAATAATAATTACACCTACCTCTGAGGATTTTTGTGAGGATCAAATGAAATAATATTTATAAAGCAATTAGATTAGGATAGTGGTTGACATGTAGTCACCTAATAAATGTTTATTTCCTTCCTTCCTAAAATATTCATTATTTACTTAACCTTTTTTTTTTTAAATAATGCTTCAATAGATAGATTGTGATCTCATCAAAGTAAGTATTCCTTCTGATACAGGAGATCAGAATCTAACTATTCATGCTTTCTCATATGTGATTCTTATTCATGTTGTTCCGTGGATCACTCACAATCTCCTCACTGTGCTAGAGACTGAGGGCCTAGTATTTTGTGGGTATTTTGGCACCATTTGAGCTGCCCATTTGTTCATTCCTCACTATTGCTACATGATCAGTCCACCTTTCTTTCTAATCATATGTTTTGCTCATTGCCATCTCTTATTCCACTTCCTGCAGGCAAGTCTTTGTCAGAAATATGGCACAGACTACTTATAACCCCTCGGTCTGCCTAGAGCTCTCTGAGTCACATGGTCCTTTGATTCTTCTGAGACTACCGTGTTTCAACTTCTAAAATGCTATGATATCATTAGAAGCATTTCTATGGTAAAAAGAAGACATTTTGCATTGAGGAACAATTTGAGATGATTAAGAATTCTGCACAGTTTTCCACATAATAATCCAATTCACTGTCTTCTTCCTGTTCAAATTTTGACCAGATTCATCACCCACTTATAGTCCTGCCCTAGATATATGTAGTGATAAACTAACTCAATGTATGGTGCATCCAACTGCATCTAATAATAATGATAATAGCTAATATTTCTTTTTTTTTTGCTTTTTTTTGGGGGGAAGGGGGAAAGGCAAGGCAATTGGGGTTAAGTGACTTGCCCAAGGACACAGCTAGTAAGTGTTAAGTGTCTGAGGTCGGATTTGAATTCAGGTCCTCCTGACTCCAGGGCCAGTGCTCTGTTCACCACGCCTCCTAGCCACTCCCATAACTAGTATTTCTGTAGAGTGGCAATGTTTGCAAGGTGCTTTATAAATATCTAATTTTATTCTCAAAACAACCATGAGAGGTACGTGCTATTTTCCCCATTTTTCATATGAGGAAACTGAGGTTGAAGGATGTTAAGTAGGAACACACAGCTAAGAAGTGTCTGAAGCTGGATTTGCTCTCAAGTCTTCCTGACTCCAGGTCTAACATTCTTATCTGCTGGGCCAGCTAGCTGGATATTCATTTGGTTTTTCCATTATGAATTACTAGACAAATCTCATTAGTATTTGCTCGTTAGTGTTGTCTCATTGAAGATACTATGTCATGGTCTGGGACTCAAAGTAATGAACTCAATATTATCCACTAACAGAGTTTCTGCAACACTTCCCCATTCATAGGAATGCTTCTTTTTGCATCCTTTGTAAGAAACCCTAGATTGGTGACAAATGTTGGTGAATGTTATTTTCCTGTTCTTTTTTTGTAATTGAAATTAATAATAAGAGGTTTTGATTCTTTTAAACAAATTATCTATGCAATTGCTTTTATCAAGTAATCTCACATGGTCTTAACATATGCATGAGAAACTCTCTGTGGGAAGAGTGCCCTTAGGGCTGCATTGTTTTCTGCCAAGTCAAAAGCTATTATTAGTGTAGTTGTTTAGTGATTAGTCTTGTCCAACTCATTGTGACCCTTTTTGTGTTTTTCTTGGCAAAGATATTGGAGTGGTTGGCCATTTCCTTCTCCAGCTCATTTTACAGATGAGGAAACAGAGGCAAACAGTGTTAAGTGACTTGCTCAGGGTCACACAGCACACACACATTATTATTGGTAGTAACAGCTAGGTGGCAGAGTGAATAGAGCAGCGGCCTTGAAGTCAGGAGGACCTGAGTTCAAATGTGACCTGAGTTCATACTTGACAGTTAACTAGCTGTGTGACCTTGGGCAAGTCACTTAACCCCAACTGCCTTGCCTTCCCTCCTCCAAAAAAAAACCAGTAATAATTAGTATTATTACTAATAGTACTATTACTATTAAACTATTACTATAAGTTAAACTATTAAATAATAGTACTTTTTTTACTAATATTAGGGGCAGCTAGGTGGTGCAATGGATAGACTACCAGACCTGAAATCAAGAAGACTTATCTTCTTGAGTTCACATATATCCTTAGACACTTAGTAGCTGTGTGACCCTGGACAAATCACTTAACCCTATCTGTCTCACTGTCCTCATTTGTAAAATGATCTGGATTAGGAAATGGCAAATCATTCTAGTATCTTTGTTGAGAATATCCCAAAAGGGGCTGTAAAGAGTTCGATGTGACTGAAACAATTAAATACAATATTGGTAACAGTGGTAATATCAGTAGCAGTAATAGGACTAATAAATAACTATTAGACACAGTGGGATCTTGTCTTCTTCTGTAGCAAGTAATTTTAAGCCTACCTATTCTTTCATGAATTTTTATCAAGTATACCCTAAATATGTATGTATGTCCACAGTAGAAGAAAAAAGTGTAAGGTGGAATGGAACAGAGGAAAAAGACCCCAAAACTTTCTGGCTGTGAAGCCAGAGTACTTGGGTTACCGTCCACAAGGGAAGTGGGATTCAAACCTGTTACCTTTGTGACCTTAAATAAGTCTTTTTTAACTTCCTTGGGCCTCTGTTTCTTCATCTGTAAAATTAGAGTGTGGACTAGATACCTTTTGAGGTCCCTTCCTGCTGATACCTTGCAAAAGGATTTAAGATTGTTCTGATCTTAATTTTAGACTGATCTTCGTTTTAAGTGTTATCTCAGTTTTTTAAAATAGCACATGAAGGACTAAGTTGTTCCTGGAGGTCACTCAAAGCCATTATAAAATTTGTATCAATTTGTATTCAATTACATGTTTGAAATGTTTTTCAGTGGTTTTGACATTTTCTTCCTGAATATAGTTTTCTTCTACAGTAGTTGTTAACTTGAGGGTTTCAAAATCAATCATCTGTGTGTGTCCAACAAAAGAAATTCATGGAGTTAGCATCCAGTTATTATTCTAATTTATTAGTGATTTGCCTGACATACATGAATGGACTTAGTTTCAATACAGAGTACTCCCTCCACCACAAAGGTAAAAAGCTCACCATACTGGAGTTGTTTCCATGATTAAGAAAAAATCTTAGTGTCATCCATATAGTTATACATTTGGCATCTTTCATTTTTGCTACATTGCAAGCTCATTCCCTTTTTTGGTCATCCATGTCCTTGAAAATGTCTTTCAATATCACATTTGGTAATGTTATACTTGATTTATGCCTAACGTGTTTTTACTCACGTATTTTGAGCTACTTGTCATTTTGATTCTTTTGAGATGGTGCTATTTCATGATTTTATTACATTATTACCAGGATAATATTAGCATTAAAGACATGGGACTGTGTAGCACTTAGCAGTTTGGGGTCATCAGCCAGTCTCCCAAATGAGTTGCAAAACTACATCCTCCTCCTTAATTCTGTGTCCACCCTATTGGCCATCTGTACCACCTATCCACAATATTTTCACTGGTGATTAAATTGATGGAGTTATCAGAACTTTATTTCATAGTTTGAATAATATGTGGTAAGTTTTTTGAGGGTAGGGACAGTCTCACTTTTATATTTGTATCCTCAGAGCTAAGCATTAATTTGTGCTATTTGCTTGATTGATTTCACTTTGTTTATTCAGTTTGGGTGGTTGGAATGATCCCTATTGCATTCCTATGGATTTCACTGAAAATTCACAGAGGTGTCAGGCTCAGTGAAATTAGTAAGATTCTACCTAGTCTTCAGTTATCCTCTGCCACAATGTTTTGTAAATGAGCCTGTACTAACTAGAAAGTGGTGTTGCTCTAAGCTGCCATATCTATCTTCTGACATGAAGAGGCATGATAGACTTATTACAGTAGAGAGCAAGAAGGAGGAGTATGAGGATTATTTGAACCTTACTCATCAGATTTGGCTCAAAAAGGGAATAACACAAACACGAAGTTGGGTAAAGAAATCTATCTTACCCTATAGGGAAGTAGCAGGAGAAAGGGGAAAGAAAAAGAATGGAACAGATAGAAGGGAGGGCAGATTGAGAAAGGCAGTGGTCAGAAGTAAAACACCAGTAAGGAGGGACAGGGTGAAAGGAGAGAGAAAAAAAGTATAAACAGGGAGCAAATAAGATATGGGGAAATATAGCATTAGTAATCATAACTGTGAATGTAAATGGGATGAACTTTTCCATAAAACAGAAGCAGACAGTAAAATGAATTAAAAACTAGAATCCTACAATATGTGGTTTACAAGAAACATATTTGAAGCAGAAACACACACAGAGTAAAGGTAAAAGGCTGGGGCAGACTCTATTATGCTTCAGCTGAAGGAAAAAAAAAAAAAGCAGAGGTGGCAATCCTGATCTGAGACAAAGCAAAAGCAAAAATCAATCTACTTAAAAGAGACAAGGAAATTACATCTTGCTAAAAGGTACCATAGACAATAAAGTAATACCAATACAGAACATGAGTACATCAAGTGGTATAGCATCCAAATTCTTAGTGGACAAGTTAAGTGAGTTACAGGAAAAAACAGATGGCAAAACTATATAAGTGGGGGACCTCAACCTCCCCCTGTCAGAAACAGATAAATCTAACCATAAAGTAAACAAAAAAGAAGTTAAGGGGGTGAATAGAATTTTAGAAAAGTTAGACATGACCTCTGGAAAAAATTGAAAGGGGATAAAAGGAATATACATTTCTCTCAGCCATGGCACTTACACAAAAACTGATCATGTATCAGGGCATAAAAACCTCACAATCCAATGAAAAAAAGCAGAAATATTAAATGCTTCCTTTTCAGATCATGATACAATAAAAATTACATGTAATAAAGAGCCGTAGAAAGAGTGATCAAAAACTTAGTTGGAAACTAAATAATCCAATCCTAAAGAATGAATGGGTCAAACAACAAATCACAGAAATAATCAATAATTTCATCAAAGAGAATGACAATGATGAGACAACATACCTAAATTTGTGGGATAAAGCCAAAAAAGTACTTGGGGAAACTTTACATTTCTCAATGCTTACATGAATAAAATAGGCAAAGAGCAGATCAATGAATTGGGTATGAAATTTTAAAAGTTAGAGAAGTAGCAAATTAAAAATCCCCAATTAGGCACCATATTAAAATTTTGAAACTCAAAGGAGAGATTGATAAAATTGAAAGTAAGAAAGCTATTGAATTAATAAATAAGATTAAGAGCTGGTTTTGTGAAAAAAAAATAGTAAAATAGATAATACTTTGGTTAGTTTTATTTAAAAAAGAAGAAAACCAAATTACCAGCATCAAAAATTAAAAGGATGAATTCACCACCAATGAAAAGGAAATGAAAGCAATAATTAGGAGTTGTTTTGCTCAACTGTATGCCAATAAATCTCATGATCTAAGTGAGGTGGATAAATATTTACAAAAACGTAAATTGCCCAGATTAACAGAAAAGGAAATAAAACCCTTAAATAACTCCATTTCAGAAAAATAAATCAAAGAACCATTGATGAACTTCCTAAGAAAAAAAGTCAAGGGCCAGATAGATTTATAAGTGAATTCTACCAGAAATTTATAGAATGATTATATAAACTATTTTATTTAAAATATATAAACTACTGGGAAAAATAGGTGAAGTAGTCCTACCAAATTCCTTTTTTGACATAAATATCCTGCTGATAACTAAACCAGGAAGAGCCAAAACAGAGAAAGAAAATTATAGACCAATTTCCCTAATGAATATTGATGCAAAAATTTTAAATAAAATATTAGCAAAAAGATTACAGTGATTTATCATGAGGATAATACACTATGCAAAGGTGGAATTTATATCAGGAACACAGGGTTGATTCAATATTAGAAAAACTAATAATATAATTGACCATCAATAACAAAGCTAACAAATCATATTATCTCAATAGGTGTAGAAAAATCTTATGTTAAAATACAGTACCCATTCCTATTAAAAACATTAGAGAACATATGAATAAGTGGAGTTTTCCTTAAAAATGATAAGTAGTATCTGTCTAAAACCATCAACAAGCATTATCTGTAATGGGGATAAGTTAGAAGCCTTCCCAGTAAGATCAGGGGTGAAATAAGGATCTAATTAACACTACTAATATTTCATATTGTACTAGAAATATTACCTTGAGCAATAAGAAAAGAAAAAGAAATTGAAGGAATTAGAATAGGCAATGAGGAGACAAAACTATGACTCTTTGCAGGTAATGATGTATACTTAGAAATTCCTAGAGAATCAATTCCAAAACTACTTGAAATAATGAACTTAAGCAAAGTTGCAGGATATAAAATAAACCCACATAAATCATCAGTATTTCTATGTACTACCAATAAAACTCAGCAAAAGGAGTTAGAAAGAGAAATTCCATTTAAAATAACTGTAAATCATATAAAATACTTGGGAGTCTAATTGCCAAGACAAACCCAGGAACTCTATGAACACAATTACAAAGCACTTTTCATACAAAGTCAGATCTAAATAATTGGGAAAAAATCAATTTTCTCATAGGCAGGGTGAGCTAGTATAATAAAAATTGCAATTCTATATAAATTAATTTACTTATTCAGTTCTTTGTCAAAGTTCCAAAAATATTTTACAAAGCTAGAAGAAATAATAACAAAATTCATCTGGAAGGACAAAAGGTAAACAATATCAAGGAAATTAATGAAAAAAAATGTAAAGGAAGGTGACTTAGCTCTACCAGATCTAAAACTATGTTATAAAGCAACAGTCATCAAAACTGTTTGGTACTGGCTAAGAGATAGAATGGTGGATCAGTGGAATAGTTTAGGTACACAAGACAAATAGTAAATGGGTATAGTAATCTACTGTATGCTAAACCAAAAGACTCCAGCTTCTGGGATAAGAACTCACTAGTTGACAAAAATTGCTGGGAAAACAAACTATGTATAGATCAACATCTATAGCACATACCAAGATAAGGTCAAAATGGGTACATGATTTAGACATAAAGGCTGATAACATAAGCAAATTAGGAGAGCAAGGAATAGTTTACCTGTCTGTTCTATGGAGAAGGGAAGAATTTGTGACCAAGAAGAGATAGAGAACATTATGAAATGCAAAATGGATAATTTTGATTACATTAAATTAAAAAGGTTTTGCACAAACGAAACCAATGCAACCAAGATTTGAAGGAAAACAGAAAAATGGGAAGCAATTTTTACAGCAAGTGTTTCTGATAAAGGCCTCATTGCTCAAATATATAGAGTACTGAGTCAAATTTGTAAGAATACAAGTCATTCCCCAA
Organism: Pseudochirops corinnae; assembly: GCA_028646515.1. Lineage (NCBI taxonomy): Eukaryota > Metazoa > Chordata > Mammalia > Diprotodontia > Pseudocheiridae > Pseudochirops > Pseudochirops corinnae. The sequence goes on along the minus strand of CM053588.1, from coordinate 201,057,957 downwards.
TTGCCTAATGGACAAATGATATAAACAGGTAGTTTTCAGATTAAGAAATTAAAGCTATCTTTAGTCATATGCCAAAAAAACCCTAAATCACTATTGATTAGAGAAATGCAAATTAAAACAACTCCAAGATACCACCTCACACCTATCAGATTGGTTAATGTCATAGTAAAGGAAAATGGTGGATATTGGAGATATGGGAAAATTGGGACACTAATGCATTGTTGATGGAGTTGTGAACTGATCCAACCATTCTGGAGAGAAATTTGGAATGATGCCCAAAGGACAAGCAAACTGTTCATGCTCTTTGATCTAGCAATATCACTACTAGATCTATATCCCAAAGAGACCATAAAAATGGCAAAAGACCTACATATACAAAAATATTTATAGCAGCTCTTTTTGTTGTGACAAAGAATTTGAAATTGAGGGGATACCCATCAATTACAGAATGGTTGAACAAGTTGTGGTATATGAATGTAATGGAATACTATTGTTCTATACAAAATGATGAATAGGCAGATTTCAGAAAAACCTGGAAAGACTTATATGAAATGATGCTGAGTAAAGTAAGCAGAACCAGGAGAACATTGTACACAGTAACAAAAACATCGTGCTATGATCAACTATGATAGACTTAGCTTTTCTCAGTCATGCAATAATCCAAGACAGTTCCAAAAGATTCATGATGGAAAATACTATCCACATCCAGAGAAAGACCTATGGAGTCTGAACACAGATCAAGGCAAGCTATTTTCACTTTTTTTTTTGTGGTTTTTCTCTTTGTTTTCTCACTTCTTTCACAATGTGACTAATGTGGTAATATGTTTACATGATGGCATATACATAACCTATATCAGATTGCTTGTCATCTTGGGTGAGGAGAAGGAAGGAAGGAGAAAAAATTATTAATGAAATCAAAGGACATCCCCTAATTCTATGACATTTAAAACTGACGTCTACATCTAGTGCCTTCTGATTCTCTCCTTGAAGAAATAATTATTCACCAGCATATATACAAATTTTTGCTCTCTTTAATCAATTAAAGCAGTTTTTAGCAACAAAGAGGCAGTATGACACTGTAGAATGAAGGATGGACTTGGATTCAGTAAGACCTGGGTTTGAGCCCCACCTCAGACACTCACTAGCTGTGTAACCTTGGCAAAAAATTACCTAAATTTTCAAAGTCTCAGTTCCCTCATCTGTAAAATGGGGATAAAAATAGTCCCCATCTCACAGAATTTTTATGTAGAATAAATGTCATAATGTATGTAAAGCAATTCTAAACCTTAAAGCACTACATAAAGGTGAACTTTTTTTCTCCATTTCTTCTGTAGGTTTTTTTAAAATTTTTTTTCATAGATCACTGATTTTTCAACAAAGCCCACACCTTAAGAGTAATGTATGGAAATAATATTTGTAAGTTATCTAAAACTGTGTGATTTAATTTATTTTGCCCCATTTTGCCACCACAAATGTTTGTTATTACAAAGAATCCATTGCATAGGAGATCCATTTAAAATGTTCATCCATTCCATAGATTACTGTGGTCTCCAATGATGATAGTTCATCACTGGCTACCCAATCTTCTGATGACATCTCTCTGTCCTTGGCCAAGCCCAGCCCTCAGTGGAGGGACACAGGTTGTTCCTAGGCCTGTGTTTCAAGCTTTTTAAATTTTGTAGAACCTGCCTGAGTTTAATGGTACAGTCTTTGAAAACCTGAGGTCACCTCCTTGCCACTATGAACTACTGGAGTTGGACTTTTATGGAGAGTTTGAATGAGCTCAAACTGAAGGTAACTTCAGGGGTTTCAGCTAATAGAAATGACAAAAGAGAAAGTTGTATGTTGTCTCCTCCATTAGAATAATAAACTCCCTGAGGGCAAGAATCATCTTTTTTCCTTTTCTTCGAGTCCCTAGTGTTTAGCAATGCCTAATAAATGCTTGTTGCTGTTGCTGAAGATGATGACAGAAGTAGTTTAGGCCTCTAAGTAGAGGAATGTGTTCTGGGGGTGTGTGAAGGAAAAACTAAGAAAGATAAAACAGCTTGTTCACCTATTGCACCGATATAACAGGTGAAAAGAATTGCACACGGGCACAAAAATATCTTAAGAAATCTCAAAACACAATATATCAGCAACTGCAAATTGGTACATTGCAAACTGAGTCCAAAACTGATGAGCAAAATCCTCTGCTGGGCAGAGGCTTAATCAGAACTTGGTGGGTTGATCACTTCCTCTTGTGGGTGAGTTTAGAGCTTATGTTTTAAAAGGGTGGGAATAAATTCTACTTTTCCCTGAAGGTAGATAACATGAAAGAGGAAACCCACATTACTTCTTTCTTCCTCCCATTCTCATTTACCGTCCACCAACCAGCTTCTTTTCTGAGCTCTGATAACAGTTGGGATTTGAGAAAAGGCAGGGGAGAAGTGGGGGAAATAATCTAAGTCTGAGAGTTCGTCATTGAGAGAGACTAAGAGAAGCCATGAGGAAAAAACACGGAGGGGAAAAATTGAAATGGGCAGTGTTAGGATCAGGACGTTGCTTCAGACTGAAAGGATTTGGGAATGGGATGGGGAGGCAATAGACAGCAGGAAAATGAAATAAAACAATTCTTGGACTGGAAGACATCTTCATGCAGTGCAATACTTAAGCCATTCAAATAATAGTTATGTATTCCAGGTTTTAAAGAAGGAAAGATATCCGGGAATATTCAATAGGCCTCTTTAGAAATCTGTGTAATTATGTTTATTTTCAGGAAGTTCTTCTTAATTTCTACCCTAAATCAGCCTTGCTGAAATTTAAGCCCATTTCATTTAGTTATCTTCTGCGAGAATGAGAACAGCTGGTCAGTGCTTCAGATATTTGGAGCCAGATATTAAATCACCCCTCAGTTATCTTTTCTTTCGACTAAATCAGCCCAGTGATTTGTACGGCTCTTCTCTTAACCCTCTCCAGGTTTCTTTTGCCCTTCAAAAACTGGAGGCAAAAGTTGGATAGGATACTGTTTTCCTAGCCCTTGTCTTAGTCCTTGTATACCTTTCTGGCCCTCAAGAATGAAGGGAAGGAGTGACCAGTACAGCCCAACATCCTATTTCTTGTAATATCACAGCTACCTTGGAAATGCCTGGCCTCACTGTACAGTCAGTGAGATTGTATCACCTATCATAAAAATACCATAGCTGTGGATTTTTTTCTACCTAGTTCCCATTTATAGTATGAATAATGACTTCAGCACAAATCATTTCCAAGGAATTAAGTCCTCTCAGTAAGAGGGTTAAATCCCTAGGAAATGACCTGTAGGTGACCCAATTGCTTTGGCATTCAGGATGGAATTTCAGATCAATGTTTGAAATCTTTGGATTCTGAAATATAAAACAATCTCTCTGTCTCTGTCTCTGTCTCTCTGTGTCTGTCTCTGTCTTTGTCTCTCTCTCTGTCTGTCTGTCTCTCTCCCTCCCTCCTTTCCTCCTTCTCTCCCTTTCTTTTTCTCTCTCTGTTTCTCTCGTTACCCCATTGGGTATTATCAGAAACAAGATCACTATGACCTTTGCAGCTTATCATAATAATGCTCCTTTTCAGTCCAAAAAGAAACTATTTTAAAAAGTAAATGCTTTCTGTTCTTCTAAATGTTTAGCAGTCTTTCTAACATCACAAGTGGTCACTAACTTCTTATGCATTAAAGAACATTCCCTCACCTAGACCAAAGCTTTCTAGTGCTATCTTCTGGTGGCATTTCACTTTTCAGCTTTAGCAGTAACAGAACTTTCACCTTGAGGTCAAAAGGATATCTCCAACTTAAATATTGTATAGAGGAAACCTGGGAAAAAGGTAGACGGGGAAGGTAAGAAAAGAATCTTGTGTTCTCCTGAGACATAGCTGTGGTCATTATGGAGTCCTTGTAACAGAAATGACCTTTTCCTTGCTATTGGAAACTGGGAGTTAGGAATTAGGACTGAGACAAAGATCTGTGAAACCTCACTCTGAATACATGTGTCTGAGGCTCTGGGCACTATGATGCTATAATCATACACATCTGGGTCAGGATGCTGAATTTACTGAAACAGGAATATGAGTCCAAGATGGGCAAGTGATCTCCCTTCTGTCATAAATAGTCAGGGTCTGGGAAATAGAGTGTTGTTGTGCAAAGTAATGAAGGACTTGACCAGGCAAATTATCGAATGAAAGTATTGCCTCCACCTTCTAGTTAAGCAGGCTTATAACCTTAGAACTATCCTTAACTCCTAGTCCTCTTATATGCTTTATATCTCCTCAGGCCTAAAATCTCCTTGATTCTACCTCTGTATCATAGATTGAATCTGTCTTCTTCTCTCCACTCAAATGGCCACCACTCTAACTCAGGCCCTCATCTTGTCCCATTGGGACTATTGCCACATAGCTTCCTATCTGTGATCCTGACCTAGACTCTTCTTGCTCCAATCTATGTTCCATATTGCTGCCATGCAGAAATTCCTAAAGCACAGGTCTTAACATGTAACTCCCCTCTCAAGACATCCCAGTGACTCCCTGTTGTGTGCTCTTAGGATTAAAATACACATGACTCAGACTCAGTTTTAAAGCCCTCCTTAATCTGGTCCTGGCCTATCTTTATAGGCTGACTGTAAATTATTCCTTGTTGCAGTCTCTATTCTAACCCAACTGTTTGCTCTTCCTCATACATGGGCATTTATTTTCTCTATCTGTATCTTTGCCTAAGCTGTCAACCGTAGCTGGATCATACTTACATATTATTCTGGTGTACACATTGTTTCTCCCCATTAAAATATAAGCTCCTTGAAGACAGGAGTTAATTTATTTTTGTCTTTGTGCTGCTGAGTTATGAGCACAGAGTTATGAGCAAATAGTAGATATTTCATAAGCACTTATTGAAGAAATGGATGGAAATAGAGTGAGCATGGGAATTTTTTCTTAGTTTCACAATACCCAAGCAAAAAGCTATGGGAATTGGACTTCAAAGTTAGACCAAGAATATGCATGTTAGGAAACATCTGCCTGCTTGCTAATAGACTTGGATTATCATCGTTAGTGTATATTTCTTCACCACTTCACCTGACTCGTAGGCCCTTCTTGGCCGTTTACAGGTGAAGAAGACTACTTCTATTTGTTTCTGCTTCTCTCTGTGTTTCCTTCCTCACAGACTGGCCCTTTCAACTGAACTCCCCTGCAGGTGGCAGCTTCCATAGCCAAATGGTAATCAGTTTTAGCAGAATGCTGTCCACATCAAGCCTGACCTATATGAACTCTAGCCATATACCTTGTTGGCCAAAACAGTCAGGCACACACGAGTGGAGGGCTGCTACAGAGTGGTGCTTTTCCTACGTCAAACCAAAGGTTGTATGTGTTCACGTCTGGTTATGATCATCTCCTTCCTCCAAAGGGAGAGGTGGGGAGTGAATGGACTGAATAATCCAATTTGAAGATGTGCTAAGAGAACTTTAAATAGTATTTGTCACAGGAAGTCAGATACAACCACGGTTGGTACTTTTTACCTAAAGATAAAGGAAATTGAGTGGCTCCCTTAAGTTTATACTGGCAGACAGTAATCAAGGCCCCATCACATATTTGTCCCTTTTCTGCTCATCTTCCACCACTTCCCTCTGCTGGTACAAACACTTTTTGGAACATTTGACACAGAGACATACTTAAATGATCAGGTATATTCCAGTTGTTGTATAAAACCAGAGATTTGTAGGCCTTTTGTGTGCATGTTATTAAAGAAACTATGAGAACATGGGAACCGTAAAACCTGACTCTTCATTACTCTTCCCATTACATGGGAGTGGTTGAAATAAAAAGCCAGGAAATGGGAAAAGAATGTTGCCCTCACCCTGAAAACCCATTGATGATCATTGTTCCTGCCCTTAAAAGGGCATGAAAGAAAGAAAGAAAACTCTATAATTGTAAGCAGCAAGAGGAGAAAGACCTTGAGAGAATCACCTCTGTTTTATTCCCCTTGACATCAGTTTTCTGGGACCTTATATGAATATGAAGATTTTTGCAAAATGAAAACTGAATGAAAGGGCATGTTGACAAGTCTGCTGTCCAATGTGGGCTCACCAAATTCTCATTCCCATTAATAGGAGCTCTGCTCAGACAGTCATCAAAGACCAGACCTCCTAAGTCGAGCTTTTTTTTTTTTCTTGGAGATTTTTCTCGATTGGACTTTAATTAAGCTCCTGCTAGGCTTGCAAGCTTTTTTCCCCCTTAAAAAAATGAGCCTGCTTGCCAGGCAACTTTTTCCAAGCTGTCACAATTCTCATAAGTGTACCCTAAGATATTAAATTTAGAGATGTGTTGGTTGCTTGCTTCTCAGAGCATCCATGGGAGAAGTTTCCTTACATTCAGAAAAAAAATATACAATATTACTTGAAAAAGTGGTTCTTTCTAAAAAAGAAAAAAATAACCCATAATGATTGAAAAAAAAAAAAGCAGCTTAGAATGTTAGTCCATATGACACCCATTGGGCAGAAAGAGATGCAACTTCTCTGTGACATGTCACCAATTTAACACATGAGAAGAAGCTTTTGTCATTAAAAATATAATTTATTGTCTGAAGGTCAATCACAGTTGGCTAGCTGCCAGTGTTGGTGGGGAAGGGTAAGAAAAAGAGTGGAGAATGTGCTGCCTCAGTTGGTAATTTAGCAAACCTTTAATGAAATGTCATAAGTAACTGACCTGGACAAAATGCACACATTTTAAAAAGAGCCTTTTGTACTCACTGGAATCCTGAAAACAGACTAGATAGAGGCTAGGAACATAAAGGGTGACTCATTTAAATCAGTCGCCATGGAAAGCTGTTTGTTTTCATTTCATAAGGCCCGTTTTAAATAAGTGGGCCAATCTAGACTGGATACATTTTTTTTTTTAAACTTAGACAGTAACGCAAAGCCTGAAATAAAAAGCAGTCAAACACCACAACAAACGAAATGGAAAGTAGAGAGCGCTGGGAATGTGTCTGCTCTTTGCTGATTATTATTACTATTATTATTATTATTTTTTAAACAGACAGGCTATTTCACTAACTGCTCCTGAATGTGAGGTACTTACTTATTGCCTCCACAAACTGTTCAAAGAAGCAGTATGGGAACAGCGGCTCAGGCAGCTCCCGGAAAAACATCTTCAGTGCTCCGGTGACAACGTGGATGTCCTCCCACTGGCTGTCGTCCAAATTCAGCTTCTCTTCTGGGAAAACACGAGGAGAAATGGAACAACTGGTTTTAATGAAACAATTACAAGACACTAATTATTATGTTAATGTTTGCCTACTATCATCAGCAACCGTTAACAGCCTTCTGCACCTAGAGGTTTGGTGCTGTGCGTGTTTTTTTTTTTCCTTTCCGTAGGAAGGGAACATTTTCAATGGAATACCATCTGTAGGAATGCAGCTAACAAAAAAACAAGAGACACAAAGAGACAGTGCCATTGACACAGTATGTCAGATACATTTATTCCCATAATGCATCAGTATGAAAATTAGCATCACAGCTCAACATGATTCAAAGCTATTTGGTTTTGAGGCCGAGGGGCTAAGAGTTGCCAATGATGGCCGGCTCAAGGGACCGGCCTAAAGGCCTTGCTGAGCCAACAGGAGACATATGCTAAACATGGCAATAGAAAATGAGTTATTGCTTTACATGTGTTAGCCTTGCTATGTACAAGGGAATAATGGGTAACACTTTTCTCCTTTTTTTTGCCTGAATGTAATGTCAGCAAGGAATATAGTACTGTGAGAGAAAGGACATTAATTCCTTCTTACTGCTTCAAAAATATTTTGTTTAGTTTTCATCTCAGGGAAGAAGATTTGCCCAGCAACAATATTAGACAGACCCCTGTTGGCCTACGCAGGCTATGCAAAGCTGTCAGAAATGATAACAGTAAAGACAAACCACAAGCGCTTACCAACTCCTTTTAGAAACGACGAAATGTTTGCTTGTGAAGCTTGAGCGAATCGAGAAATTTAAATATTAAAGAAACAAAATGCCAAAATGAAGATTTTAATAGAAATCAAGCTCTGCTGGGGAGTTTTTTTCTTTCTTTTCCTCCTTGTTATGAAGGTGAAGAAGGGTTCTCACCCAAGGAGATCTGTGGGAATTCACAGGGCCTGATGCTACTGATTTATGATGACAAGGAGCATGACACCCAGGTGATGCTGTTCAAAAATCATCACATTCCTCCTCGTGCAATTTTGAAGCAGGTCTTTTATTTTGTGTATAGGGAAGTTAAAGTAACCATTTCACGAAGTCTGAGGTTCACTTACAACAGAGTAACGTGCACATGTATTTACCACATCTGAAGGGAACTGGGATTATTACTATTTTTAAAGAACAGGTTATTTTAACTCACACTCATCTGGTTCTGATATTACCTTCTGACATCAGCTTCATGATTGCATTTTGTGGTGGTGCTTTGAACAAAATAAAAGGACACCATCAGGGTGAGCATCCTTAATAGTTTTTCTTTGTGTGTGAATTTTTTTGGCGGGGAGGAAGGTAGGGAACAGGCCGAGTGAGACTCAGATCAAGATTGTGTTCATTTTCAAACATGAATGTGAGCTATCTGAAAGTGGTTTTCAAATAAAAAAAAATATATACACACAT
>CM053588.1:200992771-201048842 GCA_028646515.1 Pseudochirops corinnae | reverse complement strand
CACACATATAAATCATCCATGGCATTGATAGAAAGTTACAATCTCTGACAGGATGTAGCTCAGAGAGGAAACAAAGGTGAATCTATTTATTTTATTGAGGTTACCCCCCTTCATTTTTTATTCTTACCTTTCTGGCAAAACAATGATTTTGTCCATAACTAAATAAGCAGAGGAGACCTTCTTTCCACCCTGTGATCATTTTTGATTGATCGCATTTCAACAATTAGTCTTTTATTTGGCTACACACTATTGAAATAGATCGACAGCATCTTAGCAGGCCAGCTTTAAACAGTCAACTGTTAACAATAGCATCAAAAAGAGAGACCTGATGGGGTTTACTGTCACTTTAAAGAACGGGGTTTTCACATTGTTGAAATCTGTCAGATATTTTGAAATGTCCCTCTCACTATGGTGCCACACCCCCTGCGTGCCCTTATAATAAAATTGGTTTTACTCCTGATTAAATCATTTTCTCCCTACCCACTACCATACTTCTCATAATGGACCTGTGTGCTCTACAGCTGGTGTTCTTCCCATGGTACCAATTCTTACTTTATCTTTTAAGCACTTTGCTGCTAAGATCTCATGCAGAGTGCTTATGTTTTGTTAAGAGCTTCATTCTTAGAGAAATAGCTTAACACATGTTCTAAAAATGTTGTACAACTTATTGCTTAAAACACATTTAGAAAATGTATAAGTACTGTAGCTTTGGCACCGAACTTTAAGTGGAAACCTTAAACACACACAGACACACACGCACACGCACACACACACAACTCTGTCTCTACCACACGTTTGTCTGAAATATCTTAAGCAAAATGCCTCTTCTCTAGATTTCTCTTGAGTCTCATTTGCCCAGATTTTTGTAGTCTAGAGGATGCCAAAGAAACATTAGGAAGGTATCTTTTTAGAAGAAAGAGGTGTCATTCTACCCTAAACAACAAACCAATTTTAAAAATGGTCATTAGGGTGGGCAAATTTCAAGCCAAAAATAAAAAAAAAAAAACACATGCAGACAAAGTCAATTCAAGAATATCAGGAGAAACAAATCTTTTCTATAGCCAAAATAAATATCACCAACCATGAGAAACATTGTACCCTCACCACTATCAATGCCACATGGTGCCAGTATAAGAACCTGTCTATGAACTTTGTTGACACCTGAGAGGCATACTTAACTTTCTATTACTGACTGAAAATCATGCCATCTTCATTAAAAGGATCCAAGAAAACCAGTGGAAAGAATGCTAGATCTGTAATTAGAAGATGTAGGTTTGGATACTGGTTTTAATTCTTACTCACCTACATAATCTTGGGCAAATTATCTAATCTTTCTAAGTCTAGGTTTCCTTATTTGTAAAGTATTCCTTTCAGTTCTAATTCTTTGATTCAGTGAACTACAAGAAGTACCTTACACTAAAAATTCCATGTGAATTACATAGATTCTGAGAGAATATACCTATGTAGATTTATGTATACATGTGTATATACACATGCATGTATGTATATACACCTGTATAATTCACATCATATACATTCATCATTCCACTGACGTTCCATTACTTCAGTGGTTAAGATTGTACAATGTTGGTTTTTTAATGGCTCGTTAATGTACATGAGTACGTTCATTTCTTTACATAGGATTTGATCCTGAAAAAATGAAATTTCTCTCATCACTCTCCTACAATAGGCTTTATTTTAGGAGCCAATTTGCCTGTGATTCCATGCTGGCTATTATCCCTGAAAGATGAGGTCCCTTATGTACCATTTTGATTACACCATAACTGGCCATGTTTATCAGACTCACCGTGGACCATCACGTGTTTATCTTTATACCTGTGACATGCAAAGGATAATAGTTTTAGAACTGGAAAGAAGCTTAGTAATCACCTAGTCCAATTCATTTATGAGGAATCTGAGGCCTCAACTGAATTCCTAAACTGAGTAATGATAATAGTAATAATAATAATAAGCATTTAAATAGCATTTACTATGTTTCAGGGACTGTGTTATAAGTTCTTAACAAATATTATCACAACAACCCTGTGGAGTAGGTACTATTTTTACAGTTGAGGAAACTGAGGCAGGTAGCGGTTCAGTGACTTTCACAGGATCATACAGCTAGTAAGTGTGCCTATAGGACATCCAATTTGAGGTATCTACAAAGCAGTGGATGATGTGAGACTGAAGCTCAGGAGGGAAACTATAAAGGCTAACTAAGAAGATATGGGAAATAATCTGTGTAGAAATGTTAATTGAGCTTATGGGAGCTGATGATCTTACCAAGTAAGATAATATAGAAGTGGGACAAAGAAGCCTCGAGGATCAGCCATGGTTGGTGGGCTTGACCAGGTTGAAAACCCAGCAAAAGAGACTGAGAATGAAGAGAGCTGAGACACAGCAGCCACAAAAATCTAGAGAGGGGAGAGTTTGTAGGAAAAGTTGATCAACGGTCTAAAGTACTGCAGAGAGATCCAAAATGAGGACTGAGAGTATTCCATTAGATATGGCATGAAAAAATTACTGGTAATTTTGGAAAGAGCAATTTCAGTTGAATGATATAATCAGAATCCAGATAGAGGAGCATTTAGAAGGGAGTGAGAGGCAATTTCTCAACTAGAATAATTTAACTCATAAAATCTCCTGGAGGATATAGATCAGGCCTAATATGGGACCATGCCATATGGGCTGGATATATTCCTGACCTGGGGGCCAGGAGAAGGAGCTCCTAATCTGGCTCACCGTTAATGTGTCATGTACCTTTTCTCTTGCTGGGTCTTCATTTTCTCATGTGCAGGTTGAGCCTGATAATTTTCAAGGGTTCCAAATGCCTCTGGCATTTAAGGATTTTTATTATATTTTAAAGTTCCCAATCTGTGTGATGGCCTCAGTGAATACTTGCTGATTGGCATGGGTACAAGCAAGGCAATTCCATCTTGAAACTGCCTTAATGTCACTATCAGAAAGAAGAATTTATTCTTATCCTGAAGCATTTATCAGAAGTACCTATACATGACCCATGATCCAGGCAAAGGTCTACACTTGAGGACCTAGTGGGCCACATGTGGCCTCAAGGTTGTAGGTTCCCACCCCTAGACAAGACTTGCTATGGGTTCTTTTGGAATTGCTTACATTTTTATAGCTCTTCAATGTTTACAAAATGCTTTTGTACACAATAACCCTGTGAGGTTGCTCCTATAAGGATTATTATTCTGAGTTTTCATCTGAAGAGACAGAAGAACTGAAGCTACTCATCTAAGGTCTCCCCACTAGTAAATTGGGGGATCCAGGAATTTAACTCATCTCTTCAGAATCTATGTCTAATATTCTTTTTACTATAGTACATTTCTATACATAGTTTCCAATCTGTTTGACCCCTAAATAGCTAATGTTGCTAACTCCAAACCCCTTTGGAAATTGGCAGCAAGGAATGAGGGAAAGGATTGGAGACAGACAACATTGGAAGATAAAGGGGAGGAAAGTATAGCATAGAGGAAATAGTATCAGTCTAGGAACTGGGAAAGATGGATTCTAGTGCCAGTGCTGGTATCCTTGATCAAATAACCAGACTCTATGCATGGCAGTTTCTTCTTCTAAAAAGTAGGCATGATAATGCTTCCCTTGACAATTTCACTGGACTATTGTGAAAGTAAAATAGTTAATATATATGGAAAACACTAGGACAACCTAAAAGACAAATGAAATATAGGATGTCCCTAAAAATCTTAGTGAAGTTTTCATCTTTAATGGTTTAAATTGTTTAAATGGCTAAAGGATTTATTGATGATCAAATAGCTGGTGAGTGTCCAGTGTAGGATGTGAATACAGATCTCTTTTCTCTGAGTTTAGCATCTTATTACTATATCCTGTCTCAAGAAAACAGCCTCTGATGGCTATTTTATGGAGTGGAAAGAGTGCTAGATTTTGAGTAGGATTTTTATGATTTATGACTAGGACCCAGGCTTCAAACCTAGGCTCTGATACTCTCTGGTTGACCTTGGTGATCACTTCACTTGTCTGTCTAGGCCTTACTTCTCATCTGTAAAATGACTGCATTGAACGAGATGATGTCTGAGATTCCTGTAAACATTGTTTCTTTCAGCTAGATGGTGTAATGGATAGAATGCTAGGTCTCAGAAATCAAGAAGTTTCCTGTTCAAATCCATCTCAGACACTCAGTAGCTGTGTAACCCATGGCAAGTCACTTCATGTCTATTTTGCTCAGTTTTCTCAACTGGGCCTACTTCCCAGTGTTGTTGTGAAGATGAGAATGTTGTTAGCCCTTTGTTCTCAAAGAGGACCAATGATATCTTGACTTGCAAGTGAATTGAAGTGAGGCAGAGCTGTGCAAAGTCATCAGACTCATACTCTCCTCTAGGGTCACTGGAGTCCAGCGGCATGACATAGGTCAGGATAACTGGAGAGGGTCCCAGATGCAGTGGGAGACCACGACCTTTTAAAGTTAAAGTCTTTCTCAGGTCTCAGTGTTTGAGACAACACCCATACAATGATTTAAGGCTAGGTAAGAATCAAAGTGAAAGATGGCCTAGTTTGCCTACTCAAAAGAATTAGTTTGAGAGCAGAAGACAATCAGGCTTTCTGGCCAGAACAGAAATAATTACTATTTACACTTGCTCAGAGCCATCAAAACCCAAACAAGGAGCAAGTGAGCCTTGGGTTGGGACCTATTATTAGCCAATCAGTGAGAGCCAGAGTGATTTGCATATAAAGGCATAGTCAAGTTGCACTATTTGAATCCCAATGGGCTTTATTAAAGCCTGGTTTTCCAGATCTCAGTTTCAAGAAATGAACAACATGAGACAAAAGAGTTAATTGTCCCAGTTTTTCGAAGAAAAATATGATAGAATAAATAAATAGGAAAGAGGGGAAAAAACTAAGAACTTCACACAGTGACAGGTACTTAATAAGTATTTGTTTCCTTTCTACCAATTCTGATACTATATGGTAGGTTAATGGTAATTTTGAGCAGGAATGAGTAGAGACACTGCCACTTAGACTACCCCTATATTGTACTGTATACTTCTAGCGTGGAGAAACCACTAGGGTTAATTTTATTTAGATAAACACCCCTGCCCCCTCCCAAATAATATTTTAATATGACAAACAGTGTGTATGTTCAAAATATGGACACAAGTGACTTCAGCACATGATTGAATTGTGGAAAGCACTGATTCCCCTGTTAGTGTCAACTCTGAGAAGTTGCCATAGTTTTTCCCCAGGAAATATCTTTTATGGAACATTTTTAGCTTCTCTTCAACTTTGTTGTTGCTATTAAAAGAAGCAATAAAACGAAAAAAATAAAACGTATACACACAGACAAAAAGTAAAACATACACACGTACACACACACACACACCAACTATCTAAGTATGGCTAGATAATAGTTCTGACCCTATTAATGTAACAACAAGGGCCTATTAAAGAGTGAAACTCATAAAAGGCCCAGTATCTATTTCCAGGACAGATGACCATTTGGAAACTTTATCTGAAAGACCTGCTGGGTACATGAAAGACTTACCAGATATAAAAGAGATGCCAGAGGCACCATTGATCCAAAAAAAATAATGCTGTTAGCCATAAAAATCAAAATGGAAGATTAGATATCAGAATGGATAAAACAGCACTGTTTATCTACAAGGAAGGAGATGCTTTTCAGTTTAGCATTTAGGGGAGCTAATCCAAAGGAAGTTGGTTGAGTCATCCAGTATAGTTCAACCCTTCCAGTTGTGCTTGCTCCTAAGCAGGACAGTTCAGTCAGATACTGTGTGGCATTAGAGAGGTCTATATTGTGAAACAAGATCTGTTGCTTAGCTTGTGCCCTATGCTGGAGATAATTGTGTCTTGATTGTTGAAGCATGGGCTTCCAAAACCTTGTCTCTGGGACATACAGCTGCTGACAGATTGGCATGATTCACCCCCTCAGGAAAGCAGAAACATTCCTAACACCAGGCAGTCTCTATCAGTTCAGAGACACCCTAGCAATGGACAATTGCTTCTGCCAATTTACAAGAATTTAGGCCAACGGTATTTAAAATGACACCTTTACAATATTGGTCAGTGGAACAGAATCCATTGCCTACAGGGGGAGCTACTGCAAGGTAGAACTCTTCATTAAATCGATTGGACCCTGCCTTAACAACAACAACAACAACAACAAAGCATTTCCCAGATTCCTGTCTTTGAAGTGGGGAAGGAAAGAGACTTCAGGGTCTATAATAAATAACTAGAAATATTAATGAAATCATGACTATGCCTATAAGCTGATAAATGTCATACAACTGCAGCAATTGTCCAGGCAGGCAGTTCTAATTGAAATATATTTTGAAAAAGAACTTTATGTTATGCCGCTTGAATTTCCCAACATCTCTCTTATCCCTACCTCTTGATTTAATGTAGAAATTAAAAACTCTCAAACACTTTAATATTAAATACCTGACCATTTTAAAGGAAAGTGTTTCAGGAATTGAGTTACAAAAATAATTTCTTGAGTATGCAAACCAAAGCCAAGGGTATTTCAGAGTTATTAGGCAAGGAGTGAGGTATAGTGGCTAGAAGAGTGAATTGGCATCATAGGACCTGAGTTCAAATTTAAGCTCTGCCATTTTCTATTAGTGTGACCTCAGACAAGTCTCTCGATCTTTCAGGGTTTCAATTCTTTCAAACCTTAGGATAAATGACCTTCAAATCTTTCTTTCAACTCTAGATATGTGATTAATCAGTCTATAGACAGGCTTTACCTAGTATGTGCCAGGTACAGGGGAATACAAAGATATAAGTCAGATAATTCCTACCATCTAAGAGCTTACATTCTAACTGGGAGGATGCCACTGTATATGTGGAGTGTATGTGTGTACATATGTATGTGTGTAGATCTATGTACTGAATACTATGATAATATTCCTTTTAAATGAGCAGAATAGTGTTCAGTAGCACCCAGTTTTATATTAGAATAAAATCAGATACCAGGTTGACTAATAATTTCTATTCATTCTCTTCTCCAGCTGCTACTGAAATTCTGGAAAGATTTCTCTGTTACTGTACCTTGAGACTTAAAATAGTAAATGGAATAATTAAAACTTCCTCAGGAAAAACTCAGTCTAAGCTGAATCAACTGTCTCTGGTCAGGGCATCTATCATTGAAAGGATGAGAGTGGTTTTAAATATGAAACCTTTGTGCTCCAAAATCAAAGAGATTTATTCCTTACCACCTATCACAATAACCCCCAGGAAGCCATTAGGATGCCTGTGTTTGAAAATGATTACTTTGCTGTAAGAGGAAGCATTTTGACCTATGTGCAGAACGCTCCAGTTGGCTACCTGTTTCACTGAAACTACTGCCCTGTACTGCTTCTCAGAAGCAGGAGAGTTGGAAGGAAGGAAATAAGCAGTTCTTTCTCATGATGGTGGAATTAAAATGCTTTCTTTCTACATAACTGTAACCTTGCATGAGTCTCAGCTCACATGCTTAGATTTTATGTTACATTCTTGGCCAGTCATTTGAAGTATCAGGACACATCTGTCTGTCTATCTATCCATCTGTCTATCCATCCATCCATCCATCCATCTACCAGCTAACATGAAGCATCTTGGATATGTTTCTTGATGGAAGCAGAGTGATCTACTGGGCAGGGATAGTCAGGAACCAGGGTAATGAACTCACCTGAATTGCACATCCATTCTTAAATTTTCTTTCAGTTGTAACTAACAACTTATACCACACAGGTGCTGTTAACAATTGTGAAAATGAACTCTACTGATATGAAGTCAGTCAGCAAGCATTTATTAAATACTTACTATATACCACACACTGTATTTAGTGTTGGAGATACAAAGAAAGGCAAAAACCGTCTTTGTCCTCAAGGAAATACAATTCCAAAAAAAAGGAAAAAATGCCATTTCTGTGTCTATGTCTGTATAGTTTATGGTGATATAATATAAAGTATAATGCTATCATTGCCTCCAAATAATTAACACCATAAACATTATATTGAAATGATACCTTCATTTCAGGTTTCTGGATAGACAATTTAAGATAGACTGGGCATATCTGAATCTAAGCTCTCTGCAAATTAAAATCACAAATACCAGACATTGATGCTTCCTGCCACCAACATATATTTCTATAATTCCTTCCTTTCTCAGAGCCTCTGACACTGCTTCTATTTCTACTCAATCAAAGGCTTTTTTGTGCTCTATAGACACCAGGCACAATGACCCATTATATTTGACCATCCTCTCCAAAATGGATTCACTATTTGCTTGAGCTCCATGGATGAGAAATGATTTCATACATAACATACCCAAAGGGGAGAGAATGCTTGAGATTAAATTTCAACAAAGTGATTTTTAAAAGGTCTCTTCACATTAGTTAGATTTAAATTCCAATAGCATTCCTGTTTTTTCCACTCTCCAAGTAATATTGCATCTGTATTTATCATGTAGAAGAATTCTATTAATAGATCGAGAATGAAAGCAGATCTTTGTGTGGTAATAAGGGATATTAACATACATGAATCCTTAGAATATACCTGCATGTATGTATATGTCCATGTATTTTTATTATGTTTTTTGAAAGTGCAGCTTTTATCCAAACTAGAGCACACCACTTGTTACCTTACCTGTATTAGTGGTAAACGTGTAGTTAGTGGGACCCTGAGTCACTGAAATTCCAGCAAGAGGCATTTATCGGGAAAACTCACTTGAATACAGTACAAATAGGGAAATAAAACCACGAGGAATCAAGACATGACTATTTCTACCAATTGACACCATTTTATTTCCTTTCAAAATGTGCGGGTTGCCAAATGAGCACAGGCAAAGTTGAGTGGATTATGTAGGAAATTATCCAGGAAAGTCAATTTTAATTAGCTTTATTTGAATAATTAAATCAATTATCTTTTTAAACAATTTCATAGATTGAAAAAGCCTGATAAAGTAGTGTGACAGGAGTTGAAGAATTTTATAGACATGAGTGAACATAAGCAATGTCGGTAACTCAGTTTTTCTTTGGCAGTAGGAGATAAGAAATTTATTTCAATGCATTGAGCCCTGATTTGCCATAATATAAATTGAATTGGTAAATTTCCCCTAATTTTCCCTAGGTTTGAAATTTTAGGAAATGTCACTCCTATCTTAAAAGAATAGCAATAGCTAATAGCTAACATTTATACAGTGCTTACACTGTGCCAGCTACTTTATATTTACCTCATTTGATCTTCACAAGACTAGGATGTATGTGCTATTATTATCATCATTATTTTACAGCTAAGGAAAGTGAGGCAAACAGAGGTTAAGTGACTTGACCAGGGTCACACAGCTAGTAACTGTTTCTGAAGCCAAATTTAAATTCAGATTGTCCTGATTCCAGGCCTGTTGTTCTACTCACTGGACCACCTAGTTGCTACCCAAAAGAATATAATTGATCTTTGTCACTGTGGCCATGGAGCTTTCTAAATGACTGGATAGTCATAGAATTACACAAGAATCTTCTTGTTAGGAGACTGTAAGCTCTTGAGGGTAGGACTAACTGTTTTTTTAAAAATCATTTTATTCCTAGCACCCAGGACATAGTAATAATGCCTTTAGTAGATGCTTAATAAATGCTGAAAAATTGAATTGAACCTTAGATTTGGAAGTCATTAGAAACTGTCTAGTTTAATAAGGGTTTTCCATAGTAATTCCCTCTCCAATGTACCTGACAAGTCATCACCAACCTTCTGTCTAAATAGTGAAGGTGCTCCTACTACCTCCTAAGGGAGTCCTTTTCACAGCTGGATAGGATTAATGCTAAAAATTTCCCTGGTCTCCTTATGTCAAGCCTAAATCTGAGTTCTGCCATCTTGGCCCTTCAAACATTTCAAGATACCGACTGAGTCTTTAAAGACTCTAAAAACTTTCCATTTCTTTTCAGAAACAGAAGAGCTAGTTTTACCCTATTTCACCTCTGTCTTGTCTCTCTGGGGAATCTCAGCCCAGAGGTGCCAAGTAAATGCAAATAACTCACAAAGTGAATTACTTTCTTGTATAAGTATGACTTTAGAAAGGAATCATGGGAACTGATAAATTAAGACAAAAAAAACTCCTGATATCTTCATATTTGAGGCACTTTCAAACTCCTAAATGTGAACAATATTTTCCTTTTTTGAACATTAACTCATTACTACTTAACAACTCCCCTATGAGAGACATGTAGATAAATAATTCCCCTTATTACACAATTAAAACATTGAGGAGAAAGTTGCCCATAACATGTAGAAAAATTTCTCGTAGAGATGCATGGGTTACAGTTTTACTTTTTAAAAAAAGCATCAATGATGTAACAATGATTCTTATGAGATATTCAATAACACATCAATCAACAAACATGCCTTGAGTGCCTCATATGTACCAGGCACTCTGCTAGCCACACATACTTTATAGAAAAGGACACAGGTTCTCGAGAGGGTTAGCTCTGAGGGGTTACATGATTTGCAGGTATTGTGTATCATTGGAGCAAGGACATGAACACAGGTCTTTGCCAAGAGTTGGGCAGTGACTGATGCCCCATAAAGGTTTATGAGGTAGAGTGGTACAGTGAATAGATACCTGGCATGGGGTTACAAAGAACCCAGTTCAAGTCCTGACTCTACTACTTGCTGGAATGTGACCCTCTGCCAATCACTTAACATTCTACTGTCGCAGGATACTTTCTGCCCATCTGAATTGGGAGATAAACTTACAGGTCTAGTCCAAAAAATGTTTAAAAACAATAACTTAAATCCCAATATCAAAAGCAGGTTACAGTTTGATAAAATCATGATCCAAAACAACAACAACAAAAAATAAAACAAGGAACCAATTGAGAACTTTTGAAATGTAATTTCCCCATTGCTTGAACACCATCATAACAGAAGGCCCCAAAAGTATTCATATATCATCAGGTTTGAAAGATGAAAAGAGATGAAATGAAGTCATGTTAATTATTAGAATCACTTGAAACTTCCCTGTTCAACTAGGATCTTCAGTAGAGTCAGGGCAATGTCAGCAATTGTAATAAAGTGTTGAGTAAATACCTTTGGATGATAAAGATGAGAAAAACCAGAAAACTACACCACACACTTAGAGCCAGATTACTGCCTTCCTCTCTTGTTCCTTTCCCACTGCTACTGTTATATATCTCTGTGTTGTTGGGTGAGTGGGTGGGGGGCAGGGGACAGTATTAGAAAGAGCCAATAAAGCTGAGTGATTGGGCATGACAATCTCAGGTGTACAAAATCAGAAATTAGCATGTGAGTACATAAGGGATTAACAATCATAGCATGAGTTTATATAACCCTTTGTCATTTGAGCCTTACAGTAATTCTGTGTAACAGGTAGTAAAAATATTAGCACATCATTTTGAAATGAAATGAAGAAACTTAGGCTTAGAATATTTAAATGATGGACCTAGGAGCACTGCAGCATAAGTATGAAAAAAGCCAGGACCTGAAAACTCTAAATTATGTTCTTTGCACTATGTCAAGAGAGCCGAAGCTACAAAGGCCCAGACAAAGAGGTTTGTTTTAGTTCTAAATATATATGTATATGTATACATATATATGTATTCTTTTCTTCTCTCTCTCTTATATTTATATATATTATATAAGTGCCCTTATGCTACCTGCTTGGCTATCTAAGACCCCCAGGTAGGATAACCCACTCAACCTTTGAGATGTTTTCCTCTTCCAAACCTTCCAAAGAAGCTACTTTTCCTTCTATGTAATCTGGGTGATTTTAGCTAGGAATATGGAAATCTGATGATCCTATTAAAATAATCCATACCAAAGTATAAATGACCAATAGGCTTAGTCCTTCTGGGTCTATCTCTCTTAAAAAGAAAGAGCCTTTTAATGCACATAAATTTCTAATTGTTGACTTCCATCCATAGATTTTTTTTGGTAGTGGTGAGAAGTCTGGTGCTTTCTAATTCACTTTACTCTCATGTCTCAGGTGGTGTCCTGACCTCATCAGCAGGTAAGATTAAATGATACCCACTTCTGAAAGATTGCAAGCACATGCTATACAAAATACAACGATGTGTCAGGTTCTGAAATGACTATTTTACTCTGATTTTATACATTTCCTAACGTCTGTTTTCTAATAGTAAAACCATATCTTAACAATGGTGAAAAGAGCAATTTTAAATTGTTGGAATGATGAAGCAGGCTATCTGTTGAATTTCTTTAAAACCACCACAGAGGAACAGGAAGTTTAGAAAACTAATGGTTAAGGTTTTATAGAAGGATAGCATTCAGTAACAAGGCATTTCTTGCTGTAATCATCACTGGTTCAGGGAACTAAAAAATATTCCTTACTCTTTAACTTTACAAAGCCATGCTAGGAGTTTGAAAATGAGAATCCATTTGGATTATCTGACTAAAGATAAGACTTCAATGGTCTTTCAGATTCATGCACTACTTTACCAGAACTACAAAAGGGAATTACAATTAATTGGATTATGTTGGGCTCCACCCGCTGATTATAGAAAAGAATGTATGAAAGTATAACTATTGCTAACAGGTCATATCTTTCAGCAACCATGGGATTTGCTCTTTCACTAACCAATAAATCTTAATTCCTTCCAAATTTCTACCAATTTGGACTAGATCTTTTAATTGAAGCGTTTGGATAATTTAGAGAAAATATGCCAACCTAATTTAAATGCACTAATTGTTAGCTTACATATTTATTTGAGAGTAGAATTGATGATGACTTTATTTCATTTAATGACATCTGCCTACATAAATTAAACTTCTCAAGATTTCTCCTTCACTTGCGTTCAAAACTGTGGTCTGCAAGTGAGAACACTGGAATTGTTAGGTCGGCAAATACACAATAATCACTATATGACTTGACATATTTTTGATTGAGTTTCTATGAGCAATACAGATAGCCTTCTTTCCCCCCTCCCCATCCCCACCAAAAAAATAAAAAAAAGGCACAGTGATAAGATCAACTGTCCTATGGCTTATTTGCTGGTTACAGAAAGAAATAGAACCTGGTCTAGTTTTCATTGATTTGAACAAATTGCCTTTAAAAAATCTTTTAAAACATTCTTTTATTCAGAAGTTTTCATTTTTGAATCTTAGACCTTAGCCATTGCATTGGACCATGGCATAGCTGACCATTTTTGCCACATGTAGTTGTGATTGATATTGATTACCGTGACTAAATGGAAAGGGTGGTCAAGAACACTGACATGGATTGTCTTTGTTTTTTCTCTGGTTCAATGGTTATCTTTATGAAATACCAGTTTGACTCTTTTGGTCAAATTGACTTGTCAACTATATGGAAATAACATGTATTACAAGTTTATTCTTGTTCTTCAGTATTTTAGAAGACAACTCTTACTTTGTGAATCTTGATAAGATTTTGAAAAAACAAACCTTTGTTATTTATTTGAAGAAAAAATGGCCATTTTTATATTTTTACAGAATAAGTTAGAGGAGAGTTGTGTACGAATTTGGATGTCTGATGAGAAATTTGAAGAGATTAAGTGAAAATTATGTAAATAGTAATGGAGTTCAACACGTGTAGGATTAATCATTTTATTAATTTATTTTTGGTCAGAGATAGAGAAAACTGGTGATTTTCCTGAAAGTCATCGGAATTCTCTACTTCTTGTGCATCCAGATCCCCTTGCCAGGTTTCAATCAACTGTAATTCACCATATACTATGGGCAAATGGAGGAAATAGAGAGGAAATGAATTAAAAGGAGAAGCCTGATTTTTAACAAGATGGGCATAGCTCATCAGAGTGGAGCAGAGACGACAAGGGAGTGAATTTCATCAAAGTAAACCAAGTAAACCATTTTGCCCATTCTCCCTTCCAAACTGATTCAACAAAGGTGTCATAGACACAGATGAACCAATGATTCCTTTGAAGGAATTACTAAAGAAGTTACTGTGGGTGCCTAGAAATTATTCTTACTGGTCTGTACTAACTTTGGTTTTGGCTCTGCCTCACACAGCATGGGATGTTCTTTCCTCTTGTCTTTACAAATTAGGAAACTGAGGCTCTTTGAACCAAAATGCTTTTTACCAAAGTAACAAGGTAGAAATAGACATTCAGGTGCTCAGACTCCTTAATATTGGTTTTACAGCATTATATTTTTCCAGGAAGCCTTCTCCCATTGATCCTAGCTCTAATGACCTATTTTTCACTATCACTTGTCACAAAGCATATACTATCTTGTTTTATTGTTCACCATTTATGTATATGTCCTGTCTCTACAACTAGACTGACTATAAGTTCCTTTGTAGGAATGACTGTGTTTTAGATTATTTTTATATCACCAGGGTCTTCCATAATGTCCTGTATACAGCTGGTATTTAGTAAATGTTTACTAATGGTGATGATGAATGTCTGGGATGAAGCTCTCTCAGTGTTTATTTGTAGTATAGCTCTATGGAAACTGCTGTAGATTAGCTAAATGGGTTAAACAATTTTTTTAAAAAAAAGCATGTACTTTGGGGTTCTCATAACAAAGGTAATTATCTTATCAGTGCCTATCACCTCATAATTTATCATTGTGCCATAAGAAAAGACAAAGGGGATGATTTCAGAGAAACCTAGAAAGACTTACATGAACTGATACAGACTGGAATAAGGAGAATCAGGAGAATAATTTATATTTTAGCAATAAGATTATAAAAATTAATAATAAAAGAATGACCAAGCATGACTTTAGAACAGTGGTTCTCAACCTGTGGGTTGCAACCCCTTTGGGGGTCGAAAGACCTTTTCACAGGGGTCGCCTAAGACCATCAGAAAACACATATTTCCGATGGTCTTAGGAACCGAGACACTGCTCCTCTATCAGTCTCCAGGTGAGTACGCCCACATGCAGATATGCCCACATACAAGTATTCCCACATGCAGCATTAGGAAGGTTGAGAACCACTGCTTTAGAAGGTTTCTGATGAAAAAAGCTACCAACTTCCTGACTGAGAAGTGATGAATCAAATATGCTGAATGAGACACCTATTTTTGGGAATTTGTTTTGCTTGACGAGGCACATTTATTACAAGGGTTGTATTTTTTTAAAATTGTTTTTTCAGTGGATAAGTGGTGGTGGGAGGGAAGAATAATAAATGCATGCTAATTGAAAAAATAAAATTTTGTTAAGTATAATAGTCTTCTCTATAAAATTTCTTGAGCCACTTGTTTGAGAAGTTAGGTTAGTCTCTTCAAAGTCTTCAGTGTTAATTTGCTAAAATTACTCTTTTTCTGTGTTTTATAAACTGTACCTTTGAGTAGCTGAATTTCTTAGGTTCCTTCTGGATGTGAAGTTCTAAGAGAGAGCATGCCACACCCATTTCCCTCCTCACTTCTGCGTCTTGTTCTCTATTTTCAAGGTTATGAAAGCATTCAATGGCTTGTGTACAGCCACTAAAGGGAATAAATGGTTCTGGCTAGGCTTCTCTGTCAAGGTCAGAGTTAAGTAAAACTGTTTCTTAGTTTGGTTAGTGGTTCCAGTGAGACCAATACCATCTGCATGGAAGTGTCAATCCTCCTTGCCTTGTCCTTGGAGTAGAGCTTTGTCCCAGGCTCCTGACATCATGAGTAAGAATGTTTTCTTTCTGAGAGGATCTCTCATGTTACACTACAGCTAATCTCTTCATTTTGCCTAGTGGTTGCTCAATGATTCTCTGTCTCATTTCTCATTTCACATGAGGCTTTGCCAGCTCCCTCTTTTGTGCCCCTTAAGGAGTAACTGACTGTGCCCTCTCTCAGCAAAGTTACCCCTGTCCCACTGTCCTCTGTGCCACTTCCCATCCTCATCCATTAATGTTTTTGTCCCAGACAAGAGTTTTCCTAATTATGTCCTACAATCACTTGCTGTGCTCAGCCATCTCCTAAACAAACTAATCACAAGGTAGGGGGAGGGGGCAGAGTAAAAGGACAATCTTTTATCCCAACAACCACAAGGCACACAATAACAAGAACAACTTATTTAGACCTTGAAGTAAGACAAGGATCCTTAGAGGTAGAGATGAGGAGCAATGCCTTCCACCTATCCAAATCATATGTATTAGTTACAGTCTTCCTCATCTTTATTCACCTGGGCTATGTGAACCTTAAAAATTATTTTTGACAATAGTATTTAAAGATAATTGACTACCTTAATAATCATATGTATGTTATTTATGCATTTTAAAACATCGTTCTGAATCTGAAAGGAGTTCTAGGGGCATACTCAGGTTACCTAATGAGTAAATGACACAAGGAAAGGTGAAGAACCTTTTAGCTGAATTCTTCCTACAGACATCCAATTATTGTTTTTCATCTACCTCTGGACCCATAGAGTACTTATTGTTTAGAACACTCATTTAATAACAATGCCCTAGCTTGTAATATCCTTTGTATTATTTTATAATGTTATTTAATCCTTGTAATCTAATTTTATGTATCTTTGTCTTGCTTTTCACAGTTGACTACAAACTACTTAAAAGCTGGAATGAAACAAGTTGTATACTTTTTTCTTTTTTCTTTTTTTTGAACTAATGTTCATACTAGCAGCTAAGTAGGGGCAGTGAATAGAGTACTTGGCACAGAGTCAGAAAGTCTCATCTTTCTGAGTTCAAATCTGGCCTCAGACACTTACTAGCTGTGTGACCCTGGGCAAGTCACTTAATCCTGTTTACTTCAGTTTCCTTGTCTGTAAAATGAGCTGGAGAAGGAAATAGCAAATGACGTAATTATTTTTGCCAAGAAATGCCAAATGGGGTCCCCAAGAGTTGAATGTGACTGAAAAATGACCGACTAACTCACACAAGCAAACAATGTCTAATGGTAACTTGGAAAAAGTTGTATAATTCTTGGCTTATTCTGTATTTTGAACTGGAGACTGGAATTGAGGATAAAGGGATCATTAAAATGGTAGCCCCACGATGTGAGTCCAGGCTACAAATCAAGGGTTCTTTCCACTGCACCAAACTTCCTCTTTTAGCAGTAAAGGACGCAGATGCAAATGAGTACTGAATTTGAGTTTTGTGTGGAGATGTTACATCGTGCCTTGGAAGTTTAGCTGGGTTTTACATTTTACCTGGCATTTACCAATTAATGCAATTCCATAAGCATGCTTTAGGCCTCCACTCTGTTGCATTTTTAATTCAAAAATAAAATGTCTGAAGATTTAGAGTCATTGATTAGAGCTGGAAGGGACTTGGAGACTACCGACCCAACTGCCTAGTTCTAAGCCCCATTCTGGGCCCTGGGGATACAAAGTCAAAGACAGTTCCTGCCATAAAGCAGTTGGTAATCTTTTGTCAGGGATGGGGAAATTAAACAACGAGGACACAAATAATTAAATATAAAACTTAAACAAAATAATTTCCAGGGTAAATGCTGGCAGCTAGAAGGATTAGAACGTAGGTTTCTGGGAGAAGGTGACCATTGAGTCAAGTTTGGACAGAATCTAGGGTGTCTCTGAGGCAGGGGTGAGGACGGAGATTGGTTCAGAGATGAGAGAACCTTTGAAAATACATGGAGGGGGGTGGCTAGGTGGCACAGTAAATGGAGCACTGGCCCTGGAGTCAGGAGGATCTGAGTTCAAATCTGACCTCAGACACTTAACACTTACTAGCCGTGTGACCTTAGGCAAGTCACTTACCCCCAATTGCCCTGCCCTCCCCCCTCCAAAAAAAGCAAAAAAAATTTTTTTAAAAATAAAATAAAAAAAAAGAAAAGAAAAGACATGGAAGTAGGTAAAATAAGTCATCTTCAGGAGGTGGCATGGGAAGACAGAAGCTCTGAAAAAAGATGTGAAGATGGCAAGTTCAACATGGGGTGATATGGCAGCCAGAAAAGCTGAGGCCATCTTGGGATCCTTGAAGAAAGGCATAGCTTCTAGGAACAGGCAGGGGATAGATAATTCCACAGTCCTCTGCCTTCATCAGACCCTCATCTGGAGAACTGTGCTAAGTTTAGGTTGCCCTAGTTTGAAAAGGACATTGATAAGGTAGAAAGTATTCAAAGAAGGGTAACTAGTACAGTAAAGAGTCTAGAGTCCAAATCATATGAGAACTGCTTTAAGCAAGTGGGCATCTTTAGCTTAGAGAAGGATTATGTACCTTCAAGCATCCAAAAGAAGGAAGAAGGAAGAGATTTATTCTGTTTGGCCCCAGTGGGTAGAAATAGAAGCACTAGGTGGAAATCACAGAGTTCAATTTCAGTTTGATATCAGGAACAATTTCCTAACAATTAGAGCTATCTAAAATTGAAATGGGTTACCCCAAGAACTGGTGGCTTCCCCTCCCTCCATCTCCCCTTATTTTGGATCTTTATGCAGAGGTCAGGTGACCACTTGTGAGGTGTATTAGAATGGACATTCCTTTCATGTATAGATTGAACCAGGTGATCAATGAGGTCCCTTTTTTACTCAGATTTCTGTGATTCTCTGTGATCATGTATCAAGAACAGCAATTATGCCACTGTGGCTGGAGGATTGTGTGTGAAAGACAGTTAAAAAGCAATAAGCCTGTGATGGTAGACTGTAGCAAGCTTGTGAAGGGCTTGAAATACCAAATAGAGGAGTTTGCATTTTAGTCTGCAGGCAACAGGACATCACTGGAACTTCTTGAGCACAGGAATGACATGATCTCATTTTAGTTTCACAA
Organism: Pseudochirops corinnae; assembly: GCA_028646515.1. Classification (NCBI taxonomy): domain Eukaryota; kingdom Metazoa; phylum Chordata; class Mammalia; order Diprotodontia; family Pseudocheiridae; genus Pseudochirops; species Pseudochirops corinnae. Next base: position 201,030,182 of record CM053588.1, on the reverse strand, counting down.
CAACCCCGTGAAGTAGGGTTGGGTTTTTTGGGTTTTTGTTTTGTTTTGTTTTGTTTTTTGTGTGTGCCTAGTTTACAGTTGAGCAGCCTGAAGTTCAGAGAGGTTGAATGAGTTGCCAAGTGCCACGCAGCTAGTGAGTTTTGGAGGCAGGATTCAAACTCTGCTCCAAGTCCAGTAGTCTATCTGCTATGAAACTTTGCCTTTAGAGTACTAAGTATTTTTCAACCCCATGAGAATGATGGGAGAGAGCATTAAGGGCACTTGCTATAATAAGTCATCAAGACTAAACCTAGATGGTAGAACCCTGGATGAACCTTCCTCTCACTGCTAAGGTCAATGTTCAGCCAGTTGGAACCAAGTAGAAATTCTCTGTGGAAACATTTCTGAATCTACAAACAGCATGGCTTGGGGTTGAATTCTGAAGAAGCTTTCTGGGTGGGGACGAGGGTGATGGAGATTTTTGTGTGTGAGGCCAACCAGCCCTAACATCCTTAATCCCATAAAGAAACACATGTACATGCATTTATTTCAATGTGTAATTATTGACATAAACACAGCTGCTCTCTATGTTAAAGGAACATTAAGCTCACAAAAGCATGGAAATTCCTACTTAGAGCTCCTACTCCATCCTTAACAGGCCTTGTTGTGCCCAGATGTTGCATGTATTTTTACACCATTTGAGGGGTAGGATATAAAAAAGTAAAAAGGTGGCAGAAAAATTAACTGAAAAGAGGATCAGACTATGAAGCTTTGTCCTAATCTTAAATTTTATTATACTCTAATCTCCACAAGACCTAGGCACAACATGACAAATTAAGGGAAAAAAAGGAAAAAAAAAAATCTTGGCAGTAGATTTCTTGATTTTTGTGGAGAAGAAATATATATGAAGATAGACAAGCACACACAGCCACAATGGCATCATTTTAAAATTGTGTAGTTTATATAACACTTAAAATAAATAGAGATTTATACTTTCCTTGGGATGCAGAAATTTATGAAAAGTTGTAAGGCAGCCCACAACAAAGCAATTGACAAGAAAGATAGCATCTGCTTTTTCTGTCTATCCAAGCTGAAGTTTTTCATTCTTAATGCAGGCAGTGCTTCCCAAGTTAACATAATTAACTCATGACAATCCTGAAACATCACAATATAAGATACAGATGAAAATTCAAAGCTTGAAAAAATGTCATCTTACTTCATTGGGATTATCACTTTAAAAAAAACCCGAATAAATCGTAACACTAATTAAACCAGGTGTTTTTATTTCAGATCCTTTTGCACATTATGAAATTAGAACCGGGGTTATTTATTTATTAGTCTGCTGTGAAACATACATCTTAGAAAAAAGGGTATCTGTGATAACAACAAAGTGGAAAGATGAAAGGAATGACACTCAGTCCTGCTTTCTGACACAATAGAAGACCAGTCGTTCAATTAGCTAGTAATTTCTGTGTGACTACTTGACAGATTCTACTAATTGTTAATCTTCCACTAACTATTGCTTTACATAATTAATTATATTCAAACAAAAACAACAAAGACATGTGGACCAGTTGCCCTTTTGAGAATGTTTTTCACAAACTGGTTTTTGCTTACTGAAAATATTTTCGGTTGAAAAAGATATTAATCTCTCAGGGGAAAAGACATTAAAATATTTCCATAACTTTGTATTTTACCTCCCTTATAGGCCAAAAAGAAAAAAAAGAAAAAGAATAAAGAGGGAGCAGGAAGAGGAGGATAAAGAGCAGGAGGAAGCAATTGCTTAAGAGAAACCCATTCCTGAAGCATGCATAAAGTCAAAGTCTTTTGAGCTGGGATCTTTCATATTAATTTAGCACTGGGTAAAATTCAGAGTAACAGGCCCAGAGGTCAAGCATCATTCATCATTAGTTGAAGTGACATTTTCAACCCTTCCTATAGCAGCTGTTAGAAAGAGGGGAAAATAAAGGTATTCTTTAGGAGAGAGAACATAGTATTGAAGACAATCCTTGTTCTATCTGGAAAAGAGAAAACAAGGTGCCTCTATGTCAGCATGGTAATGTGCTTAATTTTGGTGATGTCATTCATCCCTAACCCTGGAGTCACTAGGCACAAGACAGCTACATTCCTTAACTTGGTCGTTCTGATGGAGATAAGTAATAACCATTCTGGATGGAAATGAAGTACTTCAGTGTGGTTGTGAACACAGCTCTGTGCATTGAAATTATGATTTATATCAGGATACTATCTTGTTTTTGAGAGTTTTCAACTTGTTAACAAGGCAGTTCTTGTTCTCACGGCATCCTCCGGGCATAATAGTTTCTGGGATGCCAAATAAGATGAGTTTTGAAACTGCAACACAGCATTCCAAGGCTTTACACTGGAGCACATTGGCCAAATTAGGACTTCTGAAGACTCACAGCTCACAAATAAAAATCTCTTTCCCTCCCTCTCTCTTTCTATTGTGGCCTGTCTAAAACATTAAGATCAGGACAGGAAATGGGAGCAATTAAAATAAAAATGCAATGAGCAAACACACAAACACACACAGACACACAGAAAGAAAGAGAGAGAGAGAGGGAGATTGTGATTAAATGGCAAATACTTCATAAGACTTTTGATAGTAAATGGATATTTTGAGGGAAATAATGTAAAATTCTGCCTTCTATGTCATCAGTATTTTAGTTCCAGGAAGAAGAGGCCTTCTACAAAATTCTATACATTCTACATCTATGCTATTAAAAATAGCAATGGGGGTGTACATCCAAGGGTCTCTGCTAAAATTTTATAGCTTTTCCCTGAGACTTGCCATACCTGAAATAGAATTGATTCCTGGTGTTAATTATCTTCAGATTTTAGAACAGTGTTATGAAAGGTGTCTCTAGTAATTGTTAACGATTTGTAAGAAAACTGTTTCTTGAATTTGAAGGGGGGGGAGAAAAAAGAAGACATTTTTTGGCAGTCCTTTAGAAATAGAGTGATTTTGAATAATGCTCACCAATGATGGCTGTGTGGGTTAGAGTTGTGTAAACAGCTATTAATTCAGTTGTGGTATGTGTCAAAATATGAACATTATTTTAGATGTTTCATCTTCAGCCACTTACCAAACATCATTTAGCTTTTTTGTCTAGTGTGGTTGGTTAGAATTCTGCCCTTTCTCCTGCTGAAGAATGTTTGTCAAACAAATCAATCATAGTCCCTCATTGAGAAAAAGACATGGGATGAGGTATCAGATCCTTTGGGCACTCTTTTCTGTGGTCACAGCCTACAATGAGCCCATTTAAAAAGTTGACTTTAAAGGAGAAAAGTACCTTTCACTTGCATCACAGTTATATGTCACAAAGGATATTCACAATGTAATCTATGAATATGGGTGTTCTATTTTTTATGGCAGCTGATAGTCTTTTAAAAATCCATGGGCCTTTAGGATTTAGTATTTTAGGATATAGTATTTTAAATGAGAACTACTTCCAATTGCCTTTTTAATTCCACTTCTCTTTCTGATAGAGGCTGTATACACCTTCAGAGTGAAGTGGAGGATTGATCCAAAATGGACAATTCAGAAATAGTTTTGCCTGAGATATCTTTGCTTATTGAAATTTTCCCATTAGTTCTGTTATTTTCCATTTTAGCCTGACAAATTTAGGAATAATAATATTAAATTATGAAGAAAATTATTGGGGGGAGCTCATTTCAAAGAAGAGTCACTTGAAAGTTCATATAGGATGGATATAGGCAAAACATTTTCAATTAGATCCATACAAGTTCCTTTTTACATATTGGATCCAATCTTAATCTCCTTAATTTGAAGTTCTCTATCAACTGACTTCACTTAACCTATTCAGCATCATTTCTTGTCCTTGAATTGATTCAAGCTTGTCACCTAACATTTCCTGCACAATTGTGTGTGTGCTGTATCTCTATACCTAGATTGTAAGCATTTTGAGGGGTTGGTTGAGATTATCTACTTTTGCTACCTTGGCTATTGCTACACAGAGAGGCAAAATTACTTATTTTTCATTCCTTCAGTACTTGTATATTATAAAGGCTGTATCTTAGCATTGCTTTAGCATTACCCTCCTAGTACTTTCCTGCATGTTTTATATCCCAACACTGGCTGTAATCTATATGAGGATAGGGATGACATTTTCAATTTTTTAGGATAACTATTAATAACTAACATTTATATAGTATTTTAAGGATGGCAAAATGTTTCCTCCAAGCAACTTGGTAAGGAAAGCAGTGGAAGTATTCTTTTCTTCATTTTGTAGATAAGGAAACTGAGGCTTCTAGAGATTAATTTGCTTACAATTACATAGCTATTAAGAGTCTGAGGTAGGGTTAGAATTGAAGTCAAACCAGTCCACTGCTCTATCTACTCTGCAATGCTGTTTTTAGAGTTATTACTTTATTATACATGTAATTAGAAAATTAATAAGCATCTGTTGTTGTTAGTCCTTTACTCTAGAAAAAGATGCCCCTTAACTCAATATATTATGTATGTGTTTGAATCAATGACAGAGACTAGTAAAGGGGAAATGTAGCTTTATGTGTATTACATGAACAAATGAATGATTTTCTTCATATCTGGCACCTCTATAAGGATAGAACTGGAAGAAGGGACAGAAGTAAAGATTTTAGAAATTAAGTTTCATGTTTGATATGTAATATTGACTCAGTGCTACATTCAGTTGCAACAAATGATCACACTTCATCTTAATTTCAAGCAGGTGAAATTTACATGGAAACTTTGACAAGAGTAAATAAAACTTTCCCATTCACACTAATTAGAAACGGCACATTCAGAACTGCTGCACGCAATGCTGATTTCAAATTTTCAGTGAAGTAACTTTCATTGATTACCCAGGTAAAACGATATTTTGGTCTAATTGGACATATTTTCTATTTTTGTTTTTTCCTATGTCTGCCAGGCTCTGAGGGTCAAAAGTTGATATGCTGAATTATTACAATACAGGAACACTTTAGGAACTTGATCAACATTGAACAGCTTAAGTTTACAGAGAACCTCTGAATGCTAATTGTGCTTAATTCAGATCTGGATGAGATTATTTGATCACGTCCTCAACAGCTTTGCGTTAGAATATGACAGACGCCGTTGTGCATACACACTTCTATATATATATATAAAGAATATCATTCAATTTCCAGGCTAAGGGAGGTCACAATAAATTAGAAAGTGAGATCTTGTGAATTTGCGATCTCAACTCCTCATCTAAACTCACAGTTATAGTCTCCTATAGGAAAACAAAGAAACGACAAAGGTCAGAATTCAAATATCTAGCCCTTCTAAGGGCCAGAGGAAGAATTTATCTCTGTCTGACTTTTGAAGCTACACCCAGTGTAGTCTTAAATGTTGTAAGCAATGCAACCACTGTCTTGAGAGACTATTCTCCAGTCTAATGGATCTCATTGTCAGGAAATGGTTTTTGATATTCAGCCAATACCAAGGTTTCCAGAAACAAGTTTTATTTTCACATATCTCTCCTTTAATATTCATGACTAACATAGACATTTCATTTATGCTCTTATTTTATTTTAAGCTTATGGAAAAAGGAGGAAGAGGAGGTTGACTCCATTTTAGAAAAATGATCATCTACATTAAAGGAGACGTATGGACAACTGCTTTTGTCTTTTGAAATGGATAAATCTTTACAAAGGAGAAACAGCTCAAATGGTTGGGAAGATCTAAATAGTGCATAGGAGCTGCCTCTCAAAGTTCACTAAACTAAACGTACAAGAAGACTACTTCAGTTTTAACAGCTTTAAGATTCTTTGCATTGCCATCATTCACTGGTAACCCGGGAGGTTTTACAGCCTTTCAAATCCTAGAATTCTTTCAATCACTAGATGCCTTAAAGGGACAGAAGGCCTTAAAATGTGCTCCCCATCTCCCTAGTTGAAAAAGATACATAGACAGAGGGGGAAAAGTCAAACAACAATACAAAAAAGCATTAATGCAAAGAACAGTGGGGTCTCTCCCTAATTTGACTTTCTCTACAGGTGGTCTGCAGCTGCATCCAAACAGGTTACTCCATTGCCTTCCCATGAGCATGACAACAAAGTGCTATCTGTATTCACAAGAATACATTTAGTGGCATGAACTGATTCAGGTCTAAAAATAAGAAAAAAGCATTTTCCAGCATAGCCTGAGGTAACTCCCTGCGCCAGCAGAAGACAGTAGCGCTCTTGTCTCCCTGGCTGTGAGTGAAGATAAAGGCTATCAGAAACCTACTTCACATGACTCACTAAGGCCCAGTGCCAGCTAGGCGTTGATTCATTCTGTTTGTATCAGCTTGTATCCTATTGACTATAGCAACAGAGCAGACAAAATCAATAAGCAATATTCTGTTTTCAATTGACTTCAAGGTAAATCACATTGGTCTCCAAGATTGATATACCTGTTCAAATAACTGTTCTCTCCTGCTGGACAAAATAGATTTAGAGCCAAGACCAGCTGAACTGCTCTAGCAGAGTGAAAAGTGTAAGGATGGGATGCCCAGTTACAACATTTTTATGAAAACCTGCTATGCTACCTTGATCAAGTTCAGTAAAAAGCTGACACATGTAGCCTGTCTCTATCTAGACACATATAGATCACAATAGGCATGATAAGAACAAGATGACAACTAGATCAAAAAATGTATTTGTGGGAAAGAACTTGTCTTTTACAGTGTAGATGACATTTATTAAAAATTCACTTGTAAAATGCTTTCTGAATAATATTCCTTGTAAAATGCTTTCTGAATAATATTCCTATTATGTTGGAATGTTCAAAATCAGAACAGCATTTCCATCCCCTTGGTCTTGCCATGCCCTGACAGAATACACCCAGTGATAGTGCCACTTTTCTTCCATTCCCTCTTTATATGTCTACTATACACTTAACATATTTCCTCTGTGTGTGTGTTTAACATTCTTTCCTCTACCCTTTGCCAGAAAGGTGGGAGCTTGGGAGGGGCGGTCTCTACCCAGGTCTGCCCCAATCTTTCCACAAGGATTTCCCAGGGTGGCAGGTTGAGGGGGAGGGTGGGATTGTATGTAGAACACAGTCATTATTCCCACTCTAGGACCAAGTGTGTCATTTCTGAACTATTCAGTCACTACTGACCCAACGAATGTGAATTCCAATTCTGTTTCTAAATATAGGGCTTCTGAATGGTTTTATTTGTTGTACTGCTACATAACTGATCTGTCTTCTTTCTGAACTTTTAATAACTATGACTTTTCATGTCCAGTTAGAAAGGCATACAAGATTATTTTTGTAACATGTACATGACAACCATTAGTTAAAAACTTTTCTCTGGTTTTGACACACAGATGGTTCCAATTTCTCCCCTTATTTCACTTTAAACCTCCACCTATAGTGTTTTTATGAAGATACATTATTATAGAGTACCTCATAATAACATGCTTTCTGCTGATGCATGCCAAAAAAACACTGGTTGACTTGCAATTTGAATCCAGTACAGAGAAAAACAAGAATGGATCTAATAATGATTAGTGCAAGACTTAATGTTTTATGACACGTGAAAAAAAATCCAGGCTCTGTATCTTGTAAGGAGGTAAACTCAAATGAATATTAGCCAATGTTTATCATTAAGAGAAGTCACAGAAACGGAAAAGGAAAACAAGCAACATATAACTCAAAAGGTGAGCCACCAACCTTTCCTGAGAAAAGTTGCAAGCAATCAAACAATGATAAAGAGGAAATTTAAGCTGTGTAATTAAGCTGTCTGATTTCAAATGGGACACATTTAATGGAATATAGGTTTTTTTTTTTAAGTGGAACCTTAAAAAAAAGTAGAAACTATATATGCTCTATATTTTACAAACCTTTGCCATTAGGCAAAGTGGAAAAAGTAGGTAACATGATGTAGATTGAAGACCATCCTCAGTCAGGGAGATGTGGTTTCAATTGCTATCTCTGACACATGCTGCCTCTGTGACCATGGCCAAATCATTTAACCTCTTGGTGCCCAAGGCAACTAAATACATGTTACAGACCAATTTCTCATTGGCATTGGTGGTTAAAAATTCCCTTCAACAATGAAATTATAGATCTTGATGAAGAAAAAAGAGGAAAAGCAAACACATTTGAAACTCTCAATGCTATTTTGTGACACGGATAAATATTTTCCGAGACCTTCTCTTCTTTCTCTAAATTCTCTCTCAGTAAGCTCTCAGACTCTATGCAGATGACTCACAGATATACCCAGCTCTAGTCACTTTCTTTGACTTAGGTCTCACACCCCAGTAGCCTACTTGATTTACAACTCAATATGTTAAAAAAGAGAACTAATGATCTTTTCCTTCAAACTCTTCAGTTTTCCAAACATCTCTATTTCTGTTGAAGGTATCACCATCCTTCCAGGCTCCCAGGTTCATAACCTTGGCATTGTTCTTTACTCTATTCCTTCACCTTATTTATCTAATCAGTTGCCACATCTTGCTCTTTTTTTTTTAACCAATAATATCTCTCACACCTGAACCTTTCTCTTTACTCATAAAGCTACCACATTTGTATAGAACTCTCATCTAGATTAAGCAATAGCTCCCTCTTTGTTCTCTCTGTCTCAGGCTTCCCTTCAAGAACATCATCCCCACTGTTGCCAAAGTGATTTTTGGTAAGTTCAAATCTGGCCCCTTCTCCACAAGGGTTGCTCTTATCTATGCTGGGCTGGATGCAAAATTATTAGCCTGATTCAAGTGGGTGATGGAAACCTTAATGTCTTTAGATAAAAGACATAGTATATATAGATAGTGCTTTAGTGAGGTTTTAAAATCTTTCCAGTTCCCACTTAGATGGACCTTGTGCCCTGTTTATACTGACTCGTCACTACCAAAGCAACCTTTCCAGTACTAGGAAGAGGAGATTTTGGTGAAATGGCAGTAAGGGTTATAAGCAATGAATTTCAAATCTATATTAGAAACAAAACTAGAGATGCTTTCATATTTCAGCAAAACCATAAATATATTAATAATAATATCAAAAGAGATAACTGCAGGCTTTTCATGGACCATTAGTGTTTTGAGAATCACATTTAGATAATGACAGCTATGCCATATTATCAAAGTAGGACACAGGTACTTTTAATTTTTTGTTATTCTAATTGAGGAAAAATATATACTTTAACCATTATTCATAAGATTGGGGGGTTGACATTCAATTTTTCTTGCTGACACATGAGAGAAAAAGAATAACCCACTATGAATTTGATATGAAAATCCTGCCATGTACTTAATTAAGTAGAATTAAACATCAAAACCAAAACTAATAATTGAACTTGATTGAAATTATGTTTAGAATGGTGACAGCATGTAATCATTCACATATACCTTTTTGCTTTTCAAATAACCTTTCAGAAGCAAAGCAGTATTTTAGTTAGGCATCATTAAAAAAAGAACTATCTAAGACCTTGCTACAATGATAAAAAAATGGTCTACTCATGTTTTGTTCCTGCAGTTATAGAACAACAACAAAACTAGATGAAAGTAGGACAGAGAAAAAGCCCTCACCTCTTAAATTTTGTGATGATGAATCCAGCTCTATGTTCTCCACTGGATTAGAAGCTTCCTCAGAGTATTTATCTATCCTATATATCCTTGCCTTGCCCCACAGAACTCTAGTGACATATACATACACAAACACACACATATGATTATTTTGAAGAAAGATTGTATAAAGGAAAGGGGCAATCAGTTGGAGTGGAAATAGCAGAAATGATCACAGAATTGAGCCATGACAGTCTTAGTCTCATGCCTTGTTATGGCATTCCATTGAACCTGAGTTTTCACATACTGTGCCAATGGATCACAAACAATTTTAGGAGATGGGTAAGAGTATCTGTCATCTGAAGGCTAGCTTAATTAAGTGTATAGAGGCCTTTCACTGTATAGTTGGCCTCCAGATAATGATTTGGGGAGATGGGAGGAAAAGCAAATCATGAAGGCTTGTGATCTGATTCTGTGAAAGGAGTAGACATAATGGACTCATGAAAGGAAGTGGTAATATTAAGCACTCAAATATGTTTTGAATAAATGAAATAATTCTCCACCTCAAATGACATTTTTAAAAGTTAAAACTGCTATGAGGGGGAAAATACAATTCTCCAGATAAAATATTTGAGCTTTGGATTCGAAGGCATCTCAGTTTTCTATTATATGCACGTTCCCATCACTGCACTATGCTTGGAATTCCAAATGTGGAAGAGCTATACCATGAGGCCCTGTAACTGCAAGATAATGGAAACTCTATTGAAGAGGGAGACTTTTTTTCCACTTGGACCTGGGCACAGAGTCAAAAATCTAAGTTTAACTTGGTGATATTTAAAAATGCGTAACATGCAAAATTCTATAATCATTCTGTTTCTCAGCAAGTGAAAATAGAAGTCTACTGCATAGTATGTGTCAATTTGAAAATATAGCTAAATCAGGCCAAAAAGAAAGTTTTAAAGTAAGTAACCTAATAATAAAATCACAGATGCCACATATGCCCAATGTGCCTAACTGGACTCCGAGGGGAGGGAAGATCAGCTGATAAAACTCAGACAAGGGAGCTGAAGCCTGCATCTGACCACAGCTCCTCAACTTCTGGTGTACAAGATGTTGTGGGTCACAGCCACAGCTAAGGTGACATGAAAATCGAGAGATGCCCTATTCACCACAATGATGACACAAGGGGAGAAAGACCCAGAATCAAATGTGGTGAATGCTGTAACTATATCACTCTTCCCACCCTCAATAAATCTCTCCTAGAATTCACTTTACTCTGCTTGCTCACCATCACATTTAGGCCCATTTGATCAAAAATCCACCAGCCACTTTCCCGCAATTTAGATCCCTTATATAGTCTGAAAGAAGGCCTGGTGCACCAGGGACCGCTTGTTTCTGCAGATCCTGGCACTTTCATAATTAACAATCTGCATCTGGTTCAAGGGTGGCAATAGTACTTTGAGGTTTGTCCATAGGGGAAGAAGACTGTCCTCAGCATACTGTCCCAGGATAGTATTACTTCCTAAATGACCTTCCCATGTTTTCAGGTAAGAGTTAAATTCTAATACAGAGAAGAGCACTTAACTGTCCTGCATAGGTACAACCCAGGTTGGTAACAATGGCAGAACTCCAAAATTATCTAGATACTATTTTGTATATATTTACATAGGCATTCTTTGTCTCCTCTGTTAGAACGTAACTCTATAGGGCAAGACCTGTTTCCTTTTTGTCTTGGTATCTCCTGTGCCAGCCCAAAGTTACAACTTCTGTACTGTTGAAAGACTGGCTGCTGCTGACATTTGAAATTAGAGTGCTGCCACCAAGGGATAAAGAGCACCCCTGAACACTGGACGATTATTAGCTTTTTTCTCATAATCTAATAATAATAGTCTCTTAATAATTATTAATAACCAACTACCATTAATATCAAATGAGAATATTTGTTAAGTGCTTATCATAATAGTGTTTGGTACACAGTAGGTACTTAATAAATGCTTATTCCATTCCCTTGTTTGTGAAGGGGGAAAGAACACTATTTAGGATGATACTGTTAGTTTCCTAAAAACGTTCTGTCCTACTTTAAAGGCCTGATGTCTCTACCTTAATTACAGTTCTGCTTCTGAGCCCTTTTCTGTCTTTGTGATGCCTGAGGGTCCAAGGTACTGAAACCAGAACTTGGAGGGAGCTTCGAGGTCATATGGTGCAATTTTCCCCTTTCCAAACCTTCTTTTATGTCATGAAGCTTTTAACAGTATCTTTTAACCTTTTGAATATGATGTTTTCTTTTCACTCAAACCACAATAACAATTAAAAGAAGTCTAGAGAATCGCCTGAACTTTTTGTATTCTCAGAAATACACATGAAACCAAGTTATCTTCTTTTGTATTTTTATTAGCTTAGGGAACTTTGTGGAAGAAGACCTGTGGGACTGAGTGAAAAAATATAAATTGCAGAAGATCTTGAAGATATTTTTAAGGACAGTTAATGAACTTAGGTTGTTTCCTAGTAAAATTTCTTAGTTCTATTTTAACGACTTAATAAGAATTTTTCATAATTAACCTATTAATTGTTTATATGCAAAGTGTTGTCCTAAAAATTTAAGTGAATTAAAAATTTTCCTTGTTTTTTTTCTATTATAGATTTGCTTAGTTGGCCAATTTTCCTTTGCAAAGGCATCAGGGTAGCCTTTTTGAGTGATCAAAAATTTCAAATTGACCAAGAAATCTTATCATGGTCCCAAACTGTCTGCTGCTGCAAAAGCCCATCTCTTTAACAAGAATAACTGCAAATGATGACTGAAAATCATGATACCCTTATCTTAGAAGAATTAAAATGACAAGTTATCCAAAAGTGCAATCAAAAGATAAACAGCAAGTATAGGTAGGCTTCACTATGTTACCAATGATTACGTGTGTGAAACAAGTGTAGAAGTATAAGACACTGATTACATTAATAACTAAGGAAAAAAGGTGCTGTAGTCATGTGTTTAGAATAAAATGAGAGGCAGCAGCTAGATAAGGTAGTTGTGCAGTGGTACCACTGAGATATTTTTAAAAAAACAACATGAACAAGAAAAAGTCTTTCACTGTATTGAGTGGATCGTCTCTTGAACATTTATGAAAAACGTGGGCAAGAATTGGCCGGTACGAGAAGGCATGAAGAAGCTGTACGTTGCATTGTTAGAGGGAGTATACCCACTGGTTAAATTATGGGTGCCTCAAAGTACAAATTGGCATAATCTGAATTAATAAGTTTTTATTATAACTATGAAGCACCTCATGAGCACTCCTCATCAATCTGTAATTGCAGTTAAATGTCCCAGAGAATGATTATCTCATATTCAGGGTACTTTGGGCATTTATACTCTTAAACTTATACTTCATTGACTACCACCAATATATTCACCTTTAATAAGTAGACAAAAGACATACTTTACTCAAAGCCAGGTCATTTAATGGAACAGGATAGTAAGAAAAAGAGCAACAAAACATCTTACCATAAACTGGGAGAACACCCTGACTAATACACCCAAAATCATCTAGAAGAGTGGATGCAGCTCACAAATAGCAAGGTGCATATTTAGGGAACAGGTGTGACTAGGGAACATGTAGGGAGGGAAACACACATATGGTCATATGGTCAAACAATGAAGGAAATGGGGTAATTCCCATCTCCAGTTTTACATGGCTATAATACTGCTAATGTCTTTGCATTATTCCTTTCCTTTTACTGGTTCTTCTAATGTTTGTTGCATAGTCTCCTCAAGACATTCCTCCAGTGAACACTGGTTGACTGTTGGCTCCACTGCCTCCAGCTTCTGACTTGGTTGAGATCCTCAGTAGCTAATGTTCTAAGTAGGAGAATGTACAGGAATCATGTGAACTGTTTTCCTGTTCAAGGAACAGAATGAATCAGGGACTTTTTTCTTTTTAAAGTAGATCTAATGACAAGAACTTTTGAATTATGGGATACTCATCAGGAGATCTTCAGAGCTGAAATTCCTCCAGAAATCTTTTTCAGTCAGAAGGCTTAGGAATATGTAATCTAGAGAATTCATAGTAACATTTTCCTCTATACAGGAGGTTGGGGTTCAGGAAGTATTTGAATTTCCTTCTCAGCCTTCAGGCAAACATGTGCTATAGCCATGTGCTTCTACTATAAAATGTCACTGCTGACTGGAGGGAAGAAGCTCCTACCCCAGTGTTTTTCCCTCTGGAAGAAGTACAAGTAGTGAAAAACTACCAGGTTTCATAACAATTCATTCCAGGGATGATTCCTGAACACTGACTTCTCAAGCTTGCTATTTCAGAGTAGGACCAGCTTGGTTTTTAAAGCCTACCAAGGTCACGACTGATCCTCACCCAGCCAATAACTAAAAGTTCCCCGTGTTCCATCACTTGCCTTTTCCAAGGCCTAATGATCAAATTGTTCAGCAAAACTTCCCAATTTGATCAGGGACTGTCATTGTCTATCTCTTTTATAAGACAGAATATAACATATTGTTAGAACAAGTTAGATTTCCATAGAGTATAAAGGATGATACAGAAATACAGAAAGCCTCTGATAATGCTTTTGAATGTGTTATATATACATATGAATATATATGTATGTATACATGCATATGCATATATATATAAAACATAATATATTCATATGTACATGCATATATATGTATACTCAGATGTCCAAAGTTCCAAAGTCCATTGGTATAGGACTCTTTCCTTATTGGTGGAGATCAATTCCCTGTGACTGCATAAGAAGTAGGTTAGAGTTGATGAGAGTAGGCTCTGTGGGTGTGTGTGTGTGTGTGTGTGTGTGTGTGTGTAATATATGTGTTTATGAACAGTAAAACTTTTTTTGCCTTGACTTACAGCTTTTTAAATACACATATTTTTGTATATCAGCAACTCATTCTAAAAAGTGTTTACCTGACTTTAGAATGTCTACTGGATGGTTAAAAAACCTTAGTTTTGAAGTGGTCATCTATATTTAAACCTTGATCAAGTGTTTAGATGCAGAATCACTGTGCCAATTTAAAACCCTGACATTTTAGCTTTTAGGATAGATGTATACGAAAAAGTTTCAGTAACCAGCTATGAGCCTATATAGCATAATTAGGAAAAAATTCATAGCATGGGTACCTTTCTGACCAGTACAAAGTGAAGCTTCCAGTCTCTTTATGGTTCATTTTCTGGCATACTGAACACACCAATTAGGGTTGATATGTCTCTAAATGGACGAAGTAGGATTACATCTATCACCATATTAAATTATTCTGAGAGGGTCTGATTTTGATACCATTGTCACCACAGAGTATGTTTAAGAATGCTTATGCAAGGCTATCCACTTTTTCATACTAAAGACTTTGTTTTAATCCTTGCTTTGATCCTAATACTTTTCTACCCTAGTATTACCTCCTTACCATGGTAGGTCTGGATTTAAATGTGGACAGATCAGGAAACCACCTACATAATAAGACTTGAGTGACATTGGGGATTCTCAGATACCCCCAAAGATCTCTCATATTTGAGGACTGATAACCAAAATCCTTTAGTGAGAACAGAGCTTAATTTCTTATCTTGATGAAAATTTCTGTAGGTTATAAGACCAACATTTTAAGATGATGGTGACAGCAGCTACGTGGTACAGTGGATAGAGTGATAGACTTAAGTTTAAAGCTGGCCTCAGACACTTAATAGCTGTGTGACCTTCAAGTCACTTAACCTCTGTCTCAGTTTCTTCAACTATAAAATAATGGGAATGATAACAGTATGAGCTGCCTAGGGTTGTTGTGAAGGTCAAATGACAATAATTGGAAATACATATTTAGCCCCTGGCACATAATAGGCACTATAAAATATTAGCTATTATTATTATTTTTAGACATTGACTCCTTAATATGAATATCATTCAGATTTTCCCCCAAGAACAAATGTTAAGAGTGAATGGAAGGAAGAACGTTTAAGGAGGAGTGGAAAGAGATGTAATTAAATTTGGGTAAGTAAAAAGATAGCTTTCATCCTATTTAAAATGTTTCTGAGGGATGGCCCACCTTGAATAATCTCTATTACATTTGGATTTTTTGAGCATAGGTAAATGAGGATGATATTTCATTGAGATAACAATGATTAGAACCAAATTAATCTTCATTAGACTAAACTGGTCATTTTTATTCATTCTTAGGTAGATAAGAAGGATAATTAAGATGGCAAAACCTAAGAGTTAGTAGGATTACTTTCCCATTTAGTGCCTAAAAATCAATAGGTTAACCTAGACCAGCTCTTCTATACTCACTTACCTCATTGTGGGAGACATAACTGAGCAGGAATCTGGTGACCAAACATGCATGAGGTGTAGAGTAGGGTAAGAGAATGTAGAATGTGGCCAGAGGGGGGCACCAGTTGAAGAAGAAAAGGGTAGAGGTAGAGAAAAAGAAAAGGGTTAATGGTTCTTGGCTAACTGGATTTGTTTTCCCAGGCCACTGAATTGTGGTGAGAAACCTGGGATGATCATACCTTCTAGTACTCTGTATCTTCTGCACTCATTTATGTAAATAAAAATAGTAAAAACAATAGGAATCAAGAATTATTCTTGAGTGCCTACTACGTTCCAGGCACTGTGCCTGGCATTTGTGGTGCAAGTACAATGAATGATATGATCTCTACTCCTAATGAGTTTACATTCTGAAAGGGGAAATAAGTAACATAAAAATTTATATAGCAAAAATATAAAGTTGATAGATATAGCAATATATAAAGTAGTTTGATACGATGTAGTGGGAGGGGGCCACTAGTAGTAAAGAGTATCCAAAAAGGCTATATGCATAAGATCATTCCTGAGTTGCCTCTTAAAGGAAGAAAGGGACTCTATGAGGCAGAAGTAAGGAGGAAATACATTCCAAGTATGGAGGATGGTCAGTGAAAAAGGGATAGAAGAAAGGAGATTGAGTGTTAAACGTGAGGAACACCAAGAGAGCCAGTTTTGTGGAATCACAGAGCACAGGAAGGAGGATGAAAGTCCAATGAGACTAGAAACCTAGTTTGGGGCCGGAGTGGGTAGAAATTTAAAAGTTAAGCAGAGGAACTTATATTTTATCCTTGAGACAATAGGAAGCCATTGGAGTTGGTTGAGTAGGAAAGTCACATGGTCATAGTTGTGCTTAAGGCAGTATTTGTGATGGATTGGGGTAGTTTGAGAATTGAGGAAGGGAAATCAATTAATCCCCAGATGTCTGGGTCAGGAGCTGAAGAGAAGTGAGACAGCAGTATTGGGAGACTGAGAAAACCAGAGTGTATAATGTGGTTTCCTCCATGTCATAGTGGGAAATGGAGGTTTGAAATCACCCACCCACATTTCTTCTTTACAATCCTGGATTTGAATTGTTTTCAGAAAAAAAGGAAAAGTTTAATTTAAGCACTCAAACTGTATTTCTGAAATCTTTGACCTGCTAATAAATCAAAAACTGAATAAGTTACCAAGAAATAGGAGTACCGGACATTTAACCTTATAAGGTGACTTTTAATAAAGGTATTTATTCCTATGGTTATGCATAAAGAAGTATGTACAGTTAAGCCATGCTGGTATATGTGATTAGGGTTCATTTAAACTCAGTAGGAATAGGAAGAGATTGGAGTCTCTGGGTGTGTGGAATCACAAACCTTAATAGTCTAATGGGATAAATGCAAATACTTCATCCTCTAAACCAGTGGTTCTCAGCCTTCCTAATGCCGCAACCCTTTAATAGTCGTATGTGGGTGTGTCTGCATGTGGGCAGACCCATCTGGAGACTGACAGAAGAGGTTCCTAAGACCATCAGAAATATGTGTTTTCAGATGGTCTTAGGTGACCCCTGTGACCCCTGTGAAAGAGTCGTTCCACCCCAAAGGGGTCGTGACCCACAGGTTGAGAACCACTGCTCTAAACTAATAAGACAAGCTTGTACTATCACACACAAAGTGCCAGGAGATGAAAGTACCCATTCCCTGAGTACATAGAGAGTTTGGCATTTCCCTAGAGTGACCTCTAGTATGGGGAAGGGTATATAACTACTAGAATGTATGTGGAATTGCCATCCCTTGGCCCTTTTCAATGAAAGGGTACGTGTGTAGTAGCATCCTATGATGATGCAAAAAAAAAAAAATCAATAAAAATAGTTACAAAAAGAAGATCAATAAAAAGATACAAGGTAATTCTTATAGAATATATACAGATACACAGACATGATACATATCTATACATACATACATACATACATATACATACATGTGTATATGCTTCCCTCACGTATGCTTCCCTCACATAACCTTAGGTTGTGCAGGTAAAAGACTATGACAGAGCCTCAACTCTTCCTGGTTGCTGTACCACCGGGCATCTGCTTATAGAGTTAACCCCTAAGCAATGCCCTGGTTGTACTTCCATACTTTAGGTGAGATGAAGTCCATAAATCTTAACAGTGTTGGGACCCTTCATAGGAAAGATATTGGCTATAGAGAAATTTGGGCCTCAGGTAGAAAGGAGAATTAGTTACATAAGACTCTCAGAATTTGCCTATGCCAATGTTCTGACCAAACCTTTTATGTTGTACTTCATGGGATGGGCTAGGGACCAGGTGAATCAGTGATATGGGGTCAAACTAGGAGGAAAGAAGAAATATAACCAGTGAGAGGAAGGCATATTCTAAAAGATTGGGGACAGTGAAAGATGGAAAACAGACCCAATTTCAGTGGATTTTCAGAATTTCCTTGGGATATTGGCCCAGCTGGTCATTTTAACCTTTATAAAGGCCACAGATCTTGCTGAAGCCCAGTGGTCTAGAGAAAATACGAAGTGGGCATTAAGAGGCAGGTGAAGAAACAGAAAAGTGAGAGATATGATTAAAAGCTCTCATGTACGGAAAGGAATAGTAGAATACTAAGAAGCTTGAATATAGTAAGTACATTATAAAAGTGTACTGATAAAAAGTAAAAAAAAAAGATGACAAAGGAAGGAAAAATGAACAAATAGTCTAGAGAAAAAAAGTTAAGAAAATGAACAAGACTGTATATAAAATGAAATGAGTAAAAACACCTTCAAAGGTTAGGAAAGAATTGTAATGTAATTGATAAGATCCCTAGAAATGGAATAAAAATAGACCTACAAAACTTCCAGGCTGTTTCATATGCATGACAGAATTTAGGAAATATAAAATACATAAAGACAGGGATAAGAGGTATCAAGGAAGAAATCAATAAGTCTAACAAGAGAATAATGACTTTAGAACAAACGATATAATCATCCTCCAAAGTAGTAGATTTAAAAAAAAGTCAGAATTGGGAACTGAAAAATAAAAAAGAAGAATAAAGGCAAAAGACAACAGGTTTGGAAGAATGCACAAGAGCTTTACAAAATATGAATAGTTGAAGATAAAATTTGAAATGATTCTCTAAAAATATAGTTTTTCCATTAAAAAACATTGGAAAAAATATATGAGTACCCAAATTCAGGAAATAACGGAGGAAAATTGCCCAGTGATATTGGAAGCAGATAGTAAAATGTAGATTGAGAAGGAACCATAGACTGCCAATAAAAAGTAATTCAGAATGTAACTTTCCCAGAAACAGTGATCAAATTTCAGAATTACAATATCAAAGAACAAATATTGCAGGCAGTCAAGGACAAGAAAAACTTCCCTTTCTTTCCAAGGAAAAACATTAAAAAACAGAATATATTATTCTGAAAAACAAAGGTTGGTTTGCTTATCATGCTGCAAAGCTGAGCCTAATAATTAATGAAAAATTGGACTTTGAAGGGGAAGCAGTTGAGTCATTCCTTCAAAAGGAAACAGAGGTGAGTAAGTGTATACAATACACAAACATTAAACTCCAGAAAAATACATAGATTGAGCCAAGCATGTAAGACTAAGAAATTAAATGAATATCTTCATGCATCAAAGGTTAGATAAGACTATGAATTTGCAAATTTTGTTGTGTTTTTTTTTTTTTTAACATTTTCTCTTTCAAATACCTTTTACATTGAGTGATGTTGAAATAACAAAGAGAATCTTTGAGCAAAATTATCTAAGGATCAAAAGACAGAAGGGAATAAAAATTTAAAAAAAGAAACAAGAGTGCAGGAGAATATAAATTAGCATTTCTGGGATAAAAAGACCTTATTTTCTCATAAGTAAATCAATATTTTTTTTTTGTGGTGAAAGTACAGAGAAATTCCTCCTGGTCAGAAAGAGGTGAGATATAGTATAGGGAAAATGGGAGAAGGCTGGTTAGAATTTGAGAGGATTTGTGAACATGAGGTTTTAACTTTCTTCTGGGAAACTTTAACTTCTGGGAAAGTAGGGATAGATAAAATGTTGGGGGATATGTCATAGACAGAGAAGTAGGATTTGAGTCCTTCTAGTGTGGGACCATGGTAAGGGATACTTTGGAAGATCCATAGAAAACTCTCCCTGAGGCAGGGAGGATGAGATAGAGATGGAAGCCTCAAAACAGCTTACGTATGGGGAAAAGTTTGGATATTTAAGAACAACTTCTTTAAGCATGATCTACTTATGGTCTTTATGAGTCAAGTTCTTGGGAGTACTTATCATTAGGGTGGAGGAAATCATTGAGACCTTAAGGGTATAAAAATTAGAGAGAGACAAAGGGAAATGGTTTGAGAAGATGGAAGTTGTGGAATCAGGAGAAATAAGTGATGAAGGAAAAGGGTAAAGGAATAGGACTGGAATCAGGAATATACTGGAGCCTGCTCCTCCTGGTTTGTTATGAGCATTTACAGCTCAGAAACAGTAAACACTACAAATAAGAGTTTCACTTATTATTTTTGTAAATCACCTAAACTTAAGAAAGTGATGTGGAAAATGTTAATAATGTAGATATAACATAAAAGTATGCATGCATGTATGTATGTATGTATGTATGTATGTATGTATGTGTATACCCTCCCCACTCTCCTGAGAGCTGGTTGCTAAATTTTTACCAGCACACCCTTGAGTGGAGTTCTTAGTCTCAAGTCATAGAATGATCTTCACTACATTGACTATGCCCATTAATTGATATTCTTAACAATGAGTTATTTTTCAGAAGGTCTAACCCCCCAACTATACCCCCAAATGATGAGAAGTAGAGAATGGAGGTTGAGGGGGAAAATAAACCTGTAATAGTACTGAGAGCTAGACAAGTTAGAAATGATAGCTAAGTAGTATGTGTGTGTGTGTGTGTGTGTGTGTGTGTGTGTGTGTGTGTGTGTGTATGAGAGGGAGAGAGACAAAGACAGAGAGACAGAGACAGAGACACACAGAGAGAACTAATAACACAGAGGGAGAAGTTCAAAGGAAAAAGACAACAGGTTTGGAAGAATGCACAAGAGCTTTAAAAATATGAATAGTTGAAGATAAAATATTAATTGACTCTATAAAAAGTATAGTTTTTCCATTAAAACATATTGGAAACAATATTTGAGTATTAAATTCAGTAAATAATAGAGGAAAATTGCCCAACAATATTGGAAGCAGATAGCAAAATGTAAATTGAAAAGGATCCATAGTCCACCAACAAAAAGTAATTCAAAATTTAACTTTCCCAGAAACAGAAATAAAATTTCAGAATTACAACACCAAAGAAAGTGAAGCAGTTGAGTCATTTCTTCATAAGTTAACAGAGGTAAGTAGTATATGGAATGGTCAAACATCAAACTGAAGAAAAATATAAAGATTCAGCTAATAATAAAAGACTAAGAAATGAAATTAATATCCTCATGCATCAAAGGTTTTTTTGGAAAGCAAATTTATTATAGTTTAAAATGACCACATTTATTCTAGAATTGTGTAAAATATAATATTATTTCAGATCCTGTGACAAATAAAAATTGGCACTGTTTGATGAGAATATAGACTAGGCCCTTTGTTAAACAAAACTTAAGTTCATGCTGACTGTAAAAGAAGATTCACCATTCTTACTAGACAGATTACAGATTGTTTCTGTCATTTATACAACTCAAGTTACTAGAAAATTTAAAAATTCTACAAGGCCTTTCTGTAGATTCTACACCATAGAAATGTGTCTTCATGATAATAAAGTGATAAAATGCTAACCTACTCCCTATCAGTTTTGGGATAACATGAGTTTGTGGAGAACGTTTTAAATCAGAAATACTGCCCATTTGAGGAGTGCTTTACATCAGCCTATTAGCAATCAAAACTTTTCTTTTCTGACTTGCTCACTCTTTAGGGAAAGTTATTTCTTTTCAAACGACCTGTGTAACTCTAAAACCCATTTTTTAATGTCCTGAGATATTCTTAAAGATCATTTGCTTTAAAGATCATTAGCCAGATTTGCAGAGGCAGAGAGAGACAGAGAAAACAAAAATAACCTTACACAATGACTTAAGGACTATAGGAACACAAAGATGAATACTTGCTGGGAACTTTCCCTCCCCTGTCCCCCATTTTACTATAAGCAAAACAAACTGGAGAGACTATGTGTGACTTTAAAAAAATAGAGGGAGGAATATAAAAAAGCTTAATGGAAAAAACAATTAGAACTTTACTAAGTGTGAATAAATTAAGATTCCTCAGTTAACAGGTTGTCGTGCTTGTACTTCATTCTTGAGAGGACCCTGACATCAGAGAAACGATGACATGACTTGTAATTGATTTTGATTTGAGTGAGAGAGGGCTGTGCAAGGTCACCAGCCTCACTTTATCCTCCAGAACCATCTGGGTCCAGTGGTCAGATATTCATCTGGACTACTGGAGATGGCCCAGGATGCAGTAGGAGACCTTGGCTCTGTAGACTAAGGCCTTTTCAGGTTCTTACTTTGAATGAGGTAATACCTATTCAGTGAATAGGCCTCTTTAGGAAGTGAGTCAAGGGATGGCCCCTTTAATTAAAAAAAAAAATCAAGCTGGGAGGGGAAGACCCTCAGGTTTGCAGGCCAAAAGAGACACAATTACTATTGATTTTCACTCTGAGCAAGGAGGGCCCAAAATGTAGCCATTAAGTGGTGCTTGGGCAGTGATGTATTGTGGTCCAGCCTATGAGCTCCA
This sequence comes from Pseudochirops corinnae, assembly GCA_028646515.1. Taxonomy (NCBI): domain Eukaryota; kingdom Metazoa; phylum Chordata; class Mammalia; order Diprotodontia; family Pseudocheiridae; genus Pseudochirops; species Pseudochirops corinnae. Next base: position 201,007,651 of record CM053588.1, on the reverse strand, counting down.
GAGTGAACTGGGTTTGTTCCAGAAGGAAAGGAGGGAGGGAACAAGCAAAGAAGGAAGGAAGGAAGGAAGGAAAGAAAGAAGAAATGAAGGAAGAAAGGAAGGAAGGAAGGAAAGAAGGAAGGAAGGAAGGAAAGAAAGAAGGATGGAGTCTAGCCAATAAACCCCAAGTTAACCAGGCAGTTTCCGGTCACCATAATTTACCTGTTTCTCTCAATCCAATCTTCCTGCATGGGGACCCAGTAAGTTGGGTAACTCAGATCTCCCCCTCCCTTTCCCTCTCCTTCTCCTTCTCAGTTAACAAGAAAATTAATGGAAAAATGGGTAAAAATACACAACAATTTTTTTTTATAAGTTGGAAGCAATATGTGACACAGGGTCTGCTGAATCCTTAAAAGAAAAGCTAGGTAAATTACAAAAAGTGATTCATAGTGACCTAACAATACTAGAAGACATTAAAATACTTCCCTCAGAGCTGGATAAATCCAACAGAAAGAAAAATTAAATGACCAATGGCAATTTCTGATTGGAAATATTAAAAATATGCACATTCCGTTGCATTCCATATTATCTTCATAAAACTGATCATGAGCTTAAACACTGAGGAGTCACATGCAAATACTTTTTAAAAAGCAGAAAAAAGAAACATCTTCTTTTGAGACCCTTACACAATAAATTAGTGAGATGTAGAGGAAAATGAACAAAAGAAAGAGATCTAAATGTAAACTAAGTAATGATCTCCTGGATGACTCTGCCAAGAAACAAATCTTAGGAACAATAAACAATTAAATTAAAGAGAATGATAACAATGAGAGTAAATATAAAAATTTATGGGATGTACCTAAAATAGTCTTCAGAGAAAAGTTTATATTTCTGAAAACTTATAGATGGATAAAATAATTCATCAATTAACTGATTATATAAAAAGAAAACTCAAAAATAAGCAAATTAAATCTCCCAAACAATTACAAAATAAGGAACCCTGAAAATTAGAGAAATAGAGAAACTTGAAAATAATATATAACTGATAAAATTAAAAGACTGATAAAATAAAAATAAAATATATAACTGTTAAAAGATTAAAAAAATAAAAAAGCCAGTAAATGGCTGCTCAAACAGTGCCCCAAACAAAATAGAAACATTCAAATAAATAAAACATGAATAAAATGAATTCACAACAAATAGGAAATAAAGAAAATTATCAGGAGTTATTGTACATAATTATATGTCAGTAAAACTGATAAAAAGTAAAACCCATAGGAAGTAGATATTATCTATAAAACGATTGTGAATTCAAATGAGCAAAATAAAAAATGGAGATCTTAAAGAATCAATATTAGAAAAAGAAACTGAATAAAGGAAAAAAAAAGAACTATGAAAAAGAAAAAGGTTTTCAGTCCAAATTCTGTACACTTATAATGACCTACCTTGGTTTCAGATAATAGAAATTGAAACATTATTCTCTCCTCTAGGCAGAGTTTGGATATTTTGGCAGCAGAATGTTATATACACTCTCAGATATGGTCCTATTTTCTATTGTTTCTCTTAACTACTTTTCTTTGTCACAATAAAGGGAACAATTCTAAAGGACAGATTGAGGCAGAGTAGTCACTGGGAGAATCCTGTATCCAGGAATGACTATGATGTAAAAACAAAACTAAGCAAAAACTTCAATAAAATCCAACAACAAAAAATGCAGAGGAATATGTTCTTAAATAAATGGCTGCAGGAAAAAAAGGAGGAATATGAATACCTCAGATGACAGATAGAGACTGGCAGTGAAGAAAACAGAATGATAATCACCCTATCAGACCTGGTCTATGGGCTGATTAGAGAAAAAGACAAACTCACAAGAGGTGGGGGTTAGGGCTCTATGAAGCTATTTCTCTTTCTTTGTTCAGATATTTCATGACAAACTCTGCTTAAATATTTCTGATTTGGAGATCTTCAGTGGAGGTACCAAGATATCCCCCCAAAATGTCTTAATATCTGGTCAAATCAAGCTGGTTTGTCAGAAATTGATTTGGTGAATATCTAACATGCCCACTCTCGGATTTAATGACTTTTAATCAGACTTGGGCAAACTTTAAGACAGTCTGGTTAAGTATTTATCCAATTAAACTCTTTAAATGTTGGTAGACTAGAAGGCAAATGTATGAACTGACAACATCCATAGCAAGGCAGGGATATTCTGCATTTTGCTCTTTGATAATAATACAACCTGACACAATCCAGGAAATTTTAAGACAAAGTTGACACGCCATCATTTGCTGGCACGGTTGTGTCCTTTCTTCAAAATGAACAACTTAAGCAGGGGGAACTATTATCGAGGTTAAGGTTGACATTGTTGACATTTGTCACTTCGTGTCATAACCTTAATAATATTTAAACATATTCATGGAGGAAGGCTTACTGATTGTTCAAAACATAACTAAGAATTCTGAAACCTGCAACCTCTTGAAACATTTGCTCCATCAGCAATCAACACATCAGATTTGCTTTGAGAGGTAAGTATTATCTGTCATGCTCCATAGGGGGAAAAATAAAGACAGCTTTTCTAAGGTCTTTGATTTTCTTTTTTTATTATTATTATTCCTTTGTTTGCAGAGCTTACTTACATCAGTAACTAAATATGCTATGAATTTTTCTTTGTCCTTCATCAATCAAAGCAGATCAATTATAAGACCAGTGAAACTGGATCACAACTCCTAGCTACATGGTCATATTACCACTCATATTATTACTAAAAGCCACATCTATATTCCAAACTGAGATACTATAACCCCTTTGTCATTTTCCAATAAAAAAGACCATACCAAATAGGCAGAGCACACCGTAATTAGCAGCTGGCAGAGAAAGCTGTAAATCTGTATGAGTTCTGAACGATTTGCTTACATTGTTGCTTTGTTGACAAATGACGCTGTACATGTTAATGTTCCTGAAATGTCCCCATTGCACCTGACGTGCCAATAAATGCCAGCCAGCTGTATGAATTATGGAAATAAGATTTTTGTTTATGAAGGTATCCCAGACATTTATTTTACAGCATTCCTCTCGACAGATTTAATGTCTGGAGTTACATTGAGAAGATATTTGCTACCTGACATAATGGATAATGGATAATGGAAACCTTAAAGGCTCTGTTATTTTTTTCTTTTAATGATGAGACTAATATATGTATATGTATATGTATGCATATATACATATACATACATTCACTGTACATGTACATGTACACATGCTACATGTGCATATACATTTAAATTTGCCTAGTAACCACATATTTTGCTCTCCTTTTAAAACATAGTATTTGAAATGAAATGTTATTAGATTTCCTTTAAAGACTGGATAGCACAGGCATGCATCTTTTATTTAATGATAAAGAATATGTCTAGCAGCAAGTAAAATAAGGCTGTTCTATAGAGAGACATCCATTTGCCTTCTAAAAGTTTCCCTTTCGCCAGGTGGCCAACAATTATGTTCCTAGCACTTTTGTGAAACCAAAGGTGATAATTCTAGACTTTTGAACTAGATTTAAACATGCCTCAAACTAGAAATCTGTGATCTTTTCATTATTTTTATCATTTATCTGCATATAACATATGTATTATATTTGGACAGCATTCTTTTGTGTGTATATTGAGATATTGTATCACAGATGGTCATAGGTAGAAGGGACCATGGCATTTACTTAGCCTACCCTCTTGCAGGTGAATAAACTTAGGCTCACAGAGGAGATGCAACTTGTCCACAATCATAAAGCCAGGTTGTAACAACTTTTGGACTTAGAACATAGATTCAGTGTTCACTCCATCAAATCATCCTGCCTCTCATTGCTTTACTATTGTGATCCCATCCTTACATGTATATATATATCCATTTTCCCAACTTGATTTTAAATTTTTCAAGTGCATTTCTTTCTGCTTTCTCTACTAGTGTAGTAAGAGCTCTAAATACTATAGATGCTCATTAAATACTTGTTGATTAATCACACCCACTCAATGTCCAGAGGATCCTTCTCCCCCAATCCAGTGGAAGCTCCATAAAAGTCTAATGAAGGACTATATATAGAAAGAGACTGTATCTCTCTCATTGTGCAATGAGCCACTTGAGTCTTGCACATGATAAAGTCTCTCTTTGCAAATTCTATTCTGATGCTCCATTCTGATATGAAATTGACATCTTGAAGGTTACATCACTAGATGATAAGTTTTGAAAGGTCCTACTATGCTGAAAAGGTTTAGAATACAGACCATGAATCAATCCATCAGCATTTACTAAGTGCCTACTCTATGTCAGGCACTGTGCTAAGCACTGTGGCTACAAAAAGAGACAAACAACAGGATTTTTTACTTTTTAAAAAAATTTCTTTTTGTCATGGACTCCATGGAATGTCTGATGAAACTTATGGGTGTCTTCTCTGAAAAATGTTTTTGAATGCGTAAAATAGAATACATAAGAATACAAAGGAACCCAATTTCATTGAAATAATGATTTTTTAGAAAGTTCACAGATTCTTGGGTTCACAGTTTCTAAATAGAATATTGGTTCAACATGAGGCTATCATTTGAGAAGCAGTCTAGTTAATTTTGAAGAGACATCCTAAGAAAGTCAATCATCAAGCAATGATTTCCCATCACCTCTACCTCCTCCCCTGGTTGCTTATTAAGTCCATTTAAGATCTAGAGAACATGGAATTTGCGGGTAGAGGGAGTATCCACACAAATGAAATCATGGAAGTAAGTTCAGCATGACTCAGTCAGCTGGGAAACCTAATTCACAGGGAAATATGGAAGGACTAGCACATGTGGTGAAAATTAACTGACCTTATGATCATGAAATAATCACTGGTACTGAATTATGCAAACATAACAATAAAGTAAATTAAATAATAATAATTTAAAATCTTTTGTTTTAACATCAAATAGAGTGAAGTTTACATTCTTGCACATGAATATAAATCTACTCCAAGCGTACTCTTTGAAAAATATACTTGCTGCTTCCTTTGTCATGAAACATAACACAGACCTGCTGCTTCCTCTGAAGTGTATTACTTAGTAGAAACTGTGTTTCTTTTCTTAGCCATATAAAAAAGGAACCTAAAATATCCAGTTCTAGGCTATATCTAGAATAGATGAACAATCTGACTCATCATGTGTTGGTTAATGATGAAGAATTTGTTGACTCTCTGAATAATTAATCCTTGGCTCAAATGAATACTCAATGGCTCCCTATTTCTGTTGGGCCATACTTCTCTATTTGATAGTAAATGCTATCCGTCATCTTCACATCCTGTCTTCTTTGAAGTCTGAGCTAAAATGTAACCTTCTACAGGAGGTCCTATGCCTTTTCTATGTTGAATACCTCCAATCTATCCTATATTTATCTTTTTTTGTACTTAGTTGTTTGCATGTTGTCTCCCCCATGAAGAGTGTGAGCTTCTTGAGGGTAGGGACTGTCTTTTGCCTTTCTTTGTATCCCCAATACTTAGTGTAGAGCCTGGCACATAGTAGGCACTTAATACATTTTTATTGATTTACTGACATTTAATGTTCTCTAAATCTGGCTCCAGCTACTTTCCCCTTCTTATTTCATATTAGAGCCCTTCCTGTACTTGTTATCCTAGTCCAAATTGCTTGCTAATTATTTTCCTTACATACCATTCCATTTTCTACCTCTATAACTGCATCTAGGGGAGTCTCCTTTGCCTAGAAGGCACTCTTCCCTCAATTCTGTTTCATAGACTCTCCAGCTTCTTTCAAAGTAGAGTTCAGTGCTTTCCTGACCCCTGTAGTTGTTAATTCCTACTCAAAATTGCTTTGCATTTACTTACTGCTATACATTTTCTTGGGCATCTTCCAGTCAGCTATAAAGTCTTTGTGGTCAGGGACTATTTTGATTCTTATTTTTCTGTCCCAAGTACCTAGTACAATGCCTGGCACATAGTAGGCAATTAAGGAAAGTTTGTAGAAATATTTATTGAGGAGAATCAATTGAATTCAGCAACCACTGACTTAATAACCAGTTTGCTTAAGATAAGAACATACTGATTTTTTTGGCTATCTGTCCCATTGATCAGTAAGTATTCAAAGGACCCAAACTTCTGTATTAGTCGCACACAGTGCTTGAGTTGGGGAGTCATATTGATATGTATTTAAGCTCTTCCAGAAAGTAGCCAGCAGGTACAAATATCTTAGAAAATCTCCTACTGAAAACTGTATCTTTAGCCTTGACACAATTCAATAAATTTATTTCATTCAATAACTATTTATTAAGCACCTATTGTGTATAAAGAAGTGCTAGACACTGGGGATACAAAGACAAAAACATAATAATCTCTACCCTCAAGGAGCTTACATTCTATGGGCGTCTGCAAAATGACATAAATGAGTGAATATAGTATTTATGTAACATAATACAAAATAATTTCAAGAGGAGAAAGAGGGCTAATAACAGGGAATATGAGAAAAAGATTTGAGATAGAATACAGCACATGGCCTGTGCTTTAAGAAAAAATGGAAAATCTATGTGGTGTCTCGCTAAACCATTGCCAGACATTGGAACCCTCACAGGGTGCGTTGTTCACACACACACACACACACACACACACACACACACAGATACACACACACACAGATACACACACACGTGCACCTTATTTTTTTTTGTAAGATACATTATTCTCTGAAGCCTAAAGATAAAGCAACACATTAGCACAAATCTGCCATTTTCTGAAACTTGGAACAATGGAGTCTAGGTATAATTGAAATATAAATAAAGAGAGAAACCAAAATCACCTTTGTGACCAAAAGGCAGTCCCTACTGAAATGGTTCCTACTCCAAAAGACTCCAGATGGTTAAAATGATGCTTAAGTATGTGCTGGCTACAGCTCAATTCTTCTGATCTACATTGGCCATTACAGAAATGACACCCATACATACATAAAATTATATGCACATATATTAACCGTTTCACAGATTTGTGTTTGTGTGTGTGTGTGAAATGAAAAGCTCATAGTCATAGGACTATTGTACTCAAAGGGTTAAGACTCTAATTTTTGGCATAGTTGTTCTTGCCTGTACTTGCTCAAAGGAGGATTAAGGCTAATGGGCAGCAGAGGAGTAATGTAATGAAACCTGGACTATATCTTGCTGCTCAATATACCTGCACAATGGAAAACATAGGAACTCGGCCTCTACTACCCATTTTCCCTTTCTTGTGCATGGAATTCATTGAAACTAATGGGAAGGAAATTATAGTAGTCTCACAGGTCTCTAACAACAGGTCTCTGTGTGGATAAATTTAACTTGTCAAGATTCCTTACAGAATGACACAACTAAAGCCAAACAGTCAACTAAGAATAGCTAAAATCCTTTAAAAAAAAGTATTCTATTCCCTTTCTCCAGTTAAATAAAACCAGATACAGAATGGGCAAAAAGGGCATAATTTGACTAAAGATGTACCCAAGTGATAATGTTACTACATACAAAGCTTTGAAGCTCAGCAAAAGCTAAATAATTACTTGTAGGAAGTCTTATTTCGCTGAAGTTTTGCAATTTCTTTGTTTCTTAGATTTATCAGGGTCTAGTTTTAAAGAAAGGGATCCTTAATAACTAGTTTTCTGACAGCCTGTTATAGAAGTTTAAAAATCCAACAAGTCCAGCTGCCTAAATTTAAAGACTGTCACAATTAAAGTTGTACATTAGAGAAAATGAGCTATGAGACTTGTATTTTGATACAAATGACCAAACACACACCCACTGCAGTATACTGAAGTGAATTGAGAACTAGATGAATGGGTACTTTTAAACTGGACAAGTAAAACCGAAAAGAAAAAAAAAAGATTCCTGAGGCACTAATCCTTGTCAAACTTCCATTTTCAGACATCTGATCATGGTGCCACGAGCTGAATAGATCATTGCTTTGTTCATATTGATGGTAACGATTGAGAGTTGGCCATGAAAAGGTATGAGTATATAAGATGCCCTTGTGATATGGAAGGTCAAAGAGACTGGAGAAATGCATCTTGCAGAAAGAGAATGAGGTAAAGAGTAGAAGACTGTTAGCATGAAGAGTTTTAAAAGCATATGTAAACATCTAGTGAGCAAGATGTGGTGTGCCAAATGAAGTATTTTCAGGCTCTGTCCAGTGCACAGTGCCCTCAGACATTCATCCTGGACTGGATTCTTCATTTACATGAACCAATGCATGAGTAGAGTATAAATAAAAACATGATCTACTAGGTGTTAGACAAGGCATGAAAAAGTCAATATTTTCTAAAAGCTGTTTATAGCCAGCAACAATGACATAATAGCACAAACTTATAAGAAGGCATATGTATGTATATATCCACAGAGATATGCAACAGAGTCAGTAAAACAAATATTTGCATAGGATCCCAGACATAGATTTGGAAAGGGGTTTCAAAGGAGGTTTAGACCATCCATCTCATTTTAAAGATAAAAAAACTGAGGGTCAGAGAGTTTGAGGAACTTGACCATCATGCAGTAAGCATAAGAGTTGGGATTGGCTCCAGAGTCAGTGCTTTTTTCCCCATACCCTGCTGCCTCAGGAGATAGTAAAGCGGAAAAAAGATCACTAGGCTTAGAATCAGAAGACCTGAACTGACATTTAACTTTGGCTTATTAGCTAGGAGACCTTGGGCAAGTGACTTTACCTCTCTGGAACTCCATGTTTTCATCTCTATAATGGGAACAATCATATTTGTACTATTGAATTCATAGAGTTGTAGTGAGACTTACAAAACTATAATGTATGCCAAAGCCTTTTGTTGCAATAAAGCCTCTTAAGTATAATCTGCTAATGTTGTCAATATCATGAGGCACTTACTTTAGACAAGATATTACATGAGTTGCTGCAGGGAGTTATTAAAAATTACAAGAGGAAGCCCTTACCTTCAAGAAGCTTGCAGCTCAGAAAAGCAAAATTGATTAAATGCTGATGAATTATGTGTCTGCATCTTTCTCTGTCTCTCTTTCTCTATATGTATATATATATATATATATATATATATATATACATACACACATATATATGTATGTGAATGTGTGTGTGTGATTTTAGTCCTCTTTGAGAAGACTAAACACTATCTATGACCTTCCTACAAGATAAAATTGTGCCCCATTTATTCAGCTGACTCTGTTCTGCTAGACACATGTCTATGTTTCAGTGCTTTGTTGTGGAGGTAGTTCCTGGGGATGGGGATTCAGAGCTATTATGATTGGATGAATCCACAATGACCACTCTCCTTGGACTAATGGGACATGCTTGGCAACCAAGAGATAAGTGGAGTTGGAGGATAGAGAGGTCACTCTGTCAGAGAACTATAGAGAACTTGATACTTCTCCAGAACTCCCTCCTGTGCTAAGTGGAACACATTTGCTACAGTACATGTGGAACTTCCAAGTTGTTAGATCTTTTGGTGAATAGAACAAAGCTCAGAGTATTACTGGTGACTGAATAACAATAGTTAATATTAGTAGAATTATTTAAGGTTTATGAACTACTCTCTTTACCACAATCATATTATGAAAGAAGCACAAGAATTATTCCTTTTTTTATGGATGATAAACTGGGGCTCAGAAATGTCAAGCACCTTTTCTATGGTCACATAGCTAAAAAATGTCAGAACTAAGGCCTGAAAACTGACCTTCTAACTAAGAATATTTATCTTTCCACTACAACATGCTGCAAGATAAAACCTATAATTGGAACATTATGGTATATTTGTTTTAAAAATCACATTACTTTAGGGTCACCTCTCCTACATGCCGGAGAGCCAGAAGTCTATTTACTAGCTTACTCAGATGTTGAGAGTGGCTGGAGCTAGACTGGGAAGACTAGGCAGAGAAAATAAGTAGAAGTTTGGAGGAAAAGAGGGACAGTATTTAGTAGAAAGAACTATTCTTGGCAGGAAGAAGTTGGAAAGGGAATAGTAAAGAATAGAAATTTAGTTATTTCGTCAATCTACAAGCATTTATTGCGTTCATTTTGTGAAAGAAAATTATACTTAATAAAAGAGGGAATAGCTAGTGTAAGGGGGGGGGTATAATTGAATAAATAAATCAAATCCTACCCAATTTAAAGTAATTGATAAAATTGCTTTGGTACCTTAATCAAGTGGGAACCCAGGTCTATTGAATCAAATCAAAGACATTCCAACTAAAGGTAAAAAGCTCTTGATCAATTTAGATGTCTCTGATGAACTATTGGATGAACTGGAAGTGATGTTTTACAGGAAGTGTATTTGGATTATTTGAAGAAGTTTGGTCCCTCTCTGGGGATTATCTATGAAATATCAAGTCATTTGCACCTGACTGAAACTTGTGGTGGAGTAAACATCTGGTGGCAAAACTGCTTCTGAGAGGAATTTCTTTAGGCGAGAAGTAAACCTTCTTATCTTCAGCTTTGGCCTCCTTCCCTCTGGCCTTGACTATGTATGACCTTGGGAATGTATAGAGACCATAGCATCGCATTTTATCACTTTCTTTAGATGGAGTGGGTCACATGATTGATTTGCTCAGTTAGACTCCCACCTGACACTTAGGGATAGAAGAAACTCTCTCCTAAGGCTATCTCATCTATTCTCAAGACTTAAAATATCACCTCTAAGCAGATGACTGCCAAATTTACATCTCCAGCCCTGATTTTCTCCTGAGCCCTAGACCTACACTTTCAACTATCTACAGAGTATCTCCATCAAATTTAACATGGTCAAATCTCACAATATCTCCATTTACTTTCTTCTGATCTCCATACTATTAGTCAAGTACAGTCCTATTAGCACTTGTCTAGACTATTGCAGCAGGTTTCTGTTTTTTTTTTTTTTGCTTCACTTTTGGCCTTTAGTTTATCTAAGCCAGCAGTTCTCAACCTGTGGGTCACAACCCCTTTGGGGGTCGAATGGGGTTGCCTGAGACCATCGGAAAACACATATTTCTGATGGTCTCAGGAACTGAGACACTGTTCCTCTATCTGTTTCTAGGCAGCTCCACCCACATGCAGATACGCCCACATATGAGTATTAAAGGGTTGCGGCATTAGGAAGGTTGAGAACCACTGATCTAAGCCATTTCTCACATCACTATCTGATTTTATCTTCCTTATGTACAGATCTGAATTATGTCAGTCTTCTACTTAAAACCTATCAATTGTTTCCTATTGCCTACCACCAAAATTTCAGATTCTACCCTGACATTCAGGATCTGAACATTATTTCCTGAGATGCACAGTAATGACCTTTTGTATAAAGCATTCCTTCTCCTCCTTCAAAAAAGAAAAAAAAAAGAATCTTATACACTTTCCCACAAGTACATATAGAGTCCAGCAGAAAGTAGATTTAAGCTTAGACTGAAATTATGGTCAAAAATAAAAGGCTCATGATTACTGGAAATCCTTTTCTTTCCTTTGTAAGTGCCTCAGGAAGTTCACTTAGGTATGATGTAGTTTCCCACTAGTCTGTGTTCAATTTGACTTTAGTTCCCAATGCAGACAATATCATTGGTTGATCTGGGGATGCCACTATGACACTGACGGAAAAAAGAGGTCTTCTTGACCTCTAACATTGACAAAACCCTCCTCTAGCCAATGTAGGATGAGGGAGGAGGCTGAGGCTGAGTCCAAAGCAAAGATCTTTCCATCCTCACCCCCACCTTCCATCTTCAGCACTGGCTCCAATCTTACTGGTTCTCATCTAGTTTGATACTTTAATGACAACCTCTGCCATATCAAAGTTTCTTCAGCCTATCCAATAGTATGTTCAAGAATTTTTATACTTTTTAACTAAAATTTATGATTGAGACTTGCTTTCACCTTGTCAAGGTAACAGGGTATCATCACTTATTTTAAGTGGTGTTGAGGTGACTTGATTGATTGGCTAAATCAGCAACATCTTTTATATCTGATTCATACTCAGAAATTATTCCCTTAACAGTTTTTACTCTGTAACACTGCATTAGATTTTAAGCTCAATGAGGAAAGAGATTATGGCAAGATTGACCTTCCTTCCTTCTTTCTTTCCCTTCTTTTGTCCCCTTTGTCCCTTTTCTCTTAGTGCTTTGAAGTACTGAGAAAATGATCTACCTTCCCTGCCCAATTCCTTTTACCCTAGATGTGATGGGTTCACCTTTGGTAATATTTTTAAAAATTTAACATTTTATTTTTCCCCAGTTACATGTAAAAACAATTTTAACATTGTTTTTTTTTTTTAAACTTTGAGTTCCAAATTCTCTCTCCCTTCCAATCCCTCCATTCAGAAGGTAAGCAATTTGATATGTTATAAAAATGTCATCATGCAAAACATTTCCATATTAGTCATGTTGTGAAAGAAAATATAGACCAACCCCTCAAGAAAAATAAAGTTAAAAAAAGTATGCTTCAATCTGTATTCAGACGCAATGAGTTCTTTTTCTGGGAATGGATAGCATTTTTCTTCCTAAGTCCTTCAAGTTGTTTTGGTTCACTGTATTGCTGAGTATAGCTGTCATTCACAGCTGATCATCTTATAATATTGCTGTTACTTTGTAAACCACACATTTCACTTTCCATCAGCTCATGCAAGTCTTTCCAGGTTTAATCACAGTGATATTCTATCACAATCACATACTACAATTTGTTCAGCCCTTCACCAACTGATGGGCATCCCTTCAGTTTCCAATTCTTTGCCACCAGAAAAGAACTGCTACAACTATTTTTGTATAAATAGGTCATTTTCCTTTTTTTTTTTTTACCTTTTGGGATACAGACTAGTAGTGGTATTACTAGGTCAAAAGACAATGGTTTTATAGCCCTTTGGACATAGTTTCAAATTGTTCTACAAAATAGTTGAATCAGTTCACAACTAACTCCACCAATAGTGCATGAATGTCTCATTTTTCCCACATCCCCTCCACCATTTGTCATTTTCCTTTTCTGTCCTAGCAGCCAATCTAATAGGTATGAGGTACTACCTCAAAACTGTTTTAATTAGCATTTATCCAATCGATAGTGAGTTGGAGCATTTTTCATTTGGCTATAGACAGCTTTGGTTACTTCATCTGAAAACTTCATATATTTTGATCATTTATAAATTGGGGAGTGGCTCTTATTGCTTATAAATTTGACTCAGTTCTCTATATGTTTGAGAAATGAGGCCTTTATCAGAGAAACACTTCAAATTTTTTTTCACAGTTATTATTGCTAACTGTATTTCTCTCTGTCCTATTCCCAGACCCTGTTTATTCTATCCTTTCTCTCCTTTCATCCTGTCCCTCCTCAAAAGTGTTTTGCTTCTGACCACCCCTCTCCCAATCTGACTTCCCTTCTATCACCCATCCTCCTTTCTCTTATCCCCTTTTCCTTCTACTTTATTGCAGTGCAAGACAGATTTCTATACCCAATTTAATGTATATGTTATCCCCTCTTTGAGCCAATTCTGATGAGAGTAACTCATTCCTTATCACGTCTCCTTTCTTCCCCTCCACTGTAAAAACTTTTTCTTTTCTCTTTTATGTGAGATAATTTACCCATTCTACCCCTCCCTTCTCTTTCTCCCACTACATTCCTCTCTTGTCCCTTAATTTTATTTTTTTAAGATATCATCCCTTCATATTCAACTCATACCTGTACCTTCTGTCTATTATACTCCTTTTAACTGTCCTAATAATGAGAAAGTTCTTATGAATTACAAGTATCATCTTCCCCTTTAGGAAAGTAAACAATTTAACTTTAAACCCCTTATAATTTCCCTTTCCTGTTTGCTTCTCTTAAGTCTTGTATTTGAAAGTCAAATTTTCTATTCAGCTCTAGTCCTTTCTTCAAAAATGCTTGAAAGTTCACTGTTTTACCGAATGTCCATTTTCCCCCCTGAAGGATTATACTTTTGCTGAGTAGATGATTCTTGGCTGTAATCCTAGCTCCTTTGCCCTCTAGAATATCATATTTCAAGCCCTCTGATCCATCATTGTAAAAGCTGATAAATCTTGTGTTATCCTGACTGTGGCTCCATGATGCTTGAATTATTTCTTTCTGACTGCTTGTAATATTTTCTCCTTGACCTGGGAGCTTTGGAATTTGACTGCAATATTCTTGGGCACTTTCATTTTGGGATCTCTTTCAGAAAATGAGCAGTGGATTTTTAAATTTATTTTTTTTAATTAATTTTTTAAAACTTTTTGGAGGGCAGAATGTAGGGCAGTTGAGGTTAAGTGATTTGCCCAAGGTCACATAGCTAGTAAGTGTTAAGTATCTGAGGATGGATTTGAACTCAGGTCTTACTGACTCCAGGCCCAGTGCTCTATTTGCTGCTCCACTTAGCTGTCCAGATTTTTCAGTTTCTATTTTTATATTCTAGTTCTAGAAGATAGGGCAGTTTTCCTCAATAATTTCTTGAAAGATGATGTCTAGGTTCCCTTTTTTTTTTTTTTTGATTGTGGCTTTCAGGTAGTCCAATAGTTTTCAAATGATCACTCCTTTATCTATTTTCCAGGTCAGTCATTTTTCCATTCACATCTTCTATTCATGTTGTCTTCTATTTTTTTTCATTCTTTTGGTTTTGTTTTATTGTTTTTGGATTTCCCATAAAGTCATTAGTTTCCATTTGCTTGATTCTAATTTTTAGGGCATTATTTTCTTCACCTTTTGTGCCTCTTTTTCCATTTGGCCAATTCTGCTTTTTAAGGCATTCTTCTCCTCATTAGCTTTTTGTACCTCTTTTACCATTTGGCCTAGTCTGTTTTTAAAGTTATTTTCTTCTATTTTTTTTTGTGTCTCCTTTACCAAACTGTTGACTAATTTTTCATGATTTTCTTGCATCACTCTCAAATCTCTTCCCAATTTTTCTTCCTTCTCACTCACTTGATTTTCAAAATCCTTTTTGAGCATTC
>CM053588.1:200957072-200992271 GCA_028646515.1 Pseudochirops corinnae | reverse complement strand
TTCCTTCTCACTCACTTGATTTTCAAAATCCTTTTTGAGCATTCCTATGGCCTGTGACCAATTCATGTTTTTCTTGGAGGCTTTGCATGTATGAGCTTTGACTTTGTTATCTTCTTTTGAGTATGTGTTTTGATCTTCCTTGTTTCCATAGTAACATTCTTTGGCCAAAATTTTTTTCTGTTGTTTGCTCATTTTCTCATTAGTTATAGAAATTATGGCATAGGGTGCTGCCATCTTTTTGGAGTTGCTTAGAATTACAGGAGGAGAAACCTCCAGTTTTGCTGGGAGGTAACATACTTAGGAGACCTATCTAGTGTGTAAACTATAAGGGATTCAGTCTATATTTACTCATAGAGAAAGGCTGGTGATTGGTAGGTATATCATCACTGATGTGAATTTTATTTATTTTCCTCTCCTCTCCTCTCCTTTCCCCTCCCCATTCCCTGCCCCCCCGTCTCTCTCTCTCTCTCTCTCTCTCTCTCTCTCTCTCTCTGTCTTTCTCTTTCTCCCTCTTCCTCCCTTACACACACATATGTATACATATACACACAGACACATGCATTTTGTGAATTTTGTGAATTGGGCTTAAGAAATGTGAATTGGGAAGTTGGTGACAGCACACTGAATGTCATTCAATGAGTTTCCCAGATTTCATGGGTAGGGGCTATGAGCCAGATAGGTGAGAAAACCCCTAAATTCTGCTTGTATTTTAAATTTGGGTCTGTGTAATAATGTAACAGCCTAATGTCAGACATAAGGGTTGGGATCTTACTTATACTTGTATCTTCCAAAGTATATAGCTCTATGGGTAGTAGATACTTAATAAATTGTTGTGAATACTTAAACAGCCTTAAAGTTTTATATAGATATGATTTACTAGTATTATTACTATTTGTTGACTTTAATAGCTTTGATAGATAAATTCTTTAGAAAACTGCTAAGAGGTAGTGATCATTGTGGGGCTGGTTTATTTGGATGGCTTTAATAGAGAATACTTCCATCCTATCTTACATTCCAGCAAGACACAAGGACATTTTACCAACTACTTTATTACTACTTCCCTTCTGACCACCAGAAATAGCAACCCTCTGGACTGAACTTAAAAGAGACCATTCCTCTTACCTACAGAAATTAATTCACTTGGTTTTTTTACTTTTCTGTAGGACCTGAATTGTCCTTATAGGTGAATGAGTTTTTAAAAATTCATATTGTCCTACTATATTTTTTCCTATACCATGTTTCACGACCCATTTAGCTATCCACCTTGGCACTACACAGGGCCAATTCAGTATAGGCATTTCATGCTATCTGTATTATTGATGAATGCATACCCTTCCCCCTCCCAGCTTTCTACCTCTTGCTTTATGGACACTAATCAAATCAATACTGCAGTTGCTACTGGAAAGGGAATGACTGTCTACTGCCTTATGGTTCTATTTATAATTCCTGTGACTACTTAGACTAAAACTTACTTGCCTAGCTTCTACTCACTTTTATGTATTGTATTCCCTTCTAAAATGTAAACATATTTTGGGCAGACTTTCTCTCTTTCATATTTGTATCCTCAATATCTATGACAATGCCTAGCACATAGTAGGTGCTTAAAATACTTGTTGGTGATTGACTGACTGAAAAAGTAGAACATGATATGAGCCTTGGACATATAGATAGGATTTGTACCTAGACAAAGAATCCTTTCTCTCTCTCTCTCTCTCTCTCTCTCTCTCTCTCTCTCTCTCTCTCTCTCCATATACATACGTGTGTGTGTGTGTGTGTGTGTGTGTGTGTGACACACATATCAGTAGAGGCAGAAGTTTGGAGAGGAAAATATTTGAGAATTCTTATCCTAGAGATATGTGAATATAGAAAACAACTGTGGATAAGGATAATAATAAGGAACAGAGCCTTTAAACCTCAAGACTTCATTGGTCTTAGGACATTAAAAGGAGTCATATTCTATTACTTTGAAAGTCTTATAGATTAATTTCCTAAGTAACAAAGATATGTCTAGATTATCTAATAACCAAAGGATGACAAATTTGGCAGGGTAAATATGTACCACATGACTTTAGCTAGGTGCAGTGAAGGGATTATTCAATGTATTGAATCATTATGAATGTGGACAATTCATAATATTCCCCCTGCCCCCGTCCTTTTCCTTGGGGATGAGTTTTTTTAACCAAATAAAATGAACAAAGCCAATAATTTAAAATGTTCTGTTTAATATCATTAAGATCTCAGAGTCAGGATGGACATTTGAAGGCAACTAATATTTCCCCACACCTAACAGAGTAGTCTTATCTACACCGTGCCAGACAAAAGGTCACTAAAATTCTGCTTGAATACGTCCAGTGACTAGGAGCTCATTACCTTATGAAAAAGCTTGTTTCTACTCTTAGCCGAAAGGGAATAGGGCTAGCAAAGCTATCATATTTAGATAACTCGGAAGTTAAATATGGATAGCTATGAATTGTTTATAATAACGGAGAGGCACAATGGCATGGATTTCACCAAACTGGATAATTATTATTTATTTATGTATGGTTCCTATATAAATATACATAAATTTTGTAAATTTACTTGAAATAGGTTAATCTTTCTAATTATATCTTGCATTTGCTTTTAAAATATTTTTTTTTCTTTCTTGAGCATACAGATTGATGACACAAAGTAAGGGTTTAGAATTATCTTTGAGTAACAAGAATTCCTCCTGAAATTAAAAACAAAAATTCTCAAGAGTAGAAAAAAGGGACCTAAATCATACAGGAAATTGAAAGAAACACAGGAGATTGAAAGAAAAACAATGCAAATGTTTTTGTAGTTGTTCATTTTTATAGTTTGACAATTTTTCATAATTGGATTATAGTGTGTGTATGTGTGTGTGTGTGTGAGTGTGTATGTGCACGCGTGCGTGTTTCTGTTGCCTAAATTAGGTCAGTTGACAGGGGAAAAAAATAAGGTTTGAGACTTTAAAAAATCTGTTAGTAAATAGGTTAATGCCAGATAGTAACCACTCTTTAAACATGATCTAGGATTTCATATTCATTTGGGATTGTTCTTCATTTGAAATCTAGCTGCAGGAAATGAGGAATAAAATGTTGAGATACTCCTGGAGAAACAAATATCCTTTAGTCCATATTTAACCAACAACCCAGTACTATACTTTTAGCTATGGATGAAAATAGATAGCATGTATAATGGTGATTAATTCACACTTAGAAAAATGAAACCAGTTTGAATGTGCTAGATACAGTGGTTGTCAACCTGTGGGTTATGTTCAATTTTTAACAATGAAAATACATCTTGCATATCAGATATTTACATTACGATTCATAACAGTAGCAAAATCATCGTTATGATGTAGCAACAAAAATAATTTTATGGTTGGGGGACCCCACAACATGAGGAACTGTATTAAAGGGTCACGGCATTAGGAAGGTTGAGAACCACTGTGCTAGAGATTTAGAGGCCTGGGTTGGAATCTCAGCTCTGCTGTTAATTATTTATGTGACCTTGGACAAATCATTTCAATACTCTAAACTCATAACTTTGCTCACCTGTGAAATCAGAATTGGACTGTATGATTTGTAAAGCCCTTTCCAGCTCTACATCTAATATCTTATGATCATTATAGTAGAATACGATCTAAATCAGAAAGCACACATAATTTAATTCTACTGATCCATGCTTGGCATCCCTTCTTTAAAATCCTCTTGTCTGTGCTCTCCATATTTGGTCTACACATTGTTATAAACTAAGATAAAGTTTAAAGAATGTTAAGATCTCATATAACAATATCAAAATATGTGCTGGATGGCTTGATTCCCCCTCCCCTCATGTTCATTACATTATATAAAATTTTGTTCATGATCCATAGATATTCTTTAAAAAAGATTCGGCTAAGTTAATAAATGTGTCATCTACCTTTCTGACCTGTTTTTAAATGAAATCAAATAACGCCTATTTTTTCTAACTTACTTTCTGTAAAGGTAACAGTTCATAAAAAAAAATCTGTGAAACTATGACTGGGAACAAACAAATTAAACAAATGACAATGTAATAAAATCAAATGGCGGCTGTTCTCCTCTGGTGGAAGAATTGCATCTTCAGTGGGACTAATACATCTTGCAGAAAACAATTTTAAATAATATGTAACATATGGATTCAGCTTTTATTATTCTTCTAAAAGAAGACAATTATATTTATGTGATAAACTGTTCAGTGTTAGTAGCATAATGTTTGTATTACTGGCCACTTAAATAATCTTTGGCATACTTTTATATCACATAGCAGTCTCTGGTTCTTTTGAAATCCATCTTCCAAAGTCAGCTCTGTCTATTACCACAGCACAGTGGTCCCTGGGCTGTTTCTTTGGGGCTTTCAAGAAAAAAACAAAAGGCACGGCAGGTAACATTGCTGTAAAACTAGATGTGTAAAGAAATTTTTTCTTAGCTACAGTAGCTCTGGCAGCATGCTTACCCATCTCTTGTACCCCTGTTCTCCCCACACCCTCAAGTCTCTTTTTCTTTTTCCTTCTCAGAAAAAGGAATTGGAGCCTCACAGACAACACTGGAGAAAATGAAGTAAAAACAGCTTTTGATGTTCAGCTTTTAGGGAAGGGGTTATCACCTGATGCTTACTTTGAAACACTCTGAGGTAGGTTTTCACTAGCCTCCTCCATTGCCCTGGTTGACTCTGGCTCTCTTTTATTTTACTTGAAAAGATTATATTTTGGAGAAGAGGGGATAAAAGCCAAGTCTTAGGGACAGAGAAAGACAGAGACAGCAGTCTGATATGTTGTGCTCTGGAGTTGTTCCTCTCCAAAGGATTGCCTGGAAATAATAGAAAGGTTGTCTTCACACCTCCTAGTTTGACTAGGTTTGAAACCTGCAGACATTTCTAAATAAAGGGGACAGAAGGCTTTCTAAATTGTCATTCTGAGTTACTCTCAAGCCTCTACTGGTTGCAGAGACATGGTTGTCTCTGTGTGCAGGAGAGACGAGGTTCATGTGTTCCTCTGCTATCTTTGTACATGTGGCAGTTGAGGTGATGTTTTCTATGGTCCTTCATCAGCACCCCAAAGAGGGAGATGGATAATGCTAATAATTATAGGTGGAGAGTCTGCATTGAGTTTGGAAAGGAAACAGTGGGTAATTTCAAACGGGGTGCTCTCCAATTTTGATTAACTGTCACTGAAACAGGAATTACCACAATTCTGAAATCACATTCACCAACAGACACAGAACAGCATCTGTGGATGATTTCTGCCCTGCCACCCTCAAATTTCTCTCCCACCCTTGTGCACCCCTCAATAAAAACACAGCCCTGGGCCTGATGCTTCCAATTTAGTACAATCATGCCTCTCACTGGTCAATGCCTGGCACGACACCAGCTGTCAAAAGCACACATGAAAGGTATGGGGGATTTGAAACATAAAGCCCCATCATGGAAAGAAGGACTTCTCTTAAATCTTCATTGCTCAAAGGAGACTGCTGTCTCACATTGCCCAGAACTTGGTGGCAAAGATTTTTTTCCTGTGTTAGGGGCTTAGAATCTAATGTGTTTCAGGAAAGGAACAAAAACACAAAAAACAAAAACCACATCCCCTTAGTATTCTGAGCTAAAGAGGACATACGATTGAAAACTTTGTGGGAAGAAATTACAGAATGAAATTAGCCCTGCCACTGCCATCCCCCTGACCTATCCCACCTAGATTCTAAGAATCTGAATTTGGAGGACGTAGTATATTATTGTTTCAATGCCAAGATAAAGGTCATAAGGGCTGGTTTCTTCTTGCCTTCCCTGTGAGTTCTGTGCCTTGATCTCTTACTGATATGGTTCAGTGGCTTTATTTATATCTTGATTCCATTGCTGCCACTAACTCCCTCTGTGACCATAGACAAGTCACTACTTATTGTCTGGAGCCTCAGTTTCCTCATATATAACATGAAGGAGTTGGATTAGATGGTCTTGAAAACCCATTTCAGTTCTAAATCTATTATCCTATGATTTTTTTTTTCATTCTTCACCTCGGGCTTTTAGTTTCCTTCAAAAATAAGCTCAAGTTCTAATTTTTACACGAAATTTTTTTTTCTGGATCTTCCCTACTGCTACCATAAAAATTAACTTAGATTTATTTGTATACAGTTTGTATATACATGCATATTTTGTCTCTTCTGGGAGAATGTAAACTTCTTTAGGGCAGGGACTTTTCACTTTGTCTTTATATCACTAGTGATGAAGCATAGTACCTGATATATAGTAGACACTTAATATAGGCTTGTTGATTGATTGCTATAACTGGTTAATTATTTTGTTAAGTATGCAAATTGGCTTCACTCAATAGCTATTAATGGAAATGTGCAATCAACTAAGGATTTATATAGTGCTTACTATGTACGTAAGGCTGGTTAGGTATTATGTATTACAATAATATGAATAAAATTCTTCCTCTTCCTTCCATTAGCTGTTCAATCCTTTTCTTCTATTTTACTGAGAAGATTGAGGCCATATAATCATCTTCATTCCTCACTCCTCAATACTTTTCTGACTTCATTAAGTCTATCTTCCTTTCCAGTATCAGTGCATGAAGAATCCCACCTCCATTTCTATGCTAAGTCTTCCACCTATACTCTTGATCCCCTTCTTTTCTGTTTTACTCCAGGACATTGATCCATCAATTATAGCCCCTCTTTCTTCTCCAATATCTCTTGTTTTATTATCCTCCTACCTTATGCCCACATATACTCTCAGGTTCCTCATGCTGAAAACAAAACAAACACACTACAAAGTCTTTCCTCAAGTCTGCTTGGTGCTCAAGCTGTCATCAGATCACAAATTTAGAGTTGGAAGAGACATCTGAGTTCAACTAGTCCAGCTCCTCATTTTACAGATGAAGAAACTCAAGCCCAGTGTGGGAAGTACCTTGTTCAATGTCATAATAGTTGTGAGCCTGAATTTGAACCAAAGTTATCAAGACTCCAAAGCCAAGGCTCCCTCTATCATACTACATGTCCTCCCCACCAATGATCTTTTGATTACCAGAATCAATGACTGTTTTTATCCTTTCCTCCTTTCTGTAGCATTCAACATTGTTGACTACTCTGTCCTTGATTTTCTTTCCCCTTTTGACATATCTGACATTTTATCCTTTCTTAGTTTCCTTCTCATCTCTCTATTATCTCTGTCTCTCATTAATTTGTCCTCATTTCTTGTTCAGCCTTCTAAATATAAGCATCTTACAAAGTTTTTTCCTAGGTTCTTTTCTCTCTCTGTGTTTTCTCCTTTGTAGATTCATCTACTCTCATGACTTTGATAATTATCATATCAGCAATATCTTCATGATCATCAGCTAGCATTTATATAGTTTTTAAAAGGGTTTCTAAGCTCTTTACAAATATCATTTCATTTTTTCTCCAAAAGTAAAATGGAGATAATCATAACAGTAATCTCCCAGGGTTGTGATAAGGATCAGACGAAATAGGGTGTATCAAAAGCTTGGCACAGTGTAAGTATTTAGTAAATGTCCGTTTCCTTCCTTCAACAACCCTGTGAACGCAGGTGCCGTTATTCATTTCCAGAGACTGAATTAGATGGAGGTTAAGTGACTTTCCCAGCATCACACAGCTAGTAAGGGTCTGAGGCTGGAACTGAACTCAGATCTTCCTGACTGTCTCCATTACCTATCTATTGAGATAGAAAACTTCCCAATTTGATTCCAACCTTGACTGTGAGCTCATCTTAAATTTCTAACTGCCTCCTGGACACATCTACCTGGATATCCAACTAGCATATTGGTCTTAAACTGAATTGATTATTCCCTCATCTTAGCTTCCATATTTCTGTTGATGGCACCACCATTTCCATAGGCCTCATCTTACATCTAATCAACTGTCCATTCCTGTAGATTTTTGTCATTGTGATAGCTTTATGTTATGGTCACTATTTTTCCCTCTCACTGCTATTCTCCTTCTTCATGCTGTTATTAACTTCCACCTGAACTACTATAATTAGTGCCGATCTGCTGTCATTGCCAACATTCTCTCCTCTTTCCAATCAACACTTCACATAATTGACAAAGTAATTTGTAGCTGATCCTGTCTTTCCTCTGTTCAAAAAACTTTACTGACTCCCAACTACCCATAGAATAAATGGATTTTTTTCTTTTTTACTCTGTCATTCAAAGCTCTCTATGGCCTGGCTATAACCTATCTTTATGTCTTTATTTGTTATATTACACCTGACATTTATATATCATTTTCAAGATTGCTAAGTACTTTGCATATATCACATTTAAGTCTCACAATAACTCTATGAAATAAGTACTGAAGATATCTTCATTTTACAAATGAGGACCACTGAGATTCAGAGAGGTTAAATACCTTACTTGTGGTTGCACAGCTACATGAGGTAGGCTCTCAATGCAGGTCTTCCTGCCTCCAAGTCCAACAGTTTATCCACTATGGTCTAGTGCTTCTAAATCTGTGGATCATGATCTCACAGGGTTGGGACCTACTATTGAAGAAGCACTAAAGGGGTTGTGAGTGGAAAAAGTTTAAGAAGCCCTGTATGCCATGCTGTTTTCCAAGTATTTATTTCACATTATTCCCCCCTTTACCTAACTCTACATTCCAATTAGACTAGAGTACTAGTCATGCCACAACTTTAATCTTTTCTCCATTCATTTGTGAATGGTAATTTTCTCCATGTTTCTGTTTGTTGATTTTCTTTCCTTCAAGGTTCTTCAAAGCATCTTCCTTCACCTCTTTGGCTAAAGGAGAACCTTCCTTTCTCAACTCTTGTGCTGGTCTGCTTGATCCCATCTATGCATTTTTTTCTTATTTTGACTTGTAGTATAGCTGTTTATTGGTTCATGAAACATCTCTTCCTCCCAAACACCACTAAAAAATTCCCTACTTGAGGGAATAGACTGTAATTTCTCCCCTTGCCCTCTTTTTACCTGTAGTATAAATCTTTTTTAAAAATTGATTTGTTTATTTACTTTTAGTTTACAACATTCAGTTCCACACTCCCTTGAGTTTCAAATTTTCTCCCCCTCCCTCTCCTCCCAGCCCTTCCCCCCAGCATGGCGGCATGCACTCAAATATAGGATCTTGTAGTATAAATCTTACATTTGACAATTTTTTAACTGAGTTCTTACTTAACCTCCCCCTAGCCTCAGTTTTTTCATATGTAAAATGGATATACTAATAGTACCCACCTCACAGAGTTTCTGTGATGATAATATGGGCTTTAGAAACTTTAAAGTGCTACATAAAGGCTTGTTATTATTATAATTACTACCATAGCATCTAGCATAGTGTCTCGAGTACCTACAGGGAAGGTATTTAATATTTGTGGAACTACAGCAATTTCTTATCAGGTATTTCTACCTACACAATCCTTGGCCTCACAATGACATCATTGTCAATTAAGTTACAAGTTTTCTTATGTCCTGCTTCCCATTTGAAATACATAAGGTGTGGCTCGTGGTGATGGATTTGATCCTTATCAGTCGTTACTGGCCTGGGATGGAGTGCAGATGAAAAGTTTGCCACTTGTATTTCTTCATGCGTCTACAGAAAATTACATTAATTACATTAATCCAGCCTAAATATCTATTGAAATGAAAATATTGCTTTAGCAGGTCTGATCTTAGTACGTAAAGATGATGTCGATTTATCATTAGTTAGGTATTTGCTTGCAGTTGCTGGTTTTGAGTACGGATAGACTTGTTTTGATCCATCCATGCCCTCAGACCTAGTTCTCCTTTT
Source organism: Pseudochirops corinnae (assembly GCA_028646515.1). Taxonomy (NCBI): domain Eukaryota; kingdom Metazoa; phylum Chordata; class Mammalia; order Diprotodontia; family Pseudocheiridae; genus Pseudochirops; species Pseudochirops corinnae. Next base: position 200,982,498 of record CM053588.1, on the reverse strand, counting down.
GATTATGGACACACATTTCTAATACTGGTGATTGAGGGTTGGGGTGCAGGCTGTGGCCATGTAACACAGCACAATCATACTGGCTCTGCTGAGAGGAGACTCAACCCTGGGATCCAGGCCTCACACATGCTATCCTCTAATTAGGTCTTACAACCAAAGACAACACTCTTTCTAAAGGGACCTTGTATTTCATAATCATACTCAACTTTAGATTTGTAAAACAACCACATCACAGTATTAATGTCTGTGGCTCTTTCTTTAGCCACAAATATTGTCCAGCCAACCTGTGGTTGACTACCCCTCCCACCATTAACATGCATTAATCACAATTTTATACCCTAATTCAACTGTCCCTGAGAGAAGAGACACCAGACACACTTAGATGCATCCTATCACATTTTAAATATTTTCCTAAATATTCAAATGATATTATGCTTAATTATGCAATGGATTGTATTGAAATACAAAATAATAATACATTTTGGGCATCACTGTCATCCCTCAACATTCGCCTTATTATTCCTGGCATTTTGAGTATTTCTGATCGAACAGTGTAAATGGAACAGGTTTTGCATACTGAGCATCTTAAAACCCACTTTAAAGAGATTTACTATCGGCACCCATTTTCAGTTGAGCTGGAAAAAAAGAACTTTGTTGTGTGTGTTATGAAATGTTAAATATTAATACTATTTAAAGCTAATGGTATGCCAAAGAAAATGGCTAATAATACATTATACAATTAAATGCCTATCATATTAGTTCATCTATTAACAAAATAAAATAGATTCCAACATGAGAGTTCTGATTTGCAGGGTTTAGGTTTTTTTTTTTGAAAGGGTTGCTCATGTGTAAAAGCTAAGTTATTTATTCAATTTTAAACTGCTGTATACATCAGTTTGCAATTATTTGCATTATGTTTGAATGCTTTGTCATGTGTTCCTGGCAAAACTAAAACAAAAACAGTTCTCTCTGCTTGCATTGAGGCATCTTCAGATGCAAACTGGCAATGACAAATGAGTCATATGTCACCTCCAGACTGACTGGAGACACCAAGGACCTCAATGTTGCTTCATCAGCACTCTGTAAAGCTGTATTACTCCTCAAACAGGTTTTTGTGGCCACATCTTCATTCTGATTTTCCCAGTGTTTTCTTTTGTCCTGCGTCTATCTGCGTTCTGCTTGTAAGTCAAGAATTATATATCTTGGCCCAGAGTTGGTTGTATGCCACCTCCTGTCCAATGGTAAAGATAGTGATTCTTTCCTCTCTGCTGATAGCTTAATAGACCTTGAAAGCAATGTGAAAACAGATGGCTTTTTGCCTTTATAATATTGCAATGATTAAATATTAATGAAATGTCCTAGGTTTGAACCTCAGCAAGCTAACCAAATTAATATCAATAATTATCCCTTTCCCTTACTAGTCATTTACAGAAAGGTTTATGTGAACTGTCCTCCAAAGTTAAGTCCACGAGTTTTTTAAAAAAGGCAGCAGTGTAATTCATTTCCCTAAAACTTTTAAAGCATAAAATTAGATGGTTTGGCTTTAGTTCAATACTTTGGAAGCAAGAATGTTGACTCAATGACCTCTGAAGTCTCTTCCAGGCAATATCTCTTGATTTAATAAACTGGACATTAGCATATTGTCCTGATTTTTTAATAACTCATTCCCTAGTATGTTTTCCTTATTCTTTTGGTTCACTACTGGCCTTGTATGGCTTAGAATTCTGGGTGCTCATAGCATGAAAGAACCAGATATTCAATAAATGGTCAAGATTCAGCAAATGAAGCATACGAAAAATTAGGTGATATGAAAGATAGTCCTTGGCAGCACACTCAAGGTCACCAAAGTTGGAATTAAATGGAGAGTTGATATCCAGTCCAGATGGTGTGGTTTCTCAACTTCCCCAGTGCCTGGCTGAGAAAGCCCTGGATGAAAATGAACCTCATCAATTTGAGCTTACTTAAATGAAAGTTTATCAGGTAGACTGTGGTTAAGGTATGCTATTTCAGTTACCATCATTCATATGACTAGCTAGCCCTTTCCATCCCTGGTCCACAGGGTTAGATTGTCTTTAGACTCATAGCTAATAATAGAGGCAGAAGGAGATGAGTTTTGTATGCTCCTTAAGCAAATCAGAACCCATACTTATCAGGTTAGGTCTCTCTTTGTCTCTCATCAACAAATTTGCACAGTATAAGGTCTTCTGAGGAAGTGAATATTATAAAACTCCTAGTATACAGCATACAGTTTCCCAGGATTTGAAAAACCCTAATGTACTTCTTTAAGTGCTTCTGTTATTATTATGAATAATAGAAGACAGTATGCACAGTGGAAAGAGGGTTGACTTTGGAGTCCCAAGACCCGAGTTCAAATTTTATTTCTGTTATTTACCACTTGTGTGACCTTCAGCAAATAACTTAACTTCATAGGTCTTATAGTTCAGACTCTTACTCCATACTTTTGCTTATCATCACTAATAATAAGACTCTTTGGTAATGATTTTACAAGCACTTATATTCATTATATCATTTGATTATCACAACAACTCTGTGGAGTACTGTGGATAAATAAGCCATCCAAAGTGATTACATAGATGAGCAAACTGAAGCTCAGACAGACAGTGAATTGTCCAAGATCCTATAGCTAATATCAAACCTGCAAGTCATAGGCAGATTTTCCAGATGAACAATAAATTCTGCTTTTGTTACATCATAGTTGCTCCCTTCTCACCTCTAGAATTCTATGCCTCCCCCATCGCAGCATCCTTCCAAACTCCCAGAATCTCACTCACTACATAGTTTTCTAACTTGGGCAATTATTTCAGTTCTCTGGGCTTCAGTCTCTTAATCTTTAAAACAAGAGGGCCAGACTATATGACTTTTAAGATCTCTTGCAGTTCCAAAATTCTATGGACCACAGCATGAAAAAATTATTATAATCTGATGAAATAGGAGACACAACACTTACTCTAAAAGAACATGATTGTGGATGTCCAAAATGACCTACGTTATTTTCTCTTCTGTTTCCCCCTACTTGTATGATTAAAAAAAAAAAAAGAAAACAGAACAATACTTTAGGCAGGAGGAAATGCTATTTTTTCAGATGAAAGCTGAAGCCTTCTGTCCCTATATCCCCTTCCCCTCAATCCCAGGATAAAACTATTCATATGGAAAGCAACAACAACAACAAAAAATATAGACACTATTAGAAAGGTATCATCCCTTATTTACTTCACACTCACAGAAAAGAATACAAAATGGGTTGCTGTGAAATACAAATGAGCCGTAATCCTCATCAGGTTTGGAAATAATGGATTCCGGCTAACATTTCCAGAAGAAATATGAAGGCAGTATTCTAAATTTCCTATTCTTTCCCAAATGAGTTTGCACAAAAATGTGTCTCTAAGAAGAGTAATGTGCCCATCACATGGTGAAAATTTCCCACTTGCAAAATGAAAATGAAAAGTCTGCATTTTTGGATGGCTTATTTAAACACAGGCACCATGCTGGTGCTCTGGGGAGGGAAAAGGAAGCTCCCCCTACTGGGGCATGAAAGATTCTCACATCTCTCTTCCATCCAATGTTTGTCAGAGAGTCATAAAGACATAGACCCATACAGCCTGCCTCTACTCCCTTTCCAATTTATCACCCCCTCCCCCATCATAGCCTAGTTTTCTCTCATATTTTAGTTAATTGTGGGGGTAGCTAAACATTTCATGATTTTTCTTTTCCTAGATTTGCTAAATTGTACTGGCTTCAAATGCATGACATTTGAAAGACCCAATCTAATAGAAACTTTGACCCTGTGAATGATTTTTGAAAATACATGTCATATGTTTGCTTTTGATTTCATGCTAAGAAGAATATGATGAAAAAAAAATTACAAAATGGACTTTAAAAGAAAAGAAATCTTGATTCATACCAAGCTATCAAAGACCGGAGGGCAGGGTATAGAGGTGAAGACAAGATGTTATCATATGCTCAGTGGATTAATTAATGTTTAATTACTGGTTTAATTAATGTTTATCAACAAGCTATTCAACATGTTCAGCTCAATACATACAGCTTTTCCACCAGAAGCATAAGAGAAATATGGATAAATGAGGCTTGACATTCAATTCAGCTGACATTTATTGAGTACTCACTAGATGAAGAAGTACTGATGAGATAGAATGATAAATAATTGGAGTTGCTGCCCTCCAGAAGCTTCCAATCAAGTGGAAAGAGTGAAGCAAATATTTTGAGAGTATTACAAAATTAAGAACTTTTTAAAAAATTGTCCAACAGGGAAATTTTGCTATTATTGTTAAATTTAAGATACTCTTAAACAAATTGTGACAATTTTACAGTCTCTTAGGCAATACTCTCTTTTGCTCTTTTTATGGTGGGATGATTATATTTATGATTATTAAGTTCATAATCAAAAAGAACTCTAAACATAAAAAAGTTTGTCTAGAAATATTACTTGAAATAATTACTTTTATCCAGAGGAAAAAGAAGCTTGTAGAAGAAAAAGAAAAGAATTTATCCTACTACTATTGCAAACACTTCCTATGCATGCAAAGTCAAATTTTCATATGATCAGAAGTCATTTCTCCTAACTTTTCCTATAAGTATTTTAGAAAGTTTTTTTTACCAACTGTGTATTTTTTAAACTTATTTTTTAAATCCTCACTTTAAGGTTCTAATACAACAGACATGAAAAATGACTAAAATTTTTAGGTTGGAGCCATTAGATGTGACTTTAGAATGAAGATATTTTGCCTTTGCCTCTTATTCTCCAAAAGAGTATTAGAACTGTCATGGAGTTTGAAATAGAAATAGTGGGAATCAGTGTAAATAGCTGGGAAATGTTATAATTAAGATTCATTTTCTATACTCTGTTTCCTATGCATTTTTTTTGGAGGGGGGAAGGCAAGACAATTAGGGTTAAGTGACTTGTCCAAGGTCAAATAGCTATGTAACTGTCAGAGGCTGGATTTGAACTCAGGTCCTTCTGACTCCAGGGCAGGTGCTCTATTCACTGTGCCACCTAGCTGTAACCTATGCATTTTTTTTTTTAAAGGAAGCTTAAGCACAATGACTTTTAAAATGAATAAACATTGAAGTTTTAGAACTAACTCCCATTGTATTTGGATTAACTTGATGAGTTGATTTCCAAATAAACTTCAAACCTCCACTAGTCAGGAGGCCTCAATCATAAAAAGGGGAGCTGTTAGGACCTTACTATAAAGCAGAAGTTTCAGAAGGTTTTAGAACACACATCGCCTTGTTTTTCCCACTTTATCAGTGAGTCAGTTAAGCACCTGCATTGTGCTAAGTGCTGCAGAAACAAAACAAGGTAAAAGCAAGTCTTTGCCTGCCAGGAGGGCAGCCACCTGGCACAGTGCATAGAGCACAGGGTCTGAAGTCAGAAAGACTCAATTTCATGTGTTCAAATCTAACCTTAGACATGAACTAGCTGTGTGACCCTGGGCAAATCACTTAAACCTGTCTGCCTTAGTGTCCTTATTTGTAAAATGAGCTGGAGAAGGAAATGGCAAACCCCTCCAATGTCTTGGCTGAGAAAACCCCAGCTGGGGTCATGAGGAGTCAGACACTACCAAGAAGCCTACAAAGAGTTGACAATCTAATGGAAGAAGACAACAAGCAAACACATTTGCACAAAAGTTATATACAGGACAGAAAAAGAAACAACTACAAAGAGAAAATGCACTAGTATCAGATGAGATTTTAGTTGGGACATGAAGGAAACCAGGAGAGCCAGGAGGATGAGATGAACAAGGAAAGCATTTCTAGCCAGCAAGACAGTCAGTAGAAATTATTAAACATAAAATTAAATCTAAATATCAACTTGAGGGCAATGTATATTCTTAATATATTTCTTTTATCTCCATCAAAATCTCAGTTTTCTGTACTAAGTGCTAGGCACCCAACAAATGTATCTGAATCACATTGAATTTACTAAAAATATCCCAAATAACAAGGAAGCCCTCTAAAGACACCTTTATTCATTAACTCAGAGTATGCCACCCTTCATGATCTTTTCTGTTTTGGTCCATGCTGTCCAGGTCCATTATTGGATAGAACTTCTACTGATACCACTGATTTTACAACAGGAAATATAAATGCTCACCGATGAAGTCACCATCTTAGGAATACTCATTATTTTGAAACATTCTTGATTTCAGCGCTATGAGGCCTTCCCATGTATATGAGGTTGGTACACCCTTTAAGATTCAAGGATAAAAAAAAAGGAGAGAGGGATCCACACATAGAGACAGAGACACAGAAAGAAATACAGGAAGGATACACACACACACACACACACACACACACACACACACACTTTGGTTGGGGTGGGGGGAGGAGAAGGAGATACAATATAAGCAAAGAGTAATAAAAAATAACTCCCCCAAGCCTTCTCATCCTCTGTAATTTGTGTCTAGGCCTTTTCCTATATTCTCCATAGACAATCTACCCAAAGTATTAGATAATTTTCTTGGTTTTAAAATACCTTTTGGTTACCAATCAAGCAACAAGGCTGTCCATTTGATTGGTTTCAGTTTTACTCTAGTTGTTCCTAATCACATATAATGATTCTATTATCATAGACTTTAATAGTTATTTAATGGTCTTAAGGGACCTAAGATGGCTCTTAGTCCAAGCTATATCTGTATAATAATTCCCTCTAAAACATACCCCAAAGTAGCTATCTAACCCTTACTGGAAAACTTTCAAAGAGAAGGAACCCACTATCTCCTGAGATAGCCCACTGTAATTTTGCATAGCTTTAATTATGAGAAAGATTTTCTTATAAAGATCTGCTTTTTTTCCATGTTCACTGATTTGTCTTAGTTCTGCCCTCTGGGGCTAAAGTGAACAAGTATAATCTGTCCAAAGAACAGCTTTTCAAATCAAGGATAGATATATTGTTTCCTTTCCTCTAGCCTAAACAGCCACTGTTTCTTTAACTGATCTTTATATAACATGACTTTGAAGCCCTTTGGATATTTGTCCAGTTATCAGTGTCTTTTTTAAAATTTAGTGCCCAGAATAATGGAGATAAACTGGTAATCTTATGGAATTATTTCAGATCATTGTATTGGTCAAAGTAGCTAAATCTTTCATATTTGATCATCATTACAAAATTGCTATTACTGTGTTCAATGTTTTCTTGATTCTGCTCCCTTCACTTTCATGTAAATCTTCCCAGGTTTTTCTGAATGTATCCCTCACATCATTTTTTATAGCACATTAGTAATCTATCACAACTACATACTACACCTTATTCAACTGATGGACATTGTCTAAATCAGGGGTGGGGAACCTGAGACCTCAAGGCCACATGTGGCCCTGTAGGTCCTCAAATGTGGCCCTCTGACTCAATTCTAACTTCACAGAACAAATATTTTCATTAAGGGGATTTGTTCCGTGAAGTTTGGATTCAGTCAAAGAGCTGCACTTGAGGACCTAGAGGGCCACATGTGGTCTCGAGGCTGCAGGTTTCTCACCTCTTCCTTAGGTGAATGAATATCTTCCTTTTTTAAAAAAATGTGACATTACTAGCAGGCTGTTGAGTAAAGTTATCTGTGTAATTGTTTGTCATAATCTCGTATAATCTTAGCATATGCATGAGACACTGAGAATAATTGAATATTATTCTGTGAAGTCAAATGCTCCAAAATTAATAAGTGCCAGATATCTTCTTCTGTCAGCTTTTGGTTCTGTAAAAATATGGTCTGATACAGAAAAATATTCTATGAAAGCCAGACTGTTCCCTTCTCATGTTTTCATCAAGTAAGCCCTTAATATCAAACATAGATCATCATCATTAAGATTTTACAGAAAGCAGGAGTATGGATTGGTGCTCTAATTCTGTCTGTGTCACTTTCCTCATCCAAAAACTATGGGTCATAATGGCATCTCTCTCCTAAGGTTGTTGTGAGAATCAAATAAGATAAAAATGCTAGTTATTATTTTGTTATTAAATAATAACAGTATTCTTGATCACCTTTATTGGCACAAGTAACATCTGCTTCAGTTTTATCCTTTTGAAAGCTCAACCTCTTTAGGTCATCTATTATACCTTTGGTGAACATTCATCTCTCTATGTTCAATGGATCATTGAACAAAGTGTTCTGCAAAGCTGTATTTTTGTCATGGAGTATTATCTGATCTCAACATATGCCTGGGAGACACAATGATCATAAAAAGGCTATGTTAAAAATTGATCCATGTCTGTCTTTACAGTGGTTTCTACCTCAGCATGTTGGTTTTTTTCTTCTTCTGTGTCTGTTTGGTCAGGTCTAAGCCAGTTTCTCTGATTTCATCTTCTTTTCCATATATCATATTGAGTATGGAAATGATAGAGTCCTAGGTGGTGGTCCAAAGCAAAAATAGTTTATTATAAAATCCTAGGATATCCGTTCTAATTTAGGTTGTTTGTTGTCCTCTTGCTGTTTGAGCCTGCAAATGCTCTTAGGATAATTTGGCACAGTATTCTCTCATTCCAAGTTCTCTTTAGGCTCGCTTTATCTTCAGTTACTTTTTTGCTGTTTTGTGAGACAACATTATTCACATTCTTCTGTCTTTTTTTTTTCTCCCTCTTTCCTGAATGAACTTTTATTCTGAACTTGTGTTTTCCTATTGGTTGTTATCTTCTCTTGGCAAAGACATCCGGTATTTGTTGTATAAAATAGTTTCTGAGCTCTGTAGTCTGGTACTGGTGCTGGTGAACTCACAGTACTGAGGATCATTTTGTATTTTTGTCTTTTGCTTAGATCAAAGTGGCTAAATGAGCCATCCCATCTCTTGTTGGCCAAAATTTGTATGATCATCTCACATCTACTTATCGCATATCAGCTGCCAGAAAGCAGACAAATAGTTTGCCACTTGGGTTCATACTTTTTAAATTTTTTTTTAATTTTAAATTGATTTGTTTATTTACTTTTAGTTCCCAAGATTCAGTTCTACAATCTCTTGAGTTTCAAATTTTCTCCCATCCCTCCCCCCCGCCCCCATGGCAGCATGCAATCAAGTATAGGATCTGCAAATACTTTCACACTGGACATTAGTCTGGTTGTAAAGAAGGGTTGCAACCAATGGAGTGAACTATGGGAAAGAAGAAACAAAACCAAACATGGAAAAGAATGAGAGCGTGTAAATTGCTTCAGTCTCCATTTAAACTCTGTTCTTTCTAGATCTTTCTCTGCATGTAGACATCTCCTTCCATCCTAAGACTTTTAGAGATGTCTTATAATTGTGCATTGCTGAGAAGAGTCCTGTTTATCAAAGTTGGTCATCCCACATACGATGAGTTTGTGATTGTGTACAAATTTCTCCTGGTTCTGCTCTTCTCACTTAGCATCAGTTTGTATAAGCCTCTCCAGGTAAATATGAAGGGTTCATACTTTTGAACCTTTTTAGCCCTGTAGGACCTGGCACCCACATTCTATTCGAGAACCCAGGGTCACCTCCATACCCCAATGAGGCATCTGAGTAGGACTTTTGTGGAATATCTCTGAACTAATGAAATATAAATATAAACCCATATAAACCATAAATAGAAATCCATCAGGGTAATTTTTCTTCTGTCAATACCAGTTTGATTAGGATTAAGCATGACTGTTTTAATATGACTGTTTAATAGAAAGGGACAAAAAAATAAGTATGGTATATAGTAAATTGCTGAAAACATATACATCCAAGATCATGCACTTCTTCCAAACAACTATAGCTAGGTTACCTCTTAAAAGGGTATATTGAACCTCTAAATTCAATATACTAGGTATGTTAGAATCCATAAAATTTCCAATTACTGCTTCAGAATTTATTGTGCACATATGGAAAATAATACTTGTAAAACAGAAAGGGGTTTGTGCCTAGTGCTGTCAATACTGTGAAGGATGGGGTGATTATAAAGCAAATTAACAATACTTTTAAATGTGCATTCACTTATCTTTCCAATTAAATCCTTGTTAAACAACTGCACAGACAGTAATGGCGCTTCTGCAAAGCACTGATCAAGACAGTTTTATTGTAATTTTTACTCTGTAACAATTAATCAAGTAGGCATTTTCTTTATTATTAAATTATTTAGTTAATAAATATTCTCAATTGGCTAACGTATTTGTGGTTTACATGATATTTTTGATTTTCCTACAGTGGAACTTATACTGGTATTTTCTTGTTTTCTTGCAGAGGGACCATTAGGGAAAGGAATTTATAAATTTCTTTCTAGGGAAAATTACTATGAACAAGAAAAGTCTTCAAAACTTTAAACCCATTTTAAAGCCCTTATTTTAACCATTCTCTCTCACATGGGAAGCAAACATATTGCCTTTAGCAGATAAGGAATATGAGGATTTGGCTAAAAGAAATCTTTTCTTTTTCAGTAAGGATTGAGCTAAGCATTAAAAAAAGTTCATTAATGCTGGGTTACAGCTTCTTGAGGCAAGAGGCTGTATTTTACAATTAGCATAGGCTTTTCTTACCCCTAGTGCAATGACAGTGTTCAAATTGTGTCTTCTCTGCAAATATCCAGGGGGGTATGAACAAAGAAATGGGGGGAAATCATCTAGGAGTTTCTTGGTTTACATGTAAATTTGTATTTAGATTTTGGTCTTGATTGTTTGAATTTCCCTGGTTAGTTCCTTTTACTATAGATTGGGATTTAAAATGGTTCTTCGTGAGGCCTTGTTTTGTTTCCCTGTCTCATTTTGCCATCTACATTGTTCTGTACACAGCAATGTTTGAATATACACATATGTATTGATATATAATCATGTTTATGTATTTATGCTACATGCATTCATATACTGTATAGAAATGCACATGCATACACTATATAGACATGTATAGATATACATACATTCTGAGAAGACATGGGGCTGGGCCATATGTCCTGTCTTGAAATATGTAAAGGTTTACCAGATAAAGAAAGGATCAGATATGCTCTGCTGAGTCTCGAAGGGCAGAACTAGCATTGAGACAGGGAGGTATGTTGAAGTACATTTCAGCTTCATGTATGGAACATTTTCCTATTGGTTAGAGTTATACAGAAGTTAGATGGGTTGTGTCAGAAAATAATAAGTTTTCTTTCACTAGAGATCTTCAAGCAAAGGTCTAATGACCACTTAGGTACTGACTACCATCAGTAAAAAATCAGTTGGCCTATGCATTGTAATGGGGAATCCAGTGTAGAGCAGTCAAGGCTGAGTAAGTAGTTTTGGGGATGAAGGTGCTGATGAAGGAAGTTAAAGGGCAGAATTTCAAATGAGTTTGTGTAATGGTGGGTGAGCCATCCTTCTGTTGCACAGAGAAGAAAGTCACATTTTACTTTGATCGGATTGGGGATAAGGTGAAGAGAAGAAAAGGAGAGGATTTTGTGTGATTCTGTTATTTATGTCCAAGTGGGTGTATATAAGGCAGGTAGGTGGTGCCATCATGCACAGAGTGCTGTGCCTAGAGTCAGGACTCCTCTGGGTTCAAAACCTGCCTCAGACACGAACTGGCTGTATGACCCAGGACAAGTCATTATTCTTAATAACGTGGGTGCCATCAGTTATCTGAAAAATGAGCTGGAGAGGGAAATGGACAACCACTCCAATATCTTTGCCAAGAAAACCCCAAAGGGGGTCACAGAGAGTCAGATACAACTGAAAAATGACTAAACAGCAACAATGGGTAACTATATACAGATAGACTCTGGGTGTTGACATTTTTGTTAATAGTATCTGGATGGCACCTCTTGCTTCCACAGCATCTTGTAAGCTTATTTTAAAAACTGTTTTGTTTTTTTTCCTAATGCTCTCTGTGAAGTATACTGTTATCATATATTTCTTATAGAGGGAAGTAAGCCACCCAAAGACTGGCAGCTTGCTCAGGGTCACCCAGAAATCAATGTCTGAAATGCAGACAAAGGCTACAAAGGTGCTCTCTTCTAATCCTCTGATGGCACATTGTAGGATGGTTCCTTTTAGGTAAAAACAAAGACCATCCTCAGCTATCACTAGCATTCTAATTCTGTATTCCATTCAGAAATGGGAGGAAAGGGGAAAGGGTGTACAGATCAGTGGGCTCAGGGAGAGAACAATGTGGAGATGGCAGATGAACAAACTGAAGAAGCTAATATGGCAAAGGAAGAGGTACTGAGTACAATAGGAAGAAGCAGGCTCAGACTTGGGGGGATTAATCATCTGATTGGGAAGACATTATATACATACATACTTTATGCCCTCACCCCCCACAAAACCATCTAAACTACAATGTAATATATATTTTCTAATGTGTGGCACGTATATACATATATATATATATGTGTGTGTGTGTGTGTGTGTACATATGTATACATATACATATACACACATATATGATATATAATAATATTATATATATATATATATATACAGAGAGAGAGAGAGAGAGAGAGAGAGAGAGAGAATGTATTATAAGAGTATAGAGGAGGAAGAGATTAATGAGAACTGGAGAGTGGCCAGGGAAGACTCCTAAAAATAGGTGGATGTTGACCTGACCTTTGCAAAAGGAGTAGGATTCAGATAATAAGAGGTGGAAAAAAAAAAAGATCTTTCTGATGGGGAGGGGATAGCATGAGCAAAGGTATGACTTTCTTTCTGAACAATTTTCCCATTAAAATATCACATTTTCATTGAATTTTGAAAGAACTTCCTACTTGGATTTTCCTGTTGGCTATAATCAAATACAGAAAACAGTTAGAAGGGGCATAAATACAGAGTTATCAAGTTTTGGACAAAAGGTTTATCTGGCATGACGATCATGTTCTATCGTAAGCATAAAATAGACTAATCAATTTGGATTTTTCTTCTATTATTTTTCCTACACATTATTACTGATCCATCTCCTCACTGAATTTTTTAAATTTAAATTTACTTTGACGACTTTTGCTATTTATCACCTTAATTTCTGAATATATCTCACTTCCTTCCATTAAACAGCAAACTATCCTTTTTTATAAAGATTAAAAAAGAGGAAAAACAAAGATGACATTTTAGCAAAGGCAACACACCAACTTTATCTAATACTACAGGCAATATTCTATACCCTTAGTCTCCTATTTCTGCAATGAAGGGGAAGAGAAGTAGATTTTCTTAACTTTTTCCAGGGCCAAATTTGGTCATTCTACTTAGATAGAATCTGGTTTCAATGTACTCTTTCTGTTTACATTGTTATAATCGTGTTAATTTTTCCTGGTATTATTTTATTTACTATTCACTTATCTGTGTAAGTCTTCTAAAGATTCTCTGAATTCCCAAATTCCCACCAATTTTTTTCTTTGAATCATTGTCTTCACCTTGGGTTCTAGTGCTAGGGTCTTCAATAGATTAGGCTCTATCACTGGTAAATCAACGTCTCATATATTTCAAACCATAGTCCCTGCTAACATCTCCCTTTCTGTTATACCCCAGATTGCCAGCAATAAGTTAAAAAAAGGATTCCTAAGGCACCAGATGCCTTTTTCCCTTTATGGACTCTGCTGTCAGGATGTCACAAAGCTATCCCTGCCCAGTGATCTTCAGACTTCAGAGAAATAGATGAGTTCCTTTTCCAAAAGAGAGTTGGGGATTTCTGAAGCAGAATGGTGATGACAATAATCCTTTTTCTCTTCCAAAATCACACTCTTAGGAAATGTTTATAAAGGACACTAAATTCTTTAGAGGTTTTGGGGGGAAGCTGATGTATCAGTATAAATGACTTATCACAACTGTGATTACTGGAAACAATAATTTCCTTTGTGAAGGACACACCATTAAAATATGGACGTTAGAGATTAACAGGGGTCTTAAAGAGCCATTACTTTCTCTTCCAACTCTTATGTGACTGACCCTCCCCAAATCTTAGCCTTTGAAGTACAAAGAGACTTCTAGCTATACCATGTGAACAAACCCTATGTGCATTCTTCTCTAGTTTATATCTAATGGGTATGATCAAATGTGCCTGGGGTTTGATGACTCTACTGCTTAATGTTGGTGAAACTGTATAGGGTATCAACTTTTTTCTTCTTGAGTATAAAACAATGTTGAGGACAAGGTAGTTTGCACTGGCAAATCTGACCAGTCTGATGTTCTTGGACTTTGTTGTGCTGTGATGTATCATGAATCAGTATAAAATACAGTTTATGGAACAGCCTAAGTCATGTCCTTATTCTTTTGTTTCTTTTAGGGAATAAAATGATATGGTGGACAGAGTGTGGGACTTAGACTCAGGAAGAACTGAATCTGAATACTGCCTCAAACACTTAGCAGCTGTGTGACTAGGAAAAGTCTATTGACTATTAGCCAGTCTGTGCCTCAGTTTCCTCATCTGTAAAATGAAGATAATAATAGCACCTACCTCACAGGGTTGTTACGAGGATCAAATAAGTTAAACTCTTAAAATTCTTTGCAAACCTTAAAGTGACATATAAGTACTATTATTATTTATTACTAGATAGCAATTATTTTAAATTTAATAAATTATAGCTAAGAAAACTCTTTTTGAGTATGAGCAATGAGAACATCAAGCATTCAAACTCTGCTTCAGAGAGCACAACACCAATGTGCTGGCCACATTGTTCAAATGTAAAACACATGGTTACCAAAAAGACTATTTTGTGGAGAACTCACGCAGGGCGAGTGTTCACATGGTGGTCAGAAGAAGCAATACAAGGACACTCTCAAGGTCTCTTGTAAGAACTTTGGAATTGATTGTGTGACATGAGAGACATGGCACAAGACCACTCAGCATGTTGTGCCCACATCAGAGAACGTGTGCTCTATGAGCAAAGCAGAACTGAAACAGCTCAAGAGAAATGCAAGATTCACAAACTCGGAGAATCCACCCCAAATGTTCACGTGAACTATTTGTGCCCCACCTGTGGTAGAGCATTCCAAGCTCATATTAGTCTGATCAGTCACAGTTAGACACATTAAAACTTGACTCTAGCAAAGTGATGTTGTTTTGGTCCTCTTTGAAAAAGGACAGTAACCTTCAGGGAATGGTTGGTTAACCGTCATTATATGACATGTAGAGTCTTTTTAGGACTTTATTCAAGGGAACTTAATCACTATAAATTCATAGGAAAGTACTTTCACCCTAAGGTAAACTGAACCGGTGTCTACCACTGGCTTTGGAAGTCATAGAACCTGGGTTCAAATCTTTCCTCTGACAGTTGCCACATGTATGGCCTTGGGCAAGTGACTTAATTTTCTTATAACTCAATTTTCTTATCTTTAAAATGAAAGGGTCAAACAATAAGTTCGTTGAGGAATCTCTTATTTCTAGATCTCTGACGCCTAAGACATAATTATTAGGTTGTTACAGTGTATTAGATTCTATTATGTAAACAACCTTCTTCTCCACAGCAAACACTTTTTTTCCAACGTTGAAAACATGATGAAATTAGACAAATTTCTAATATTTAATGATAACATTTTTTTAGTAAAATTCTTTTCCCTTTCAAAGTTGCTTACAGAGAGTCTACACTATTTGAAAATGCTTGCAATTTTGAGAAATACTGCCAGTGGTTTTGCTCATATTACTAACCTGACTCCAAATTCCAATTTTGAAGTCGTGTGCAGATTTTTTTCTAGTATTGCCCTTAGCCAAGAGGCAGAGTTAATGCCAGCTTGTGAACTTTGTCACATGCAGAAGAATAAATTGTACTCAGTCAGATTGGTACTCCTTTCTTGGTTTAACAACTAGATCTATTATTACAATCTTCTGATTAGTTAACTTATACTCCTTTGCTACTTAATCTGTTCTCTTGTTCTTTATTTTTAACTTTTGATGTTCATGCAGGATGGAGAAGAAATTAATGCAAGGCAGGAGAATTAAAATCCTTAAAGAAAAATGTCATTATGTCACATAGAAATCAGTTTCCTGAACTCAAAAACATCATAGGTTTTGTATATATCAAATACATTATGATGATTTCCAATTCTTGGAGAGAGCTCTCTTTTCCCTGAGACCATATTAAAAACTCTGAAATAGTCTATTTTGCAATTGGGCAATCTGCACATTCCCATCAGCTTCTTGGTTGAAATTTAAGGTCTCCCTCTAGGGATTGCCAAGGTAATTCCCTAACATAAGGTCAATATCTTTACCAGCTGCACAAACACCAGGTATTCTGGAAAGGGAGATTATGGTCATTCTGGAGCTAAAGAGAGAGGGGGAAAAGGTTCATTTAGCTCATTTAGTAAAATGTGATAGTAATTGCTGTTTCAGAGGTGCAGAAAAAAAAGAAATAAAATGAAGGTCAGTTTGTCATGAATTCCCTAACTGATTAAAACAGGGAAAGACTATGAATACTGTTCAGTATTACCATAGTGTTAACTTTGGTTCTGTACATTTTTAAGAATCCCATATTATTTGCTTATTTTTTTTTAAATCAAAGTGACAGATGAAACAGGTTGAAAGATTTTAATAGCAATGAAATTTGAAGATCCCTTTGTATTGTCAAGCAAGGAGGTACTTAGCACCTAGTTTCAAATTAAGCCTCTGTTAAAGAAATAGAAGGTATGATCCCCTGTTGCTGATGTAACAGGAAGGGGCTGAACAGGGAAACCACTGTTGCTAATGTGACAGGAAGGGGCCTGAACAAGGAGAAGCTAATAACATACATAAGGAAGAGCACAAGCTGGACAGTCAGAATTTCCTAGGGTAAGCATTGTGGAGTCAGGGCAGATGCTGCTGGATTGAAGACTGAACTGAGAATTGAGAAGTCCTGAGAAGAGGGATGAGAATTGAGAATTGAGACAGAATTTCTTGGAGCAAGCCATGTGGAGGCTGGTTAAAGTGATTTTGATTTTGAGAACAGAACTTTTGGTGCTGAAGACTTCCAAGGGCCTGCTGGAGCCGCTGAGGAACTGTGGAGGATTTCTGAAGGCTAGCCAGAGCTGCTGAGGACTTCTGAGGGCCAGTTGGAGCTGCCAAAGACTAAGGAAGCATGACTATGGTGCCAGTACTTTGTACAAATGTTATTGTGACTTTGTTAACATTTATGAATGTTCTTGTGGCTTTGTTAAGCTTTGTCTTCCCAGGAACAGAGACTGTAAAGGATTTGAGATGGACTGGACACTGTGAACTTCAATGTAGAGCAGGAACTGCATGGAGGGCTGGACAAGGAACTGGGAGCTGTTTGCCTTTGAACTCAGGTGGCAGTTACTTAGATTCAAGCAGGAGCTGAGACCATGGAAGGGAAACCATGAAAGCTGAAAGTCTGACCCAAGTCAAGACGAAAAATCCTCTCCATGGGTACTGAGTAGTGACTGATGAAATTGTCTGAATAGTGACTGATGAAATAGGGTACTGAGTAGTGACTGATGAAATTGTAATTTACTTGTGACCTAGGGGTGGATGGCTCTTGTACCTTCTACTACCCCTTAAGAGGGTACTGAGTAGTGATTGTTGAAGTTGTAATTTAATTGCACCCCATGGGGCTAGGACTTTTGACTTTTGTACTTTGTGTCCCTTAAGGAGACCTCCTTAAGGATGACTGAATGATTGAATTACTAAATGATTGTACTTTGTTGAAAACTATGTGAATACTTTGGTGAAAACTATGTGGCCATTTTAGTGATAAGTTGTTGAGATGTGACATGGTGAATACTGTAGATTTTCTGTGATAAGTTGTAACATTGGGAATGCTCTATTTTGATTTTCTGTGAATGTTTTGCTCTGATTTGTTATTGATTAAATAGAGAGTTTGCTATACTGTGTAATCGGAACCTTGAAATCTGTTCACAGCAGCAGTCTTCTGGAAAGCTGCTCGTGCTTGGCGTTACAAAAATGAAGAGAGAAATCTTCAACCTGTCTTACTACTCTTCAGTATTCCTTGCCGATTCACCATTTATTTCATACCTTCTATTTGTTTCCTTGGGTCCTCTGCTTCAACTATGATCTCTATGTATATAATTCACAGATGTATTCATCTAACTCCAGGGTCTCCTCTGAACTTCAGTTTCACGTTACTGGTAGCCTATTGGTCTTTTAAAACTAAATATCCTGGAGATGTCTCAAACTCAACATACTTCAAAAGATCTTACTATCTTTACCTCCAAGCCCATCTCTTTTCTGAATTTCCTTATTTCTGTCCAAGACATCTCACCATTCTTCCAATTTCTCAGCTTCATTACTTTGGTATCAAACACAACTTCTCATGCTTGTCCTACATGTCAAAGTAACTGCCAAATCTTGCCGTTGCCACAACGTTTCTTGAATCTGGCCCCTTCTTTCTATTTATGTGGCTATAATCCTTTTTTCAGTCTCTCCTCATCTCTTGCCTAGACTATTACAAGAGCTTCCCATTTGACCTTCTACCCTCTTTTTCAATCTATTCTCCACAGAGATGCTGAAGTGATTTTCCTTAAGCTGAATTCCAACCATGTTACTCCCCTATTCAGTAAACTCCAGTGGCTCCTGTCTCTATGTAAAATATAAACCATTTGTTTGCATTTTAAAGTCCTTCACAACATGATTCCAACTTACCTTTCTGGTCTGATTGTACATTACTTCCCCTCTCACACTTTACAGTCTAGCCAAACTGACCTTCTCTGTATTACTCACACATGGCATAGAGAGCTATATCCCTCATCTTCATGTATTGGCTATCTCTTGCTCATCACTTTAACCTTGTAGATTCCTTCTTTTTCTTCAAGATATAATTCAAATATCATCTTTATGAAGAGTTTCTTCTTCTCCACTGCTAGTACCCTCGCATTCTAATCACCTTGTATTTATATCATATGTATTATATAATAATTATGCATATTATATAATTTATATAATATTTGTGCATATTATATAATTTATACTAATAATATGTATATTAATCTTGTATTTTATGAAAAAGTTTTATATAAGACTATATACATGTATATACATCTTGTCTTCATGATAGAATGTTAGCCCCCTAAAAGTGGAGATAATTTCACTTGTTGTATTTACATCTTAAGTGAAATGTCTCTTAAAATAGTCAACTAATAAATGTTTGCTGATTGATTAATACAATCTGGTCTTTGATTGAAATTTATATCAAGTAAGAAATGTGTGCTTTGTGGATCGGGCATGACAGAAAGTAATAGTACTAGACATTTATATAGATAGCACTTTAATGATTTCAATGCACTTCACAAACCGTATCTCATTTGAGCTCACCAAATGGTCCTATGAGGCAGAAACCTCATGTATCATGCCATTTTAGACATAAGAAAATTAAAGCTCAGCTCAGATGATAATATGTATGATGGGTGAGAATTGAACTAAGTTCTTCCTAGCTCAAAGTCTAGGGCTCTTTCTATGCTGCATCCAGGCACTGTGACCTTTAGGGGCTTAAGTGAGCCAGATACAAACTTTTACAATGCTAGGTCAAGCCCTAAAACCTACATGCAAAGTGCTGAAGAGCCTTTATTGGTTTGACGTCTATGGGCAGCATCTTTCAGTAGTGAGAGAGGGCATTCTCTTAAAGTCCTGAAAAGTGGAGTGTTGTCAGTAGTAGGCCCTGGAACTCCTAGGTCACTGATGCAGTGGAGCTGAAAAATGAGGGCTAAGAAAGTTTTCAAAGCCCCAAAAGATGTAATAGTCTGGCCCTTTTATGATTAAGTGATCTTACAGCTTTTAATGAGAAAAATAAATCACTGTTAAAAGATAATCTTGTCATGAGGAAGCCAAAAAGGTAAAACAGCAATGATCCGCCTTCCAAAAAAACCCAACCCTCAAAAAAAAAAACCAAACCACAAACATAAAAAAATACCACCCTGTGGAACAGGATAAAGCAAACGACATTGTTTGTTTTGTTGTTGTTGCTGTTGGTGACCAGAGTGAAGTCAGCTTCAGGAAATACCTTACTTCAAAAAATAATAAGAGGGCGAAATAAATTCACTTGATAGAAAAATGAACTTGATACAGGGGCTGTTTTATGAAAACAGGACTGTAGGTTCGAAAATCCCACTCTAGATCTTTCCCTGCTTCATCCAATTGCTCATTTCATGATGAAACTGCCAATTGTTCACATCCTTTCTCAGTTTTCCCTTCTTTTATTCAATTTCTGATGCTGCAGATAATAACAGCACAGAGACAGCTACTAAAGTTAATGTTTTGCTTTGCTCTAAGGTCCGATCTATAGGAATACAGTTAAGGTACAATTGATAACACAAAATAGGGCCTCTGATAGTTGATTTGCACGGGTGAGTGCAAATTCTCAGTGTGATCAAAACAAGTGATGCCATCTGTTTAAGAACATAGTCAATTTTTTTTTTTACTTCTATTCCAATGGGATTTGGGTGAACAAAGATATCCGAACCATGCAACCAAAAAATAATTGAGGATGACATTTTCCTTCTCTGTTTAAACATACACATACACACAATCAATTCTTTCCATGGCTATATAGACGATGGGAGGTATATATTGTATTCTTCCTGGTGTTTGTCAAGTGTCTCACAAAGTTTTCCTTTATACTCTAAGATTACATGAAAAAAATTGCCCAAATTCTTAATAGGATCTATTCTTCACCTGTTCTGGGGATATGCAGATAGGTGGAGGAATCTTTTTTTTAGTGTAATCCACTAAACATACTCTGAAGGGAGATAGTATAATGGAAAGAATTCTGGCTTTGAAGTCAAAGGCTGGGCTTCAAAACCCAGCTTTATCACTTGGAGCTGTATGGCCTTGAGCAAATGATTTAACTTTTCTGGGTCTCAATTTCTTAATCTGTAAAATGAAGGATTTGAACTAGCTGATTTCTGAGGTTCCTTCTACTTCTATCTTATGAAAGATCCCCAGTCAAACTCCTTCAAAGCCTGTTCATTTACTTAGGACTTGGGCCCCTGTACTTGACAGGAAGCATATTGACACTGGATTTGGGATTTCATCAGTACAGTGAACTCTCAGGTGAGGTAACTTCCTCTACCAATGTAAAACCTATATTTTTTTTTTTTTGGAGAGGGGAAGGCAAAGTAGTTAGGGTTAAGTGATTTGCCCAAAGTGACACAGTGTCTGAGACCAGATTTGAACTCAGGTCCTCTTGACTCCAGGGCAGGTACTCTATTCACTGTGCCACTTAACTGCCCCAATTTAAAAAAAATATTAGTTGCCTACTAGGGCACTATTTGATTTATACAGGTCACATACATTGAGATGTCAGAAGTGGATCTGGAATCCTGGGTCTTCTTCATGCAGAGATTTGTTCAATATCCACTATTCCCAGGCTTCCTCTTCTTTCTTCTCTTCTTTCTTTTCTTCCTCTTCTTCCTCTTTTCTTTCTAGAAAGTCTACAAGTAACTTTTGTTCATTTTCCTTAAAAGTAAACAGAGATAACTAAACAGTTTGTTTGTTGTCCAGTAGTTTCCAGCTCTTTGTGACCCCACTTGACATTTTTTTGGCAATGACATTGGAGTGGTTTGCTATATCTTTCTCCTGTTCATTTTACAGATGAATAACTGAGGCAAACAGATTTGCCCAGGGTAATACAACTAGTAAGTGTCCAGGACCAAACTGAACTTCAGGAATCTTCCTGAATCCAGGCCTGCCACGCTACTCACTGTGGCTCCTAGCTGCCGAGTCTAAACAGTACATTGTGATACTTTAGTGTTAACAGGGTACTTTTTGATGTGTAACTAACTCACTGAGTTAGGGAGTACAAGTATTATTTACCTCATTTTCCCAAGGTTAACTTGTGCTAAGTTAGATGTTAGAGCTGGGGTTTCAATCCAGATGACCTGATTTCAAATTCAGCCTTCTTTCCATTATATTGTGTTGCTTCTAACCTTATGGCTATTTATCCTCTTTAGAATCTTAAAACAGTCTGCTCTTTGCAGAAGGAAGAGGATTATATGGGCTTTATCTGATTTTTTAGAAAAAGATTTGAAGGCCAGCAGCATACTACTTGTAGGAAATGTCCTGAAAAATAAGGGGGTAGAATGAGAAGGTAGAATAATTTAAAAAAAAAAATAGTGGGATCTTAAAAGTCCCATTGTCAGAAGTTTTTGAACAGTGACCCAGGATCTTATATGCTAAAGCCTGTGCTTTGCAGGAATGTGCATTAGAATGTGATGATGAGATCATACAATACTCTGTAGCATTAATATAAGATCTTATCTAGGATACTCTGAAATCTAGGTTCATGTACCCCATTTTACTGGCGAAAACCGACACATTGCTAAAAGATGGCACAAGAAGAATAAAAACTAAGAACTCTCACCCAATTCATCTAGAAGGTTTGTGCTTTATTCACTATTGCACCAAGAGATGGATAGAACCACAAATTCAGAAAGCTGTTTTTCTAAGAATTCAATACAATTCGACAACCACTTATTAAATGCTCATGATGAGCAAGACCTTATGTTATTTGCTGGGGATACAAAAAATAAAATTAAAATGGTCCCTGCTCTCAAAGAGCATATATTCTATTGGAAATTTTTAAGATGTTCCTCTGGTATCAATGTGTCATTAAGCTCTAAACAAAGAGAAAAAAGTTTCTGCATGGCAATGGTGCTCAGGGCAGCCTGAAGTTATAAGACATCTCAATTGCTGAACAATTTAGTTGTTTGCACAGTGCAAATATTACCAGTGCAATAGTATTTACCATATCCAATAAGCAGAACACAACCAATGCACTAGTGAAAAAAAGAGTCGATGGTATATGTATGACATATATTAAATGCAGATTTTCTCATTTTGTAAGCACTCAAATATTTGTTGTCACTGGGGTGAATTTTTAAAAAGATGTATATTTGGCTTATCTAATCAAAAATCGCATTTGATTGAAATACAGATCTGCACTAATCAAAATATCTAGTCCCCAATGATATTTTTATATTTAGAGAACAATGAAACAAGTTAAATGTGGACTGATGGGTGTATTTAAAGTTGCTGAGGGTTATAACAGTGAAGAAGATGAAAGAAAAATACAAGTCAAAACCGAGTAAATCTTATTCATCTCAACATATAGCCAAATCCCAATTATCCTGGCTAATGGCTAAAGTAGAAAATAAATGTTAATGTTAAAACAAAATGTAATCATTTAAATTTCATTTGTGAATAATTATGATATTAATAATTAACACTATTAATTGGTATAGTGTGTTATGCTTTTCAAAGCACTTTCACATGGTTTGTCATTTCATCTCCTTAGGACCCCTTCGGTCCCAACACACCCACCCACACACCCATACATGCATGCATGCACACACACACAGAACCATATGCTTAGACAATGCAACATTTTCCATGCCTAGCCTTGACTGCCCTCCTGGTTTGGTTCTGCTGTCAGTAGACTAGGACCCAGATGGGTGACATAAGGGAGGAGGTTACAGGTCTCCTGTAAGTGATTCATTAAAAAAGATAATCTGATCACTGATAATTGAGAATTGGCTGTGTGTGCTCTCCTTTGACCGTCTAATACAAAGTCATTTTTATAAAAATTTGGACATAGTTGAGAGTGTCAAAAGTCCTAATGTAGCATTATGTATATTCTGTGTGTTCTCTTCTGACAGTGCTATAAACCAGACAGTTTACTGACAATTCAGTGCTACCAGATACCAACTAAGGCCTTCTGTCCAGCTTTACATTGTCAAATCTCATGAAAACATGAGAAATTACAAAGCCTTAGAGGATGGTGAAGTTTAGATTACAAAAGACGAGATGGACAGATTTCATATTTTCATTGCAGATGATTTTTTTTTTTGCCTTTTCATACTGCTGAGCATATTTTTTTAAGGCAGGAAATGCAACTAGTGTTTGTTTCTAGTGCTGCTTCTGTTTTCAGATTTCTTTTCTGTAGGAAAAAATGTGTTGCCCAGCTGTCTAGAATCCCAATCAGGATATACTTCCAGCACAAAATATATTGCAGGAATGATTTTAGCTAATTTAAAAGGGAACAAAAATGAAGCTAGGCCTACTTCATACTTTTTTTCCCCCTCAGAGAATAACTCTTACTCAAATTGGGCCGATATGAATAAAGTTGGTGATGGACATAGAATTTAAACCTATTAGGGACCTTAGAAGTCATTTAGATCAAAAGGTTAAGTGGCTTGTATAAATCTAGACAGATAATAAGCAGCAGTCCTAGGATTCAAAGCCAGTTCTATCAAAGGAAGACGTAGCCCTTTCTATTAAACTATCACACTTCTCCCTCACTAGGCTGCTTCTCCAGGTTGGAAAGCAACATGTTAAAGACAAAGGATATGAATGTGAAGGAATACTGCAATACTAGAAGAAATGCTGGAAGAGATGGTTTCAGGGAATCCTGTGAACACTTAGATGGACTGATACAGAATGAAGTAAGCAGAATTAGAAGAACTGTATGCAAAATGACAACATTGTAGAGGCAAACAACTTTGAAAGACTTAAGAACTCTAATGCATTGACCAACTCTGACTGCAGAGGGCTTCTGCTCATCTCCTGAAAGATAGCTGATACACTTAGGGTGCAGAATTAAATGTGTGTGTGTGTGTGTGTGTGTGTGTGTGTGTGTGTGCGTGTGCAATGTGGGAATTTCTTTTGCTAGACTATGCATATTTGTTATAAGGGTCCCTCTCCCTTCCACTGCACATGGGAAGAGGAGGAAAAACACAGATTTTTGTTAATTAAAAAACTTAAATTTAATTAAAAAAGACAAAGGCTCACAAAAGTTAACAAATACTCAGTGGTGACAAATTATATTGATATTAAAAATGATGGTCACTTTTAAAGGCTGCCCAATGCTAAGAAGCATGTTTTAATTTAAAGGGTATATCTAAGAAAAGGAGATACTACAGAGGACCTCTAGGGTCAAGTGAAAGTCTCCTAAGCCTCAGTCTGTTCTCCCACTTCTCTCCAGCCCTTCCATCCCCCAACCCCTAAGCCACACCCACCTACCCACTCTCTCTCACACACACACACATACACACACACACGCATCCCTACATGTCTACATATTCTCTCTCATTCTTAGGTTTAGACTCATCATAGCCTTTGGCCATCTGAAAGACATGTCAGACAACACTGGCTTCTCCTTCTAACACAAAATTTAATAGAATACACCAGAGAACTCTGACAACCCCTTTATCAGTAAATATACTCAGTGGCTAACCCACTACTTTTGGGAACAACAGTGCAAAAAGGCAAGCCAAGAAAAATGAAGACAAATATATAGCATGTTTAGAGGTGAAACAGCAGTTTTCCCAGAACTCCACTGCTTTACAGTTTCTTTAAGACTCCACATGTCTCAACTCAAGAATAGGCCTTATCCATTATATGTCCAGTGACAGTGATCTCTCATTTATATACTGTTATGGGAATCTAAAAATCTTCCCTGCCCCTAGGCCCTTTGCTAAAGTGGCTACGTGACTCTGAGGACCCTTGGATATTTGAAAGTATACTCTGTTCCCTAATAGGCTGAATGTGGTCACATGGAGACTGTGGCGCC
>CM053588.1:200914522-200947767 GCA_028646515.1 Pseudochirops corinnae | reverse complement strand
GCCAATTATAGATTAACTGAATCAGTCACTTATTTGGAATCAGTCACTAAATACAATCATTAGAAAATTATACAAACCCTCCACCCCTCAGTGTCTAGTAAACTTTGATTTCATCAGGCATTCTATATCTGAGGAGAGGCCTTTTCTTCATTTTGACTTGGGGTGGTCTCTCAGATTCCCTGGATCCCCTTCCATGGTCCCAGCTCCTACTTGAATCCACCAAACAGTCACCTGGATTCAGAAGCAGGCAGCTCCCAGGTCCTTGTCCAGTCCTCCAGGCAGTTCCTGGTACACACTGAAGTTCACAGTGTCTAACACATCTCAAAACCTTCACCACTTCTGTTGCTGGGAACTCAAGGATCAACCAAGCCACAAACAAATAAAGTCTTAGCATCCTGGTCATATTTCTTCAGTCTTCCAGCAGTTCAGCTGGCCCTAGGACTCAGAAGGAATCTCAGCCTTCCAGGAGGCCTTCCAGGCAATTTCAGCCTTTATGAGATTCTGGTCTCATAGAAAACTCCAACTCAGTTCTCAGTCCAGCAAGCCCAGCTGCCAGATGCTGGGACAATCCTGCTTATTCCACCAGGAGCCACCAGGAGGAAAATTCCTGACTCTGATTCTCTGTCTCTAGAACTCTTCTTATATACACACCCTGGCCTCCTGTCTCAGCAGACGCCCTCCTGCCAAGTCAGCAACAGGAGACAGAGTTCACACCCTCTGTTCACACAGGAGATAGAGTTCATACTCTCTGCCTCTTTCACAGGAGTACTTAGCCCTTAGTCACTAAGAGCCAAGTACCTGCTAAATTAATTACCATTACAGACCGAAATAAGTCAGCAACAGCAAAACTCCTATTCTTATGACAGTGGTCATATCTCTCAGGCTCAGACTGTGATTCAGAGTTTGAGGGTATTATTGTGGGAAGAATACAGCATTTGGGGTCAGGATACCTGTGTTAAAACCTTGGTTCTAAAACTTATTAAAAGCACCTCTAAGTAACCTCTTGGCATTTTCTTTTGTATGAAGTGAAATGAACATGGATCTAATTTCCTAAATGAAATGGATTTGAATGTGGTAGATACCTCAGTGAAAAAGAGGAAGGAGAGAAGGATCATAGGGACATAGACTTGGAGCTGAAAGGATTGTTGGAGGCTAGTGAATGTAATCCCTTTCTTTTATGATGGAGAAATGGATGCCCAGCTGGATTACACAAACAAATGACCTATAAGCACCTCAGTTTCCTCATCTGTAAAACAATGATGTGAGTAGTACTGCTTGCCTAATAGGGGTAGTTGCAAGCTAACACATGCAAAAATTAGTTATCCAAATCTCTTATTTGACAGATGAGAAAAATTAAAGCCCTGAGATGCTATTTGTATCTTCAATCCAGTCTATGCTTAATAAATATTTGTCAAATTGAATTTTTCTTCTTCATGATAATGTAATTGGCTAGCTTAGCCTAGAACCCAGGGCCCTGGCTCCCCATATAGTGCACTTCCCATTGTGCCACCATGGCTTTTGACGGTATTATCCTCTCATGTGAAGTCTCTAACGGTAATAATCTAATTCTTAATCCCATTAAAATGCGTAAAACTTTTTTTTTTTAACTCTAAAATGAGCCCAAGGCAGAACCTGTGGGTCCAAGGCTGAGTCAGTGTACAGAAGTATGAAATGTGTCTATGAGCCCAATGCAGAACCTGCGAGTCCAAGGCTGAGTGAGTGCACAGAAGTATGAAATGTGTCTATGAGTACCCACATCCTGTGAGGAATATTTAACT
This sequence comes from Pseudochirops corinnae, assembly GCA_028646515.1. Classification (NCBI taxonomy): domain Eukaryota; kingdom Metazoa; phylum Chordata; class Mammalia; order Diprotodontia; family Pseudocheiridae; genus Pseudochirops; species Pseudochirops corinnae. The sequence goes on along the minus strand of CM053588.1, from coordinate 200,945,989 downwards.
ATTGAAAGCATGGTTTATCATTGTCTTCCCACTCTGTGCAGAGTAGTGAAGGGACTGGTTGTGTCTTTATGGTTACTTTATAGCAGGAGTTCTTATCCCAGGGTTTGCAAACTTGTATTTTAAAAATATATTTCAATATAATTGGTTTCCTTTGTAATCTCACCTATTTTATTTCATGCATTTCAAAACCATATTCTGAGCAGTCAATTGGCTTCATCAGACTGCCAAAGAGTATCATGACCCCAAAATGTAAAGAATCTCTGCTTAATAGCAACTCTCTTTGTGGTGGCAAAGAACTGGAAATTGCAGTGATGCACATCAGTTGGGGAATGGCTGAACAAGTTGTGGTTTGTGATTGTGATGGAATCCTACTGTGCTATAAGAAATGATGAGCTCAATGGTTTTAGAGAAACATAGAAAGACTTGCATGAAGTAATGAAGAGCAAAATGAACAGAACCAAGAGAACACTTATACAGTAACATCAATATTATTTTAAGAATGACTTTGAATATTATTCTGAATATTATAAATATCCAAATTTATTATAAATGACATATGAAGAAAGATACTAACTACATACAGAGAAAGAACTGATAAATAGAAGTATGTACATAATAATTTTACATATATATATCTAGGTCTCATGGTAGCCATCTTAAGGGTGAAGGGGGAAGGGAAGAAAAAAAAGTTATGCATCATGACAATAGTAATTCACTCAGTCCTATCTAGCATGTTTCTTTATGTAACTCAAGATATTCTGAAATCTATTATTTTATTTGTCTTCTTATTTGAAGAAAGATAAGGTGAGGTATTTTTATTCTGATTTTATATATTGGGAAAGTGAACCACAGAGACGTTAAGTGATTTGACCAAGGTCACCTCAGAAGACCAATTGCAGAGTCTCCTTCAAACATGCTTAGTTCGCAGACTTTTTATGTATTTGCATATTTTGCTATGTTGTGCTGAGTTAAAATTCAGTAACTTTGTAGGAGATAAAGAAAGCCCTCCTATTCACCACTAAAGAGTGGCTAAATTTGATTGTTACCTCATCCTACAAACATCAGCTTGGGGGACTTGGTTTCTCTTCCACAGCAGTGACTTTTCCATAAGGCACTCTCACTGCTTCTGTGGCTCTTACTCAGTAATCCACAGTCCATTTCCAGAGCCAATTCCAAATGGGAGTGGTTGCTTATTATCTAGAATTCATCTCAGCACTGTCCTAGTTCCAATTTTTTCTTTATTTTTTTCCCCCAACAGTCTCTTCTTCTCTACTATCCCTCCTTCTTCCCAGCCAAACAAGACTAACATGCAGGCAGAGACTGAAAAATAGATTTTTTTTACCTGCTCTCATCCGAAGGCCTGAAAAAGAGAACCACTGAATAGTGAAAAAATCCTAGTAGAAAACCTGCATGTACAAAGATCAGGCAAGGGATTAAAAGATGAACTTTATATGCAAAGGAATATTACAAGGAGGTCTCACTATATTAGTTTTTCCAAGTCAGTGTTCCAAGCCAATCTTAGGATTATGTGTGAAAAGTAAGAACCCTGCATACTAACAGGTGCTGGCAGGGAACTCCCATTAAAGCTTATGGGAGTTATGCCTGTAAATTCTTGGCATTTGAATGAATTCACCCATAAGAATGCATTATGCATCAGATTTTCCCACTGCAAAAACAATGTTAGGCTGTTACTTCTTCACAGTATTACCAGCCACTATATTTTTTATGACATCACTCACTGATGGCATCTTTGATTACTTTGCTCTCTCTATAAAATAGCAGGGTCCATTGCCTTTGGAGACAGTGCTACAAATACGTCCTCTCATGTACATATTGAATCCAATTCAACAAACATTTATTTAGCACCTGCTACGTACAATGTTATGTTCAAAGACAAAGACAAAATAAAATAGTCCCTACCCTAAAGAAGAAAATGAGATTTGAGGGGGCAAGTGTTGTAGGCTGGAACATGCCATGGGCAGATGTAAGGAGTGAAGTGCATAGGTTACAGTGTAGCTAAAAGGCCAGTCTTGGAGTCAGGAAGACCCAAGTCCTGCCTCAAACACTTACTAGGTATGTGATCCTGGACAGATCTCTTCACCTATATCAGCCTCAGTTTCCTCATCTGGAAAATGCAGATAATAATAGCACCTGTCACACTTGGTTGGAGGATCAGAAGAGATAATATTTGTAAAGCACTTTTGTAAATGCTCAAATTCTACTTAAATGTTAGTAGCCATTATAATTTTTAAGCACAATAGTGAAGAGGCAAAGGAGCAAAGGAGTGATCCAGGCAAAAAATTCTCCAGTGATATTTGAGGAGTGAGAACTCTTTGAGAGTGGGCATAAGGGGTAGGTCAGAAAGGTAGCTCCTAAACCAAGCCTAAAAAAGAGATAAGAATTTCAAAAGATGGAGATAAGGATCTAGTACTTTGTAGATAGGAGCTATGGTGCTCAGAGAAACAAATAGATCATTTTTTTTTTTTATTTATTGAACATCCATGATGTGAGGCCCTTTCAGTGCTAAATCTCTGATCCTATGGTCCTAAGCAGAGTAATAGGCAATAAAAATGGAAAGGTAGGTTAGATCCAATTGTAGAAGGTCTCAAATGATAGACTGAAAGGTTTCTTTTCTATCTTAGAAGTATCAATGAGCAGTTAGGTGGTACAGTGAACACAACATTGGTCTTGGAGTCAGGAGTACCTGAGTTCAAATCTGGTCCCAGATACTTACTGACTGTGTGACCCTGAGCAAGTCACTTAACTCCAATTCCTACCCCAACCCCCAAATAAAAGAACCAAGGAACCACTAAAGCCTTTTGAACTAAATAGTGACCTGATTGGATTATTTTCTCCCTTAGATTACTTTGGCTACTGTGTAGGATCAGAGAGAAGAGATAATAGAAGCAGGGAGATCAATTCGGAGACTTTCACCATAATGTAGGTAAGTGGTGAGGAATGCCTGAAGTAGGTTGGCAATACTATAAGTAGAGAGGAAGGAAAGGGAACAGACACAGAAGATTATCAATCGACCAATCAAGGATTTTATTGTAAGTGCTGCCTCTGTGCCAGGCACTGTGCTGAATGCCAGAGATGTAAAGAAAAAGCAAAAACAATCTCTGTTTTATATACAGAATATATATCGTTTCCTCTAGGATAAATACTTAATAACCTTGGGAGGTGGTACTTGAGTTGAGTCTTAAAGGAAGTTGGGGATTCAAGGGATGTGGGTTGGGAAGGCAGTCATTATAGCTAGGGAGCATAGCTAGTATGGAGGTAGAGGGAGAGAAGATTGAGTGTCATGTGCAAGCACGGTCATGTAGATCAGTTCTAAGTGGATCATAGAGTAGGGACTGCAGAGGCAAGTTAAAGGTAAGAAATTAGAAAGGTAGAAGGTGGGGTGATGAGCTTTAAAGAGCTTTGTTTGGCATTTGAGATTAATGGTGACAGGGAGCCAGTGGACTTTATTGGAAGGGGCAGTGTGTGACATGGTCATGCCTACATTTTGGGAAAATCTTTTTGGCAGCTGAGTGGAGGATGACTTATATTGGTCAGAGACTTGACACAGGGAATCTAATAAGAAGATTTTTATCATAGTTCAGGAGAGATTATTAGAGTTTAAACAGAAGGAGATATGTGTGTGTGAGATTCAATGGAGAGAAAGGAATAATATGATTTGGCAACAAATTGGACCTGTGAGGTAAGAGAGTGCGGAGTTAAGGACAACATAAAGATTGTGAATATGGGTGACCAGAAGGATGTTGGTTCTTCAATAGTAAATGGAAGAGTTTGGAAGAAGATAATGAGTACTAGTTTTGGACATACTGAGTTTGAGTTTCCTATGGGACATCTAGTTCAAAATGTCTAAGAGGCAGCTAGAGATTTGGTACTAGAACTCAGGAGAAAAATTAGAGATGGGTAAATAGATCTGGGAATCATCTTCATAGAGATGATAATTGAGCACAAGGGAACAGATAAAATTACTGAGATAGGATAGAAGGAGAAGAAAAGGAACAGGACAGAGTTTTGGGGGATACCCGTAGTCAGCAGCCATGACATGAATGTAGATCCAGCAAGAGAAATGAAGAAGTGCTCATATTAGTAGGAGAACCAAGAAAAAGTAAAGTTGTAAAGATCCATATAGTATTTTTGTTATAGAGGAATAATCAACAGAATTTGGCAACTCATTCAATATGGCATGTATAAAGGAAGGGGAAGAATTAAAAATGACTCCAAAGTTGTGTTCCTGGTTGACTAAAATGATCAGTAGCAAAAAGGTTTGACAACAAAAATTTTATGCGTGAGTGTGTGTGCGTGTGTGTGTGTTTGTGTGTGTGTATGAGTAGGGCAAGGGAAGAGGGATGAATTTAGTTTTGGACATGTTATGTTTGAGGGTATCCAGGAATAGATATCTGATTGGCAGTTGACAGTTTGTATATTATAACTCAATCTGCATAAGTTGACTTGGGAGTCATTTTCCTAGAAGTGATAGTTGAGCCCATGATAGCAGAAGTCATTATAATGTAAAGAGTATAGAGAGAGTAAAGCAAAACAGAGAAGGCAGGGAAAGATTGGAGAGGAAGGGAGTCCAGGATGAAACTTTGAGAAAATCCAATTTTCAGGGATCTAGAGGGAGTCAGATTGTTGACAAATTGTGAGCGTATATTGAGGCCAAACAAGTCATCCACATTTGGTGAGACTTAAGATCAGTTTTTTCAAGGTAATATGACTGAGAATGTTCATAACTAACCCATTTGGAGACATAAGACCAATGTCATCATTTACATACCAAGTCCAGTATACTTTAATTTCTTTCTACTTAGCAACTGATGCTACTGCCTCTGTGATCAAGCTGTTTGCCAACCTACAAAATTCTCAGTGTAAGCTGCTACATGACTAAGATACCCATAAGATCCTATGTTCAAACTGGAAGGAAACTCTGAGTTCAATTAGTCCAGCCCACGTTTTGACAGCCCTGTTATTTTATGATGAAGAAAATTTGGCTGTGAGAGGTTATGTGAATTGACCATGGTCATAGAGGATATCAGAGGCCAGACTTAAACCCTGGTCCTCTAAGTGCTGAGCCATTTGCTTTACATTGAACCACACATGTGTAGAAGTCCTTCTCTGAGAGATTGACCAAAACTTAAACATATTTATGTTATTGACCTTATCCTAGATATCACCTATTTTTATGGAACTTTTTTCAAATTTGCTGGTATGTCTGGATTGAAAAATTAATTAGAGATGAATAGCATGGTGTTTGGAAATGTCTATGTTACAATGACTGATGACAGATCCATCTATTTATCGATTCTCCATTCAATCCATGCATCCATCCACATATACAAATATATACCTATAAGTATAAAACCATGATTAAATACATAAAGGTGATAATTATACTTTCTAAACTATATGGAATAAAAAGCTTTCAAAATACAGAGACTTAATGGAAAATATCATAACAGGATGAAGTTTAGCAGCCCTGTCATCCTCTCTGGGGCAGTCCTAAAGCTGATTTCAGAGAGCCCACGGAAGATATTTTTATTCAATTACAAAATACAGTTATTTTATCTACCTATATTATAGTCTACATTGGCAGCTAGATGGCATAGTACATAGAGAGCCAGGCCTGGAGTTAGGAAGACTAACTTTCCTGAGTTCAAATTTGGCCTTAAACACATACTAGCTGTGTGATCCTCGGCAAATCACTTGACCCTATTTGTCTCAATTTCCTGACCTATAAAATGAACTGGAGAAGAAAATGGCAAACTACTTTAGTATCTTTGCCAAAAAAACTCCAAATGGGGTCACAAAGAGTCAGACACAACTGAAAAACGACTGAACAGCTAAAAATATAATCTACAGAATCATGTACTTGCACAAAGACCAACAAAATGAAAATGAAGGTTAAGTCAAACCTCATCTCACCTTTCTTAACAGATATCATCACAAATCTATTACCAAGATGAAAATATATAGACATCTCATGTGCTATGTACCTTATGTGAGATACTTATAGCTTTCATATCACTAAAAGTTTATAAACAATTAAAAGAAAATAATTAATTAGCAAAAAGATCCATGGGATAAAAAGCAAGTTATTATCAATTTCGTAATTACTGAACAATCTGACTGAATATGCCATCATTTTTATACTGATTTTATGATTATTCTTTGGCCAGTTTCACATGCATGGCTTCTTCTTGTATTGCTAAAATAGAAAATAAATCCCAAGTATAGTAAAGACACTAGAGTACTTGAGATCCATTCGGAAATTAAAAAAAAAAAAGTGTATCATCGATACAGTAATGTTAAGAATGATCCTTCAGAATCTTGGAATTTTTCTTGGCAATTTTTAAGCCCATTCAATATGATTCTTCCAATCTTTATATCCATTATCACTAAGTAGAACCCTATATGGCTTCCTAATTAATGAGACTGCCAAATCAAAACATCTTAATCACTTGATGTGCATAGAAGACATCAAACTTCATGGCTTCATTGAAAAATTACATTATATAGCTCCTTTATCTCATGGACTCTTCCCCCAAAGATATTGAAATGTCATTTGGACTTGCTAAAGGAAAAATACTTTATGCATGCCAAGGAAAGAGACTAAAGATTCTGAACTTGAATTTGGAGGTTACACAAAACTAATGAATGAAGGTGAAAAAAACCTTATTCTCCCACAGATAAATCCAGCATTAAGATATCAAAGAAAAGGCTGGACCTAAATACCTTAAGAAACTTAATAGAATCCTAAATTCAAGGTAGAATGGGAAGAATAACTTAAATAAAATCTACCTAATACCAGTCTTAGTGTATAGTTTTCACACTATAAATTGGACTTTAACAGATTCAAACTGTGGCTTTACAAACATCCCTTTAATGTTAAAGAAACACAGACTCCATTATTATAAAGTAGTTATGGAAAGATTAATATTTCTCCAAAAATGACAAAGGGGATTGATAGACATTCATAGAGCATATCATAAAAAGGTTAAAAGAATCTACAGAAATGCTTTTGGAACTAGTAGCATAATTTCATAGAAAAATAGCAGAAGTTGATAACAATAATATCCCATTGGATCCAAATCTGTAAGATGTAATTGTAAGTAGCTTAGTATTGGATGAAGCCTTTGAAATAGCTAAGAAATCCTACAAGGGTGGTATCTCTATGAACTTGGTGCAATATATGTTGACAAAGAAGCATCAAACAAATAGATGAACCATGCAGAGTTATTTAAGGAAAGGGAGTGGTGGCATTGACAGCAATTCAGGAATGGGACATTGCCTCCAGAAACTACAGAACAGTTATCCTTAAAGATCCCAGTCTTAGTGATCAAAGTATATTACGCAAGGAAACAGCAGAGGCTCTGCAACATATTACTACAGACTGTAAAAATTCAACACCCACCAAATGTCTAACAAGACATGACCACGTGTCTAGAATTATCCCTTAGAAGTTTTCTCTCTCTCAAGGAATGAGAGAAGACATATCTCCACAATGCAAATAAAGACCTCAACATATCCTGGAAAACAAACAGTAAACTGTACTGGAATGGGAACATTATTGCAGACCAAACAGTTGGTTGTAATTTCTTAGACATAACAATGACCCACAATCAGTGGAGAACAATGTTTTTAGTAGATATTATCATAAAAAGTAATCACAAACTCCAAGCTACATAGAATAAAACGTTTTTATAATATAGAGACCTATCAAAGGAGATTAAAATCATGTGGGAAAAGGATAAAATATCTATCCTTCCTATTGTCATGACTGCTCCTGGAGTTGTACTAAGGATGCTCTCAGTGAACTTATGGAAAATGAGCTTCCATATTTTTATTCAACTAGAAAAAGATTCATTTTATCCCCTTGTAAAATAGTTCACAGAATATTAAATATAAGAGGACAGGAGCAGAATAGCAACTTGGCCCAGGACCATATTTATCTGAGTTCTACCAAAAAGGATGAAAACTAATAATAATGATGGTAATGATATCTTCATGCCTGACAGTTTCCAAAAATGCTTTTCATATATTAAGAAGTATATATTTCAGCAAAGAACCCACAGATATGGAAGCACATTCATTTTTAGGTACAGTTAATGTGTGCGTACACACACACACACACACACACAGACACACACACACACACCCTGAATACACAAATACATGCAGGTATACACATATGCATACATAGTAAGCATGAGCCTAAGCAGAAAGTCCTGTTAGAGATACTTTGAAAAGGGTTTTTAGGCCCTTAGTGACTTATCTAGCCACCCCATTGCACTGTCCATTCTTCACAAAATAGTTCTTTGCTGTATCCTTAACTTCACCTCCTACAGGGAGGGAACATTTCTTCAGACTGTTTTATTGCCAATGCATTTTTACTTTGTATGATGAAATGAAACAAGGGACTGGTTTCATTAGAAGAGGAGGTAAACAGAGCATTAATTAAATTTGCCGATGATACTAAATTGGGAGGAACTGTGGACATCTGTGAGGACAAAAGAATCATACAAATGGACTTAGAAATAAGGGCAGGAAATAATAAAATGAGATTCAGCCTTAAATAATGCAAGCTAATACATTGGGGAAAAGATAATCAGAAACATGACTATTCAGTGAATGGTAGATTCTTGGGAAGTAGTAATGGTAAAAGAGACCTAGGGGGTGATAATGTGAAAAATTATACAGAAATGGACAGTGCAGCAGGCATATTCATAGGTATCTCTGCCTATCCACCCTTACAGCAATCCACACACAGACACATATACACTCCTTGGATTTAGAGTTGCAAAGCTATAATTTCTCAAATTAGAAACTGTCCCTATAACATTGGTCCTTCTTAAAACTGGCAAAATTTGGCTTCAGTTTAGATGATTACCCTGAGTTTGTGATAATATTCAGGACTGTTAGCTGAACCTGGAGATACATTTGGAGAAGTATAGGTGTGCTTGTATTTCTCTTTTTAATATTCATATGATTTAAACTATTATTAGTCCTAGTCAAGGTACTAGATTTTTCCTATTCACCATAGAAAGAATGGGGAATTATGTGGAAGGAATGGGGAGAATCTATGTAGATGTATGGGTCACCCCTCAGTCCCTGACCTTCAACTTAGGAACTAAGTTATCTTTCGGTTCTATTGCAGACCCTCTATCTGCGCTCATCTCTCTCAGGCAATGGGTAAACTCTACAATGAAGAGTTCTTTTGAGGTGGTGTCAATGAGCTTGTCCACAATCTACACATTTGGAGATGCAATTGAAATCCCAAAGGTTAACTTCCCTATGATATCATCAAGCTGACCAGGTTGCCCTGCTCAATCTCTTATATTTTTACTTCATTAGGAATTATCTGGAATATTCAAGTTCAGGCAAAGGCCTAGTTTTTCACATGCCAATTGGAATCCATTTTTTAAAAAAAATCATTATTGTTTCTGTTGAATATGGTCTGGGAGGAATTCCTTTAAGGAAATTCACTTGATCTGCTTTGCAAGTTAGACTATAGTCTATACTGAAGAATTTCCTGTGATGCTAAAAGGCTAATGGACTTCCCCAGAGTGTCATGGGTAGTACGAGGTAGGACTCAAATGAAGGTCTTCCTGACTCTAAAGGATTCACTGTACAACCTTATCTTTCATGACATGGTATGGGGAAGGGAAATTTACAGTTTTTGAAGTCCCCTGGAAAAAAAAGAACAATTGTAAGGATTCATTATAAAGTTTACTAACCTTAATTTTCAGGAAAGTGTCCAAGTTTTTGAAGGGCTGTCACAAAAGGAAGAGTAATTAGACTTTTTTTTTAGTGGAGGGGAGGTGTTCTCTCTAGGTGGAAGAAGATCAGTGGAAGGAAGTTGCATATGGGCAAATTTGGATTTGACATAAGGGGAAAAATACTTTCTAGTCTAGAACTTTCCAAAGTGGAATAAATTCCTCAAATTGCCAAAGAAGGATTGCCAAGATTGCCTTGGAATTTTGTGGGTACACCTTTGCTGGAGCTATTCAAGTAAAGACTGGATGACCACTTGTCTGCTACATTGTAGATAGGTAGTCTTACTCAGACAACAATTGCATGACCTGTAGGATTCTTCCAGTTTTATAACTGGGAATTCCAACACTTGGAGCAAAATCAATTTAATTGGATGGAGGTGGGCTATGACTACTCATGCATAGATGAAGTAGCCTGGAGACAAGTCGAGGGGGATGAGGATATTGAACAATTGGGGTACCATGGTGGTTCAAAAGAGTCAGGGGCTAACACAGAGAAGAAGACCATGAGCTAGTTTCTGAACTTGTAATGAAAAAGAATGACCTAGATATCAAAAAAGAGACAGAAATGAGGGTCTAGACAAAATGGAGTAAACTTCAAAGGGGTGGTGGTGGTAGATGCTGAGTGAGGGAACCAGATAAAAGGTCTGAAAGTGACAGTGGCAAGCAAGATGTATGCCAACTCAGTTTTTTGATCCCTTGTATTAGGGGTGTGAAAGAAGGAACAGTCAGCCTAGGAGAGGATGCCAAGAAACTAGTGTTTTCAGGAGGAAGCTTAAGTTTCCTTGACCATGCCAAAATGGACAGAATAAGAGAGGATGAAAGGACTGCTTATTAAGAATAGAGGAACATTCCAGGGGATACAGTAGAATGGGGAAAGGCATGTAAAAGAGCTAGGTATGAGTTTCTTATGCAGGGGATATATTTGTTAAATGTGCTGCATGAACTGAGAGAGAAATGTCCTAATAACATGCCATGAGGGCTCTGTCCTTAGCTATGTTCTATGTAGTATATTGTTTCCTGATCTCTTTATTCCCCCATGGTATCCTCTGAAGTCTCTATTCTGCTTCCCCTACCTGCCTTCCAACCACCCATCCCCCATTTTAGCTTCTTTTGGTATAGGTCTTCCTCTATTAGAGTATAAGCTCCTTGAGGGCAAAGATTATCTTTCATTTTAAAAATTTGTATTCCTAGTGTTTAGCCTAGTCCTTGATACAATAATAAATAAATGTTTGTTGACTTGACTGGACTTGATTAAGAAGGATTTGGAGAATTTATGAAGGATCTGGAGGGGAAGCATGATGAGCACAGGCTCATAGATCTAGAGCTGCATAATCAAAGTCTATTTTGAAGATGAAAGAAGTTGCCTGTTCCCAAATGGGAACAATCCTGTTGCCAGTCCTCCCTGAACTTATCCCAAGTGTCCTAGGTGGTATAGGTCCACTGATCAAGCAAAACAATGGGAGCTATGTAAGCTGATAGGAAGTCAGTCTTTAGGAGAGGTGTATGATGACCACAGGAAGAACAAGGAGAGCTCATCACCCTCACTTAATTCCCAATTCTTTTCATGCTGGCTTTGTATCTGACTCAAATTTTGTGATTTGTTATGAATTACCTATAGTTCTTAAGGACAGCTAGGTGGCGCAGTGAACAGAGTGGGGAAGATGCTACTTCCTAAGTTCAAATCTGGTCTCAGACACTAGTTGCATGACCCTGGACAACTCACTTACTGTTTGCTTCACTTTCCTTATCTGTAAAATTAGCTGGAGAAGGACATGGCAAACTGCTCTAGTATCTTTGCCAAGAGAAACCCAAATAGGGTCATGAAGAGTTTGACCTGACTGAACAACACACCAAGTTTCTATAAAATAATCATTGTAGACTATCATTTTTCACCCTTTCACCATCTTTTCTCCAGGTCTAAAAGTTGTAAAAGTGCCTTCAAATCTTAAAATGTGTCTTAATTATTAGGCTCTGAATCTATGATTCTATGATCTTACTATCTCTATGCTTCTATTTTAAATCTCCATATTCTCTTTAACTGTCAAGTACTAATGTGGACATAAATAATCTAGAATTATGCTATCAGCTTTTAAAGTCAGAAGTAGTATTCCTATCTTCAAGAACAAAGCTGAGATGAAAAATTAATTTCAATGATATCTCACGGCTCCTTACTACAAGAGCTAAGAAATCTAAAATCATAAATGAGCCAAAGTTCACAAAAAGTACTTTAAAAATTGTGTGTATGTGTGTGTGTGTGTGTGTGTGTGTATATGAGTGTGTATATACATGCAGTCATTTTTTCAGTCCTGTCTGACTCTTCATGACCCCATTTGGTGTTTTTTTGGCAAAGATACTGGAGTGATTTGCCATTTCCTTCTCCAGCTCATTTTACAGATAAAGAAACTGAAGCAAACAGGGTTAAATGACTTGTCCAGGGTCACACAGCTAATAAGTATCTGAAGATGGATTTGCAGTCAGGAAGATTTGTCTTCTTGACTCTAGGTTTAGCACTCTATCTACTGTACCTCCTAGCTGCACATATACATGTATATGATGTTAAAACCATAAGAACAAGGAAAGGAAAGACATTATTTGGGATAGACTGTATAATATTGGCTGGTGGTTGTCCTTCGTTCTCAAAGAGGACCAAAATGGCATCTTTATGCTAGAGTCAAGTTACAGTGTGTCCAACTGTGGCTGATCAGACCAATATGAGCCCAGAATGCTCTACCACAGGTTGGGCACAAATAGTTCATGCAAGCTACTTCAATTCTGTTTTGCTCATAGAGCACAGCACCTTCTCTGATAAGGGCATGACATGCTGTGCAGTTCTATGTCAGTGTTTCCCATGTCACACAATCAGTTCCAAAATTCTTAAGAGAAACCCTGAGAGTGTCCTTGTATTGCTTCTTCTGACCACCATGTGAGCATGTTCTCTCTGTGAGCTCTCCATAAAATAGTCTTTTTTGGCAAGTCTATATTTGGCATTTGAACAATGTGGCCAGCCCATCAGAATTGTGCTGTCTGCAGTAGAGTTTGATCAGATATTTAAGGAAGGAAGAACAATTTAATTTTTTTGTTTCCCTTATTTTTAAGAGGGAGAATAATTTCCAGACTTAAACTCTAAGTGTGACTTGTATCATCTAATAAGGAAAGGTTAGACTAAAAGAGCATCTGACTGCTCTAAATGCATCTTAATCTCTAAATCCAGGTCCTATTTATCTGCGTCACCCTAGGCAAGTAATTTCCTTTCTCTGGACTAGTTTCTCAATCTGTAAAATAAGGGGATTGGCCAGATGGCCTCTGATGACTCTTCTGGCATTAGTTCTAAGAGCCTGTGATTTCATCATGCATTCGTTATGTTCCAGGAACCTGAAGTAATTATCAGATGTGATTTCAGAAAAATTTGCCACAATCTTTGTGAATTCTTGGACAAAAGAAGTTGTACGCAATTGGATATAATCAAATGTTCCACTTTTCAAACATAGGAAAAGGGCAAATTCCAGAATCAGCAGATAGATCACCTTTAATCAGCGTTTGTCCAAAGTGTGTTGATGAATGGTTCAGTATCAGTTTGGAGGGAGATTCCTCATAGTAAGATAGACTGTATCAATTGAAATATACTATTCAGTTAACATAAATAAAAACCCTATTCTACTTTTTGCAAGTCAGTCCTATCTGTAGTACTGTGTTCAATTCTGGGTGCTGCTTTTAAATGGTACACAGAGAAATAGAGAATATCCTGAGAAGACCTAACAAGATGGTGAGGAATCTGGAAACTATTTCATGTGAAAAATAATTGCAAGAACCAGATTTCTAAGGTCCCATCCAGTCCTAAATACTATAATCCTGTGATCTTTGTGTGTTTAGCCTGGAGAAGAGAAGGCTTGATAGCTGCTTTCACATTTTAAAAAGCAATCATGTAGAAGAAAGATGTTTGTTGTGTGTTACTCTAGATAGAAGCCAATGAAGAGCTAAGGGTGGAAGTTAAAAGGAAGCTGATTTGAGTTCAGTATAACAAAGAACTTCCTTCCTAATGAGAGTGGTTCCACCAAGGAACACAGCTGCTTTGTGAAGTAGTCAGTTTCCCACCCCTGGGGGTAGTATTTAAGTAGATACTTGATGGCCATCTGTTTTGACCTGATGAATAAGCTATTCAATGTTCAGGTTTGAATTAAGAAGTTCAGGAAGTGACCACACAAGGGACTTACAGTAATGGAGCAAAGTGAGGTTTATTTGAAGGATCCACAGGAGCAGGTAGCATTCAGCAACTCCTTGCACTGGTAGATGCAGGCTCAGAAGGCCCTGCCACATATTTGCAGGCCAATCAGCTATGCATTACTCTGAACCCCAGTCACCCAATTATTACAGACATTTACATGTCTTTATCAATTAAAACAAAACAAAACTAAGAATGCACAGGTGAGAATCCAGACCATTATCCTAATGCTGGAGGACTCATTGAGCCCTAAAACAGAGAACATTGTATATCCCAAAGGAAGGCTGCATGGAAAAACACTGGCAGAGTCCTCTTGACATCTCCTGGGACAGTCTTGCTCAACATACCTCAAAGGGAGGCAAGGGGCTGGGAGAAACTTGTGACTTGAGGGCCATTAATCATCTTTCTCAGAGGCAGGCTGCAGGAGACTAGGGAAACTAATTCCTGGTAAATAAAAACTAAAGGAGAAAAAGCAAAACTCGGAGAACATACTTATTAATGACACAAGTAGTTAATCATACAAAGACCTAATTCAATAAGATAAATGCCATTCTCTAACACTCCTTTGATCAGGGAAGGTATAGAAAGAATTCTTGCATGGGGTAAAAAGTATATTTAATAAAGTTTAAGATTCTTTTTGTAAATATAAGTTTGTTCCTATAAGTTATAGTTAGGATTTCGTGGGATTGTTACTAAACAATTCACTTTCAGTGTCCTGATGTGATTTTATATCACTATCCACTACAGAGGTCTCCTTTTTTACTACCTGAGAAAGAGAGAAGCATGAGGGAAGGAACAAAACTTTAAGATCTCTATGCTATATTTGTTGACTTTACAAAGATTCTGATGCCATTAGTCAGTTTGAAGTGTCCTAGTAAGAAGCAAATCCAGACACAGTGAAAAGTTCATCAATGCATATTAGCTGAAAAAAAAAAAACATTGTTGGTGGAGTTGGGAGCTGAACCTGGTGGAGTTGGGAGCTGAACCTGGAGAGTAAATTGGAATTATGCACAAAGGCCAACCAAATTGGCATACCCTTTGATCCTGCAATACCACTGCTAGGTTTGTATCTCAAAGAGTTTTTTTTTTTAAAGGGAAAATGACCTATTTGTATAAAAATATTTGTAGCAGCATTTTTGTGGTGGCAAAGAATTGGAAACTGAGGGGATGCCTATCAAATGCGGAATGGCTGAACAAGTTATGGTATATGATTGTAATCAAATACTATCAAACTATAAGAAATGATGAATTGGCAGATTTCAGAAAAATCAGGAAAGACTTATAAGAACTGATGCAAAATGAAGTGAACAGAAGCAGAAGAACATTGTGCACAACAGCATCATTATATGATGATCAACTGCGAATGACCTAACTATTCTTAATAATACAACAATTGAAAATAATTCCAAAGGATTCATGATGAAAAAATGCTATCCATAGGCAGAGAAAGAAGTGTTGGAGTCTGAATGCAGATTTTAAACTTTTTTTTTCATGTTTTTCTTTTCTTTTGGTCTGTTTCTTCTTTCACAACATGACTAACACAGAAATATGTTTTACCTGATTGTATGTATATAACCTATATCAAATTGCTTACTGCCTTGGAGAAGGGGGAGATAAGGGAAAGAAGGAGAAAATTTGGAACTCATAATAAAAAAAGAACAACATGCTAAAATTGTCTTTACATGTAATTGGGGAAAGTAAAATATTATTTAAAATGCATAGTAGCTTGTCATGTCTGAATTGAGGGCTTTGCCTTTTTATAGTTAATTGAGTGACATCAGGTTTTGTAGTAGATTTTGGCTTTTGCTTAAAGATGCATGGTTCTGGCCCTTTGGGAAATTCTTTTAACTCAACAGGCTATCATCTTCAACAGACCCTGAGATAGTCATCAAGGAACTGATGACTATGCTCTTGTTGTACATATATAAGGATCCATGCAGATTTTCTTGAGCAGTGTTAGAGAGTCATTATGGAGGGATGAATTGAGAGGAAACCTAAAAAAGTCCTCCTTATCTTCTAGCTTACATAGGCTACAAAAGGAAATATCTGGAAAATGTGTGAAGTTTTTGGGAAATACAGACCCAAAATCACCATATGATCTTTCTACTTCAGTAGCCCATCTTCGCAATACTGATATTCTACTTGTATGGCCACAAGTCCTAGGACAGTATAGTTCCTAAAGAACTACAAGTGACTATATCACCCAGAGGTAAATGGAGAGGTAGGTGGTAGATATGAATATGCTGCAATATATTACATGCAGGAAATATGAAGGAGAACCAGAGGAAAAGAAGCCAGCAAAGAAATTATCTGAATGAGAAAGATAGGCTGGCCAGGAAGCAAGAGTGAGGAGTATCTGATGGAAAGCTTGTATATTCTACTAGTATTGTCATTGGTGTCAAGAGAAATTTTGGAAGGTGCTGAGTATGTGAATGTATGTGCCATAATTATATAATATTATATATTATATATTATATATATTTATATTATATATAATTATATATAATATATTATATATTATATATATATATATAATAATGTGCCACGCTGAATTTATGGTAGATTGTGGACAAGAGGAACCCAGGTTGGGTAGGCAGGGGTGGTTGACAATCATCATGGTTGAAGGAAATATTCACATTGATGATATCATAGGTGAATTGGGGTATTTGAGAGCACTTTGTCCAATGATACATTGATTGACATAGAAGTAGAAAATTGAATCAAGAAGGCCAGAATGTTCTTTGGGAAGCTGGCAGATTGAATATGGCACCAATCTAGGGTCAAGTTTCAGACCACACTGAAGGAACTGCACAAGTATCTAACCAGTTTGGCAATGAATCCTCAGCCTGGCCTTGAAAAAAAGTTTGTTGGTGTATGGATCTAAGCCATAGTTGGCAAGAAAAAAGATTTGATAAAATCATGAACAGCCACAGTACTGGCATTGAAGTAATGTTTATCGGGACATACCTCCTGTAGGAAAGAAATGTCTAAGGAAAAGATAAATTCAGGATATTTAAGTACCTGGTGTATTGTGAGTGGAAATGAAATGAGCACAGCATGGCTATAAAAATAAAGATATTTCATAAAAAAAGTTCAAATCCTATAACAGCATTAGGAAATTGCAAAGCAACATCAATCAATCAATCAGTCAATCAACAAGTTTTTATTAGGTGTATCTATGAGCCAGGAACATAGCTGCTAGAGATACAAAGCAGGAAACCATCCCTAATCAAAATGATCTCACATTCAAATCAATCAACCATTTGAAAATTTAGAGTTACATATATTTTATTTCTTTTGTAACTTCATAAATTAGAGATTTTTAATTATAGGAAGGCTTATATCCAAATATACTAGCTCCAGAGATCTACTGTTTATAGGGAGAGTTTTTCTTATTTCACCTACAGCCAAAGAGTCATCATATATAAATTATAATGTTTGAAATATCACACACTGTTATAACTTACTAGTACATAGTCTGAAAAAAATAATATTTTAAAATTTCAAACCCCAAATCATTTTTGTTATGAAAATGGGATTGAAATCACAAACTGCCTCTTTGGTTTACCTTCTTACTAAAAATTAACCAAACAGAATTCTTTTTTTCTCCTTCAGGTTTTGTAAACATTTGCTTCCAGGCTAAATTTCATCCTTTCGAGTTTTAGCCAAGAATATTTTTATGGTTTCACTATTAAGTTCTGAATATGGGAATTTACAATGGAAAACTTGCCAGACCCAAAGCTCTCATTGTGTAAATGACACTATCACAGGCCATTGCTGTGTTTTCCATCTTGAGATGCTGGAGACATATTATTTAAAACCTTCTTCTACATTATTAGAAACTACAGTCCTACAGAATTGAGGCTGGCTCTGTTTCCCTTCCATTGGCTCTAAGGAAAAGTTGTCTTCAGAAACTATATTACTAAGCAGTGAGGGTTGGAGGGTAAACAGAAAAGAGATGAAAAAAAGAAAAAACCAACCACCCAAACTTCAGGTTTGGAGTTCATCTAAGAAGAGGTGCTGGTATGGCTAAGTGGCACAGTGAATAGAGCACCTGCCCTGGAGTCAGAAGGATCTGAGTTAAAATTTGACCTCAGACCCTTAACACATACTAGCCATGTGACCTTGGGCAAGTCACCTAACCTCAGTTGCTCTACCTTCCTTCCTCCCTCCAAAAAGCAAAAAAAAAAAACAAAAACAAAAAAAAGAGGTGCTTATCTTCTATCTTCCTATCACACCGGATTCCTAACCCTGTCATTTATATTATTCATATAATTTATATATTATTTATTCATATTCCACTGCCTTGTCTTGTTTCTCATATAGCATCTCTTTATTTAGCTGCTCATTCCAATTTGTTCTCCTAACTTTTATGAAATAAGTGATAAAAGGATTGCTATACATTCCAAAATGTAGGTTAAGGTCAGTCATGGTTACCAATAAATGAAATTAAGTGTACAAACAGCAATGATTATAACTGAAACACAAATATTCAGAAACTGCTTGTTGTGACTGGCAATGGGAAATATAGGTAGGATTTTTTAACCAGAAAAATGATATTTCTTTGGAAATATCAGCTCAGTCAGAGGAGTAGGTATCAGGTAACTAACAGAGGTAAGCAATTGGTTCAGTTGCTTGTGTTCCCTCCATTGCAGACCTCACAGGCTTGTCCTTTTTATCTCTTATGTATTCTTAATTTTAAAACAGAGGGTTTCTTTCTCTTTCTTCACCTTGTCATTTCTGTTTTCTATCTCTTGCCTCTTCCCAGTTCTCTTTTATACTCTCTTGATGTTTCCTGTTTACTCCTTTAAAAAAAGGAGAAAAAAAAAAACCCAAACCTCTAGCTCTGAATGTGGCTTTCCAGCAGACACAGAGGCCCCAGCATGAATACCCCAAAGAGTCAGCTCCAACTTGGCCCTTGCACAACATGCTGACTGGCTTTTGCTCTAAGGAAGGTGGCAATCGTGGGATTGTATTAGAGAGGAATGAAGTAGATACCCATCATTCAAAACTGGACAGAGCTTAATTCCAACTCAGAAGGGGAAACCAGGGAATATATTCGTACTTAACTTCAGATTAAACAAAGTTCAGTGCCCCTGGGAACATTTTTTGTTGTTGTTGTTGAAGACATAAATATTCCCTTAAGGAGAAAAAAATGCTTATCTTGAACTTTTTTTCAGTATGTAATTTTTATCAGTTTGTTTTGTTTCTGTTACTTTTTTTTTTTAACTTAATGCTTATAAAACTAGTAAGCAGAATTCTCCCTGGAATGAGATAGAATCATAAAAGGCTTTGAGAATCTTGTCACAAACTAAACAGTACAAATTGCACATTCTTCATGGAAGTATCCACGTTTAGTGCGTGCTTGGATCCAACTATAATAGATTATCCCAAAGTGGGAAAGAATGAACAGTACAAAATTAGCAGAACTGGGAGCTGAGATTGTTGAGTACAAGCAATATGATCTGCACTCTCAGGGTAGTGGATTCTAAGGCAACTGGAAACAAATATGCAAAATTATATTACGGCAATGGGGCATTTTGCAAGTCCTGCAGAACAGTGCAGGAGAAAGAGCACAACATTGGGAGTCAAATGACCTGGATACATGTCCTAGCTTTGTTACTTACTACCTGTTTGATACTGGGCATTCTTTGCCTCCTTTTCCTCATTTGTTAAATGAGGGGAGATGGATTAAAAGGCCCTCTGAGATCCATCCCATTTGTAAATCTATGGTTATAATATTATGCGGTAGCAAAATTGACATGACCTTCTATAGTGACTGGTAATACTTATTATAGTAATGACTCTGAAAACTGTATATATTCTAGATACAGTAAATATATACACTTTAGAGAGTGGATGTGCAGGACCTTGGATTTTGTCAGTTTAGGGAACACCCTATGCTGTCAGTGAAGGTCTGCAACTCTTATGCCACTTACAGTTTTCAAGAGTTCTGTGGAACAATAAGAGGTTAATGCCTTGTCCAGAGCAAGAATGCTTTCAGTGATGCTACTTGAAACCAGATCTTCTTGACTACACAAATGGCTCTCTATGGCATATTATATTGCCTCATACACATATAAACATGCACAGAAGATCTCTGTTCCATTCCAGTTCTCCACCTTACATGTAAATAATACTAAAAATTCCCATCACACAAATCACCCTCTCCCACACACACTCTGTGATCTAGCAAACTGGGTTTCTCTCTGTTCCTCATACATTATCCTCCATCTCCCATCTCTGTGTTCTTGTGATGACTATCTCTCATATCCATAAGTCATTGTCTCCTCACCTCTACCTCATAGCACCTCTGTTCCCTTAAGATGAACCTCAAAGACCAGCTTTTTCATGAAATCTTTCCTTTTTCTTCCTTCCTCCCATTTTCAGGTACCCCCTTTTCTAAATTACTTTGTATTTAATTATTTCGTATATATTTGCACTCAATTTTTATACTCAAATTTTATACTCAAGACCCCTTTCTGTACTTATGTACTTATAACAAGCATTATTTCATTCTTTGTACTTTCATCTTCAATTTCTAGCATAGTTCCTGGAACAGAGTAGATGTTAATAAATAATTATTGATTGATTGACTGTTCTCAGGTATATGCATTTACAATTTATAGGTACATATATGTACTTTAACAATATGAATACTTAGTAAAATAATCAGAAGTCTCAAAGTAAATAATAAATATAGGTTTACCTGGGTAAATATAATTATTTTACATTGTCACAGCACATGTCATTAGAGTGCTCTTTCTGTAGCTCTTCAAAATCATGTTGTACCAGGAAAGGAGTTAAACAAAAGGAAACAGTTAAGGTATGATAATACTTTTAGCTCTTCTTTTTTCAGGTCACTATAATCTACCCAAAGATAACTAATTGTTCAAAGTAAACATTCCACTCAGACCACAAAAGGAATCCATTACACAAACATATAATTCACAGTCATTTTTAGTGGGTTGTAAACAGTTTGGAATGAGCATAAAATGGGACAAAAATCAAAGTGAGCATTTTGAAATGAAAAAGTGTTTGCTACAAAAGGTCAGTCCCTTTGCTTGGCAAACTATGTAGAAAAGCCTGGGAAAATGCTGATCACACAAGCAGTGAGGGGATTTTAAAGCCAACAACCTCCCTGTTTCTTTAAACAGACATCGGAACCTATAACTGGATCCTGTCAAACAAATGACAGCAAAAAAATATAACAGCTGCTAAGAAGTAAAGTTGAGAGATAAAGTTTTCTGAGCTAAGGACCTTCTCAGAAGTGGACTAAAGGTCTTTCTTAAATCTTTAAGGAAGGTTATGGATCCCAGGGTGGCTTTTAGGCACCAAGTCAAATATGTAATTTTGTATATCATTCCTGTCACAGCATTTTGTGTTCCAGGGGAATTAAAAAAAAGGAAGAGAAAGGACAAACTCACTGTTAACATCTGCAGAGCCATTCAGCAAAGAAGCTTGTCTATACCTGTAATCATCGGAGTTGACAATGCTACATCATTTTTAGCATTCTTTGAATGATTAGGGACAACTTAACCTGGATTTTAAATTGGAGAGGGGAAGGCATTGTAAAACCATATTTCAATAAAGGAACGCCAAGCTAAACAGAATTAAATTTCATTTGCCAATTCATACCATTCCATTACAAACTTAAAATATCCTAAAAGCACCCCCCAAAAAAAGATGTTTAGGGAAGACATGTATTCTTTCTGTTAGCATATTGCATCACTATAAAAACAAAATCTCTTGTTTCTGAACTTTTTTGCATGATATACCATTAGTATAATGGTGTTGTACAAAAGCTAGATTACCTACATTTTAAAGTGATTTCTAGTATCTCTTACTTCAAGTGCTACCAACTTATGGGACAAGTAAATAATCTTTGAAACCCTTTGTATAAAATTAGAACTCAAAAACCATCACTATAGTCATATCACAAATCCAGTACCAAAGTAATTTTTCTGCCACCTAGAGTTTATCTTTCTATCCTTGGGATATATAAGCTTCCTTTACTCCTAAAGCAGGAATAGTTGAGACTCTAGGACTGTGCACATGTTTGTTCTCTATCCAAATTAGTTAAGAGCAAAATGTCACCACCTTTGTTAAAAAAGAATTAGGAACCTTTTTACCGTGGCTCAAATAAAATGTACCACACTTTTCATGGTGTTCTTCATTTGGCTTAAGTCAACCTGTTTGGTTTTTTTTATCTTGATGGAGGTAGGCCAAATGTATTTTAAAATTAATATTCTTTTTGTCCCCTCTTGTGCTAATATAGCCCCAAACCTACAATCTGCATGAAAGGGAGACACAGACAAACTATACACAAATTTTCAGAGGAAGCTAAATGTAATCTCTACTTCTCCCCCCTCTCCACTCAAGCATCACCTCCATGTAACCAACACAGATTTAATACAATATTTCAATGCTTTTCGCTGTCTTAAACACAAGAGCACACACACATGCTTGCACACACACACACGCACACACAATAGGTTTTACAATGACAAAAATAGATTGTGTAGAAATCAGCTGGTAAAAGGAAAAGACCTTGACTGAAAATTAGGTTAATTTAGCCACCACATAATGAAGTCAGGCATGGAAAAAGAAAAAGAGTAACTAATCAAAGAAGGATTGTGTCTTTACAACATAATCTCTTTCTTTTTGGTTTTACCATGCAAGTTTTTTATGTTTCCCAGGCCAAGTGGTGAGCAGCTAATATCAGAAGCAGCAGAAAGGGACTGAATTCAAATGATAATAGATGATAGTGTGCAGAAGAATGTTGTGGGGGCTTAGAGGTAGATGGAACGCAATCATGATAAGAAACACAGTGAATGAGTTATCCGCTAAATTGGTTTACATTCGGCTCACTAAGACATTTCCTTCTAGGCTAAATTAAAAATGTAACTAATACCTTCTAACCAGCAATGAATTCGGAATGCCTCTTGGAGCAAATGATGGATACGATTTCCGTATAAAGGTTATGGAAGCATGAACAATTTGCTTCTGTCTACATCAAGCAGGTAAAACAAAAAATTAAGCTGGTAAGATCTCCTTTCCTGATAATGTTGTATTCTAAATCAAGCATGTAAGTAGCATTTCTTGGTGTAGTTAGAAAATACAGATAATTTTTTTTAAGAAGAAGAAAAGATTTTTCAAAAAATTTAATAAAAAAGATTTTCCACAACACTCTACGTGCCAGCTGCACTAAGTATTTAGGCCATCTCAGTAAGACTATGAAAGTAAACATACAGTTTTCATTAAATGTGCCTTTCCCATAATTGGTACATAAGTATTTCCCATGACTCTGCAGTGGAGTATTTTGGCTGGAGGAATATCTGGCCATTAGGAGGAGGGTTTCAGATATGTTGAGTCCCAGCCATGCCGAGAGACTTGGCACCTTCCTATGCTACTTCCTAATACCAACCCTAGTATAAAATGTCATCAGAAGCCTGCATAAACATTGGACTTAGCTTCACATAAATTATTGCTGTCCTGAGATAGTTGGTGCCAGAATTTAGTAAAAAACAACACTTTGAGTAAATAGAGTTGGAGTATAAAAGTAAGAATATTAATCCAAGAAAATTATCATAGGAAAATACAATAAAAACATGCATGCAAATATTGGGATATGAGGTTTATCTCGTGCCCCCTAAGTTTGGTTTTTACTTAACATTTTCATATAGTTCTTTCAACCAGACTGAAATAATGTTCCCTCAATGCATTGATGTATCAAATGCTTTATATTCACATAAAGACTTAAAATTTACATCCTTAGGAAGTATTTTCAGCTGTCTTCTGAACTGATTTGGATTTAGAAATTAATTTTAGTATTGCACACAGATAATAAAATAAAATCCCTTAGATGCAGTCAAACCATAGAGGTCCATGTTCCTAAGAGTGAGTTCTTACCTACTGTCTTCTCAATCCAAAATATGAAACCGTGGCTGCCTATAGAAATGACTATTTGCTCTCATGAATAGGATGTGAACATTCATGTAGATGGGTGGATACTTAGAAGTGAATACAATTCAATTCCGCAAGTATTTTTAAATAATCACTATAGTGTAGTAGACATTGGACACACAAAGATAGAACCCCCAAAAGATCTTCACCTCAAGTAGTTTAGATTCTCCTGGGATAATATAATATGCACAGAAGTAAAAACAATGCCTATGTGAAGTGACACAAAGTGTTCTCAAGAGGTAGAGGCCTTATGTAGGAGATGACACTTGTACTCAGCCTTGAAAGAAAGATTCTATGAGATATCACATAGACATATGTCACTGTGAATGATGTAAGGCTTCTCTGAAATTTCTATTTGGTGGATTTGAGGTTTAGAACATTATTATGCAGGCAGTGAATTTTGGAAAATGAAGGCCATTAGGATTCTGATTTGGGGTCCACTTTAATGGCTCTGTTGACCAGTTTACCTATTTAAGCAAGGAACTGGTCTCTGTTTCATCAGTTGCTTTTGTCTATCAATGTTAAATCCTACATATTCCTAAATATATTATATATAAAATATGTATCACAAAATTTAATAAATCATACCTTTCTTTCCAAGCTGAGTAACGTTATTCCCCATTAATTGCTTTACTCATGTTCTTCTTTTTTCCCTTTTTTTCTCTATCTGCTTTTCCTGATCTCTGCTCTTCTCTCTGAGGTGTTGATTTTCTCTTCCCTAAAGCTACTCTTTCTCCTTTTTTCCTACCTATTACTCCCCTTTTTGTTATTCTCTCATTCCCTACCGATCTGGGAATAGCAGAATCCCAAGGTGGTCCTTACTATATAATTAAAGTGTGAATTTCCAGGAGTTGGAAATTGCAGGCCGTTTTTATTATGCTTCTATAATAAAGCCAGGTAACATCAAGAGAATTAAAATGGCTCTTTTCTTGGAAGATAACTTGATAAAGATTTCCCCCCTTGATTCTATTGTTTTGAGACTGGAAGCTGCAAATGGGAATAGGTTCACCAATCCTTTTTCTGAAAACACCTCCATCTTTTACATGATATATATTCCCCTAGATCCTGGGAATATGTTGTAAACTTGTAACAGATGGTGATGAAGCTTCGTATTTTTATACAATACATTTTTTAAGATTCTGCATCTAGTGAATGTATATCTCAGTTAAAATGACCTTTGATGAGTGGAGTCATAGTAGGAAAAATAGACATATATATATAACTGAACAAGCCACAGATACAGTAGAACAGAAATATCTGAGTCAATTGGATTTTATTCTGCTCTTTCTTCAATGAGATGCAATGATTTCAGGTGAGAAACATAATTCTGAACAAGAGAATCAAAGGTCATCACAACCCTGAAGGTACAACTATTCATCGTTCTAGGAAGACGGTTAGCCACGTACTAAATGGCAAAGAAACATGTGCAAGAGAGAATCTCGCTGTTTGCAAGTTTGGGTGGTATTTGCTTTAGTTGGGTAATGTTGGGGACTTACCAAAAAATGTCCTGGCACAATATCTACCAGGGATCTTAGCATGAATATTATGAGGGTTCTAGTACTATGATTGCTGACATTTTATGAATGTTTTAGCATTGGCTTGAAAACAAGAAGTTTGCAATTGATTCAACAGTATGTCAAACAGACAAAATATTAAAAAAATGAGCATTAGCGAGAATTACTAATGTCCCTATTGTAAAAACAAACTAAACCCAATATGAAACTTCATCCAGTAAAAAAAAAAAGACGCACAAAAAGTTGAATTTTAATTGCATGACTTCCCAGGCAAATCAAGTAGATCTGTTAACTTAGAGCATCAGTTGTAAAGGCGGCTGCAATAACGGGGGTGAAAACTGCTGCATATTCAATTACTCACCTCTTTTTTCAACAGCCTCAATGCATTGCTTTACAAATCGAGGTACTGTGGAATTTTCACGTTCACACACCTTATGTAGATGAGAGCCAAAAATTTGATCTATGAAAGAAACAAAGATGAGCTTCAGTAAAATCTATGCCCGTGTTCTATAATTTGATTCTACTTCCATATCTACATTCTTATGGAATCTTCATTTTGTACATAAGTTGTTTTTATTTATTTAATTCAGCACTGCCTAATGTAGTCATACAAAGACCACAACTCATTCATGTAATCTGGAACATAAGAAAATTAGACCAGATGACTTCTGAAGCTCCTTTCAGTTATAAGTTTTAATACTTCTAAGCAGTGGATAGAACCTCAGCCCAAGAGCCAGGAAATGAAAATTCAGTTATAAATTATATGAGGCTGATCAGACAAATCACATTTGTTCTGGGCTTTAATTCTGCCATTTGTAAATTGATACCAATACATTTGAATAAGATTCTCCCTAGGTAAACACACGTACACACACACCTTGAGGACAGGGACCTTATTTTTTTAAAACATGTTTAACACCAGTAACATTTTACAACCTTGCTTAAAGAAAGTGCATAATATATGTAGCAATATCAACTGTTAGTATTTTAAATGTGAACTCTTCTTCTAATGACCAACAAAATGGTATGCTATTGGGAGAACTTAACACACATTATTATCCTCACAACAGTTAAACCAAAAGGCAAAAGGAAATGGGAACCAACTGGAATGATGTCTCAAATGGTCTTCTTGGAGAGACTAAGGAGACTGCGGAGTTGTTTTTCTCCTTACTCAAAAGCAACAAGCAATCTTTTTATCTCTTATACTTCTCTTGATGAGCATGAGCAAAAAGATCACTATGAAAATAACTGAAGCTTATTCACTAACATGTTTTAGAAAATTAAGAAGTAGTGAGAGTTTTAGGAGGATGAAATTATCCAAACCAATTGAACTTATGCCTTGATGCCTGGTGATTTCAATGTGAAAGTGGGCATAATCAATAATATAAAAAAGATTTGTCTGAAAATGTGGCTCAGCTTTCAAATACAATAGTAACCAAGGGCTTATAAACTCAGAAAATTTGTGCCTATATATCAAGAATACTTTCAGAAGCACTGACCAACATCATGAAAAAAAAAAGGGAATTAGGTTCATTTAACATTGTGAAAATGTCTAGTTTCTGATGTGTAAGTGCTACCA
Organism: Pseudochirops corinnae; assembly: GCA_028646515.1. Taxonomy (NCBI): domain Eukaryota; kingdom Metazoa; phylum Chordata; class Mammalia; order Diprotodontia; family Pseudocheiridae; genus Pseudochirops; species Pseudochirops corinnae. The sequence goes on along the minus strand of CM053588.1, from coordinate 200,918,926 downwards.
AAACCATCTGTCTGGCCATTCAGACCATGATATAGTTGGAGAAAAGGTTAATATCAGCATCAAAGTAGAAGAATATAGGTGAAAAGACCCTGGACTTTGGGTTGCTCTAACTTCACCTCCACCTATTCAAAATAACCAGCAATTCTGCCTTTTTCTATGAAACTTTAAATGATGAAATACCCTTGTGGTAATGTTAAAACCCATTAAATACTTGAGTATTGACCCATCAGGAAACATAAGAAACCTTTGTGTGCTTTTTAAAAATCATTTTAGCAAAAGAGAATACATACTTATTTTTATTATTTCTCTTGTTACTCCAAGAAAGATAATCTAGCAAAGTGGATAGAGGGTCATTCAGTAGAATGTAAGATCTTTATGGACAGAAACTGTTTTGTATGCCAAGCAACTTGCACAGAATAGTCACTTAATAAATTTTTATTTAATTTAATTGCATTTTTAAAAATGGTAGAAGTATTAATTATAGCATCTATAACAGTGGTTCTCAACCTGTGGGTCGTGACCCCTTTGGGGGTAGAATGACACTTTCACAGGGGTTGCCTAAGACCAATCGGAAAACACATATTTTTGATGGTCTTAGGAACGGAGACACCACTCCTCTATCTGTCTCCAGGAGGGTCTGCCCATATGCAGATATGCCCACATACAAGTATTAAAGGGTTGCGGCATTAGGAAGGTTAAGAACCACTGATTTATAATATTCTAAATATATGCAATTAGCATATTTCAAATAATTTGTAGTTTTGACTTCACTGCTATAATTTGAGGATATTTGAAACAAAGAAGCAATGTTCTACAGAACAGACTCTGGAGTCAGAGGTTCTCGGTTCAAATCCTCCCTCTGATGCTTATCATCTTTGTGACCTTGAACAAGTCATTTTATGTCCCTGGGCCACAGTTTCCTTATTGGGAAAATGAGAGTTTTAAACTAGATGGCTCCTTGAGCCCCCTATAGCTCTAGATGTGTGATTCAATATGCCAAAGAAAGAATTCTAATGGTTTGACTTCATAGCAAGTTAACTAGATTTCTTCTACCTGCTTCTCCCCCTTCTTTAAACTCTGTCCCTCCTTCAATGCACAGTTCAAGGTCAAGGTCCTCCAAGATGATTTTTTTTTCTGACTATGCTAATCCACAGAATCTCTTTCCTCTGAGCTTCTATAACTTTCAAAAAACTATTCCCTTAGAATTTCACATGCTAAAATATAAATAAATAAATATAGCTATAGATACAGTCCTATCACACCAAATAAGTTGTAAGCTATTTAAGGACAAGAGACTTTGTTATATATATACATGTATGTTGGTAACTTCCCCTACCCCATTGTCTAGCTTGGAAGCTTGCAAAGACTTAAACACTTCATTCAACAGAGACAATAGCTCATCACTGTGTATGCTCCACATTCTGGTGATTAACTTTTCTCAACTTAGCTAGACTGGTCCTTGAACAACAGGCATCCAGTCGGCTATTAAACTTGCCTTTGCAGCTTGTCAGGATCTGCCAAAATTCTACTTTGCTGCCACTGATTTCAAGAACCCAGGGTTATTGTCCCACCCCAAGCGGCATTTCTTGCATACAGCAGATGCTGAACAAATGGATTTTGAATGAATGAAGTGCTACCTATCTGGAACTTACATATAGACAGAGAGCTCAGCTGGCACTGAGAAAGTTAAATTCAAAGAATGGATTTAGACCTGTACATAATTCTGACTTTCTAACTAACAAGGAGAGGGGGGTAGGGAATTAAATGGTAATTGTACTTCTCTATCTCAACCTCAAGGTCTGCCAGTAGTATTAGCCCAATGTGGAGCAAAGAAGGCCCATTAGGAATTATGTCCCTCAATCGGCTTTCCCATTCTTAAAGCACTTCACCTAAGGGAGCAAGCCTAGATTCCCAGAGATCTGAATAGCCATCTAATCTAAAAGTATTTATTTAGAAAATATGTCTTTCTAGGGGTGTGAAGATTTTGGAATCCTTTATAAATTAACATGGCTTTGGCTACTACCATTATTGTATCTTCATTCTATCATTTCAGCACTCTTACTAAGGGTGGCAGGCAACGCGTTGGTTGGAAAAAATCCATTTTCTGCTATTTTTCTTTGAAAGAATCTTTTGGTGAGAAAAACAAATAGGCCTTCCACATGACTGCACTTATGAATCATGTTGTTTACATAATGAATTAGAATTTAACTAGGAATGTTGGTTTCTAATCTTTATGCTTTAAAACTTTCAAACTATTTAGGTTGCTCATCTTTAAACATATCAGTATAACCAGGTTAAATCTCTCAGATTACAAATTGGCTTTATTCTCTCTCACCTCTGCTGCATATTTTTGATAAATGGCAAAAAGAGCACTCAGTAATGGGAACTTTGTCAGTTAGATTCCAATGAATCAAACCCACGAGGAAAACCACTCAATAGAGGCAGTTAAATGTTCAGATAATGTGACTATGTTATCATCATTTACCCAGAAAGACAGTCTCCACATGCTTTTCCAAACGACGCTCTTCTGAATTCATAGATGGTTTTTGCAGTTAATTAATAGGTACTAGTACTAATAGTAGTGCCACTTCTGCTCCTGCTGTGGCTGCTACTACATTAATAAACCTTAGGATGCTATAGAATTAGAGAACCTGATACAGTGGAAAGGGCATTGCCCTAGGTATCAGAGGACTTGAGTTCAAATCCCAGCTCTGTTATTTACCACCTGTGTGGCCTGGATTCAATTTCCTCATTTGTAAAATTAGGATGTTAGATTCCACTGTTAGGTGGAACGTTAGGATGTTAATTAACGTTAGGATGTTAAATTCTACCTTTAAATCTAAGATCCTACAACTGTAAGATAATCCAAATCTCCTCTTGATCAAGTTATATTGACATAATCAGCCAGTCAATGCCCATCTACCTTCAGATATATTGATCCTATGATCCTGGTCATTTAGTTTTAGCATATTTGGTACAAGAGTTATACACATATCGTCTCCTCCTTCACCTTCATGCTAATTCTAAGTACCCCTATTCCTCATCAGTCCAGTTCTGATCTCTTCAGTTTCTTTCTCCACTGTAAAGTCCAACATTCTATGCTCTATTAAATTACCGATCTGGTGTTAAACAAATAAACAGACCCTATATCTTTGAACATTTCAGGGAATGTTTCTTCCACCTCTTTGTTTTAATAGTAATCTGATTCTCCTCAGAGCTGATGGCATCCCATGTGAAATTCTCAGTGGTCTACAGTCGTTTCTACTCCTCCAACTTAAAGGGTCAGCATAAGAGGTAAGTATATTCCTTGATTTTCTCTGTTTCCAGACCATTCCTTTACTACTAGTAATCTGTCAATGATAATCTCTTTTTGTAAGGGTCCATATAACAAATTCAATTGTCACTTGCCCCTTTTCTAAACATTTGGGCTTTTCCCTCAACAATACATTACTCAAATTGAACTAAGGTCATTCTTGAAGGTGACCTCCTCTTCATCAAATCCAATGAATTTTCAGTCCTCATTTTTCCATTACTCTTCTGCCATTTTGGATACTCTTAACCACCTACTTCCTATTGGATATACTCTTCTCCCTTACCTTCAGAAATGTGGTACTCTTAAAGATCCTTTTCCTCTTTCACTAACGGCTTCTTTCCTGTTTCCTTTTCTGGTTTACCACCTTCTTCCTGGTCTTTAGTGTCAGCATTGCTCAAAATTCTTTCTAGTCTTTTTCACCTCTCTATTTTCTCCTTCGGCAATTAAATACTACTACTACTACTACTTTAGCATTTATCTGTTAGTACTATAAAGTCTGCAAAGATCTTTATAAATATTATTTCATTTTATCCTCATAATAATCTTGGGAGGCAGGTGTTATTAATATTCAATTTTTCATATGAGGAAACTCAGGTAGAAATTAATAAACATTCCCAGGATCACACAGATAATAAGTATTTTAATTCAAATCTTCCAGACTCCATGTCAAGTACTTTATCAGGTGTTCCACCTAGAGAACTCTGGACTCACAAATACCAAAATTAGAAGGCACCTCAATGGCCTCCTAGTCATACTCCTCTAGAAAATCTCTGAGTGGTCAACAATTCTTTGATAAAATGTTTCTATCTGGTAGAGAGAACCTACTACCTTATAAGAGAACACAGAGCATCTTGGATAGCTACAATTGTTGTTGTTTTTTTTTGTATCTATCTATCTATTTATTTATTTATTTAATTATTTTAAATTTTATTTTAGTTTGCATCATTCATTTCCACAAGATTTTGAATTACATATTTTTTCCCCATCTTTCCCCTAGTCACCACCCCAAAACAGCCATCCCAATGTGTCTCCCCTTCCCCAGTCTATTCTCTCCTATGTCACTTTTTAGTAGGGCAGGATGGATCTCCCAA
>CM053588.1:200899274-200914022 GCA_028646515.1 Pseudochirops corinnae | reverse complement strand
ACATACACACACACAAACGGATAGATAGATAGACATAGACATATAATATATCCACATTGATTAAATTTTAAATAAAATTTTAGCATCAATGTTAATTAATGATATTAGTTTATAATTTTCTTTTTTTCTCTTTTAATGCACTCTTGCTTATGTACCAAGACTATATCTGTATAATAGAAGGAATTTGGTAGGGTCCCTTCTTTTTTCACACTCCTTAGCCTCATTCTAATGATTGTGAACCACAGTTACTGTTCTACAAATCCTATTTCCCATACCCATCTGGTTATTCTCTCATGACTATCTGCCTCAACCTTATCTTCTGACCCTCATTCTCTCAATCCAGGTCCTCTCACATATTCCACTGTGACTTTTGGAATATCTATTCCATAGCAAACACATTTCCCTTCACCTTAAAGCTCTACCTTTCTCACTTCTTTCACTGACCGTCAGTGAACCCTACCTCCCTCCCAAGGACACTGCTATCCTCATACCTTTCCAGTATAGATTACCTCCTTTCTCTCATATTCCTACCTTCCTCCCCAGTCACTGGGCATGGAAGGGGAGTCAGAGTACATTTTGATCCCCATTATCACTTCCCAATTCTCCCTCTACCACCACCACCAAACAACTTCTCCTCTATTAAGTTTTTTAGCCACCAAGTTAGTTATTATCTATTGCCCCCCTCCCCTGAATAATATTTTATCATTCCATCTTCCTTTACATTTTAAGATACCTAACCCTCCTTTTTATTCTCCCTGTGGCCTCCATTCCCTCTACCCTTCAGTTCTTCCCTAAGTTATCACCTTTGTAGTGGCTATAATCTCATTCCTCCTGCATCTCAAGTTGTTGATGAACCAACTCAGTTCTACACTATTCTTCACTCACAGATCTTTTGTCCTATTGTTGATTATGCTTTGCAAAACTCAACCGTATCCCTGTTTTTCTTTCCTCACCTACAACATGAGAAGGTTGACATGACCTCTGAGATCTCTTCTGGGTCCATTCTCTCCTTTTTATTGAAATGGACATCATTTTTATGTGGGTCCTTATTTGAAACCATCTGCATTATTTCAATAGTTTCCTAGTAATTCTTGTCACTTGAACTCTCTCCCATTGCCAAATTATCTCCAATACCACTGTTAGAGATCTGGTCCTAAGACTACTTAAAAACTTTAGTGGCTCATCATGATCCTCTGGGAAGTAAAAATATATGTACTTAGCATTCAAGCCTCTGTAAAATCTAATGGCGCCTAGAATTTTTCAGATTTATATTATCCATTCATCTATGCACACTATGCTTAGAAACCAAGACTGCTGTTTGTACCTCACATTCATTGTACTGAAGAGATTGTGGATTTGGCCCTAGGCCTGCAAGGATCATTACTTCCAGCTGATTCCCCTTTCCCTAATTTCTAGTATTATCATAAATCAGTGGCCAAGAAATTTCTTATGTTTTATTCTAACTCTCCCAGTTTTCGAATAGTGAAAATAAGGCCTCGAAAGGGGAAGTGACTCGACTAAGGTCTTACATGTAGAAAGTGGTAGAAAGCCTATATTCAACCCTAGGTCATCTGACTGCAGTTTCAACGTAATTTTGCCAGGGTTGCTATGTATAAAGATCCAGGCATTTAGGCTATGTTGCTGTTGTTTTTTAAAGTAGTATTTTATTTTTTCCCAATTATATGTAAAGACAATTTTTAAAATTCATTAAAAACTTTAAGTTCCAAGTTTCCCTCTCCCTCCCTTAACTTCACAATCCCTAAGATGGTAAGCAATTTGACATACATTATATACATGCAAACATGTAAAATGTATTTCCTTATGAGCCATGTCACAAATGAAGAAACAGATCAAAAGAAAAAAATTATGAAGAATAGTATGCTTTGATCTTCATTCATATTCCATCAGTTCTTTCTCTGTGTGGATGGCATTTTTCATCATGAGTCCTTTGGAATTGTCTCAGATCACTGCATTGCTGAAAATAGCTAAGTCATGTACAGTTTTAATCATTGTATAATATTGCTATTACTTTTACAATGTTCTTCTGGTTCTGCTCACATCACTTAGCATCAGTTCATATGTTTTTCCAGGTTTTTCTGAAGTCAATCTGTTCATTATTTCTTATATCATAAAAGTATATTATATACTATTATATACCACAATTTATTCAGTTATTCCCCAATTGATGGGTATTCCCTCAATTTCTAATACTTTGTTACCAGAAAAAGAGCTGATACAAATATTTTTGTACAAATTTCCCTTGAAAAAAATCTCTTTGGGATATAGATCTAGTAGTAGTATTGCTGAATCAAAGGGTATGTACAGTTTAATTGCCAGTTGGGCATAGTTACAAATTGCTCTCCAGAATGGTCACATCAGTTCTCAACTCCACCAACAGTTCATCGTGTCCTAATTTTCTGAATATGCCCTCCAAAATATATCAGTTTCCTTTTCTGTCATATTAGCTAATCTGATAGGTGTGAGATGGTACCTCAGAATTGTTTTATTTTTCATTTCTCTAATCAATAGCAAGCACCTATATTTTGCAAATACATCTTCCAGGGGACAGACAAAAAGAAAATTTGCTTAGGTCCAAATGCCCTGGAAAGCTGTTTCAAATTAGCTTCAATCTTTCTTCATTACCTGGCATATTTTCCATAGTTCCTTTTCATATTTTTATATGAACTCCCATAAACAGATGTGAGCTTCTCCTACAGGATGTTATCATTTGGTACTTTCAAGCATTCTTGCTTTTCCTCAAGATTACTGAACTTGTAGAAAGAGTCCTTTCCATTATGTGGGTTTTTTGAGCATTTGTACATGTGCATAGAAAGAGATTTCACTAAAAATTGTCATAGTCTATTATGCCGTTGGGGATTATATTTTTTTTTTTTTGACAAAGACTGAACTGGGTTCAGTTATCTTTATTAGATGTTTATGACTTCTTCCTTAGTTGGTAATTATGTAAACAGATTTATGACCAAAAAAATCCCCCAAAAACCTTGCTCTCAATTCCTCCTTTGACATGTTAATTGTTTCTCAAAAAATTAAGTGAGGTCCTGTCAAATTCTTTATATGATTTGGAAAGTTCTCTGATGCTAATTAATTTTTTTTTAATGAAAAACTTTAGCCCACTCAAGGGCTCAGAACATTAGAGAAAAAACATTGTCAGAGAAGGAAACAATAGGTTGTGTGGTTTTAAGTTGAATGTAACATAGGTGATCCAGAAGGATAATGAGGAGAACAGCAACTTCTCTGGGGGATATAAGATTGTTTGACAAGTGTTCAAGATGTTGTTCTCAAACCACCTACATTGTTATCTATCTGTATCTGGTTTTGTGATCCTCATTCTGGAGTTAGCAGAAACCACTCTGCGTTATTGGATCAACTTTCGTCTTCCTTTCATGGTTTTGAGTTCCAAGTTCAAAAGGAATAGTTTGGAAATGATATATTCAAACCAGTGACCCTCACTGGTGTTTAACTTGGATAACATCTCATCTAAAATACATCACTTGTCTGATATGAATAAATACCGAAATGATTTTTTAAAAAGGGGAAACTGACAATTGCTGAAAGGGATTTGTTTTTTTTTTGCTGTGGTTGTTGTTCTTACCCAGAGTACTATTTCAGGGAATTATAACCTATGAGCTTTCAGCTTTTTGACCGTCTACAAGAAAGACGTTTACATAAACAAAAATACAATCTTGATGAACATGACTATCTCAAGGAGACATGAAGCAGTTTTGCTTATGTTTATTTACAAACTATAGATGTGCAATGTCTGTGTTTAATAAAAACAAAACAACAACAAAAGAATCAGAATGAACCCCTCCCCCAAAAGAAACAACTTTTAAAATCGGTCCCTTCATTTTTTTCTTTTAATTACCACAGGGAAAATTCCAGTATTATGTGTGTATGTCTGGGTGTGTTGTATAATCTAGGCATTCTAAGTTAATAGATTCTTGACACATAAAATATATGCTACTTAGATTATGCTCCATTGCCTTTTGTCCATTCAGGGACACCTAATCCTCTAACTGCACTATTGGTAATTTTAAAAAATTGCCAGTATTTTTCTATATGTTCTTATATTAGCCAAATTAATTGAATGACCTCAATTTTTCACTTGATGGACCTTAATAGGTGTACCAAATTTGGGTAGGCACATTACTCACATGAATCCACACTCTTACATTAATCTCAATTTATTCAATTTTAGTAAGAATGATTATGTTTACTAGATAACTAGATCAGACAAGGCATACAAGGCTGTCTATACTCCATCTATCTATCTATCTGTCATTTCACATACCAAAGACAAAAAAGAAAGACAAAAGAATGGAGTCAGGTTATACTATTATGAAGCCAGGGAATTGAAGTATTACTGCCTCATCAGCTGAAGGAGGGATGTATTAGTAACAAATTTTCTCTTTGATTTATTCCCCCTGCCTTGCAAGGAGAACTATCTGTATTTTTTCTGTAAGCAACTACATTAAATTGAAAAAAATCACATTTCTTAATACTTTTTTCATTTAAAGTATTTCTCCTTCAGTGGAAAAAAATTTTGTCATCCCCCCACCCCTTTTAATTCTTTTATTCCATGTGTGGGAAGAAGGGATCCAGAACATCTTTTAAAATAATGAAAACAATAATAACTGTTCCCCAAAGAATAAAAAAGCAAAAGGAGGGCTTTGTTTGATTTATCTGCGATGGGGCACTTTGGAACTTCACTTTTTATGAGTTGAAAAAAGAGATGTACACCACACTTCTATCCTTCTATTATGACAGTTTATGTTTCCTATATAGCTTATTTAACTCAAATGCCTGGGAAATAGACACAATTACCACCTTATGGAATGCTACTTAAATTTAAATGCTCCCTGAAGAATAGAAATGTACTTTATCTTCTCAAAGTTTATTTCAGTTTCTCAGAAATAATTCCCTCTATAGACTCCTGAAATATTTTTATTCATCATTTAAAATTTTAACCTAATGATTGTGTAAAAGTGACTATCATAGGAAAAAAAACCCAATATAGTAGAGACTGCTCACAAAAGCTTATACAAAAAGACTGTGTACTATGCCCATATACAGCTTTAATCATTCACTCTTTCAGCTGTTATCAATTTAAAACCAATGAAACTCCCACACTGAGTCCATTTGAACAGTCAATTTTAATATCTTGGGGCATCTGTAGTTATTCTGAATTGGCTGCAAAAGCAGAACTAACAAGTTAAGCTCTAACCATAAGTCTACATCAGGCTGGTAAACCATACATCAAACACAGACAGTTAGTCAATACTCCAGTATGAAAAACCAACAAGCATTTTTAAGAAGAGCAATATATTCATAATATGCTTGGCAGTCTGGTTTGCATTGCTTCCTGGAGAGTGGTACATTTAACTTTGTAGTCAAGATGGTGGGCATGGAGAACTGACACAGCTCCTCATGCTGGCAGAAGAAAGAAATGATACTGAGGGAATATACGTCATTCAATTTGTGGGTCATATCATAAATGAGAATCAAAGCCACAGGAAAATGCACCTTTTATGAGCAGGAACCAATCTTCAAAGCTGACGGGAAATAGTATAATTCACCTGATCCACTCAGTTATGTGCACATTGCTACCCTCACTTCAGTCCAGCTAGAAGATAATGAATAAGGCATATTCAAAACAAATTTGGGGCATTAATCATTTTTTTATGATTGCCTTTTTGGAGGCAAAAGAGGGACAAAAAGACAGAGGGATCACAGTCATGATCTCAGACAAAGCAAAAGCAAAAGCAAAAATAGACAGAATCAAAAGAGATAATTGGAGAAACTACATTATGTAAAAAGGTACCATAGGCAGTGAAGTAATATAAAAATGTTTACAACAAATTTCTCTGATAAAAGCCTCTTTTCTCAAATACTCACTGACTATAGAACTGAGTGAAATTTATAAAAATAAGCACCATCCCTCAATTCATAAATTGTCCAAGGACATGAATAGACAGTTTTCAGAAGAAATCAAAGCTATCTATAGTGTTATAAAAATGCTCTAAATCACTATTGATCAGAGAAAGGCAAATTAAAACAACTCTGAAGTACCACCTCACACCTATCAGAAAGGATGAATGCTGGATGGGATGAAGGAAAAATAGGTACACTTATGAATTGTTTGTTGGTGGAGTAGTGAACTGGTCCAACTACTATGGAGAATAATTTGAAACTATACCCAAAGTGCTATGAAAATGTACATACCTTTTGAGCCAGCAATAGCATTACCATGTCTGAATTCCAAAGAGATAATACAACAGGGAAAAGGACCTATTTATACATAAATATTTATAGTAGCTGTTTTTGTGGTGACAATGAATAGGAAATTGAAGAGATGCTCATCGATTGGAAAATAACTGAACAAGCTGTGGCATAATGGTTGTGATGGAGTACTATTGTGCTATAAGAAATGGGTGATGGTTTCAGAAAGATATGGCAAAGACCATAGCAACTTATGCAAAGGGTAGTGAGAAGAACCAGGGGACCATTGTGCATACTAATAGAAATGTTGAAATGATCATCAACTGTGAAAGACTTGGCTATTCAGATGAATACAATGATTCAAGACAATTCCAAAGGACCCACAATAAAAAGGAGCATATATGGTATATGTTGATTTAATGATTGAAGGTCAAAATATCAAGGGTGTTAAGGATGGTAGTGGGGTTTAGAGAACTGAATGGAGTATAACTTGAAATTGGAAGTATAGAATTGAAATGTTTGTATTACTATTGCATTTATTCGGGTATTTCAAAACTTTAGTAAACTGAAATCCTGGTGGGCAGGTACTAGTCCTAAGTTTTCCTAGCCTCACTGCATAAAAGCCTAATTGATGTGAATAATGACAGCCCTCAATTTATTTCTTTATAATGAGCAATTCCATTTTACTGCCTCAATTGAAACCCAACTCTCTCCAAACCATGTAAAACATTCTATCCACCTAGATATTTGTTTAAATTATTATTTATTAGATCACTAGGAAATTTTACTCCTGCTCATCCCCCCCCTCCCCCAGTTAAGGGTTACCCACATTCTCACAAAGATCAGTCACAGCCTCAAACAGAGTATAAAAAGGGGAATTAGAAAAATTACAAGAGAGAAAGTTAGAGGCTCACAAGTACTGCAGATCCTGCTCAAAGAATCTAGGGAGGCTCGGGAAAAACCAACAAGAGCTAAGCTAGAGGATATTCATAGTTGCTTGTAATACTAGCTTTAAGTGTCATGAGGGAACTATTCAGTAAAATAATACCTGCTGAAGGACAGCAGGGTATCCATAACCAAACCTAACCCAAGTTTTTTAAAGATTCTTTTGAACACTGACAAAAGCTCAATATCTTTTTCTCCTCTTCACATAGTCTCAGAGAAGGAAAAGTTTAAGATGTGACCAGGGAATGAGAATGGTCATAGACCACCTCTCCATCTTTCACTATTCTGACATGTGAAGGAAACAATGTGTTAGCCTGACATTTGGTCATCTGTATCTCATTGAGGATGTGATTCCAGAAGCACACTTGCTTTGGCAGAAGGGGAGAGGTTTGGTGTCTTTTACACATCCTCAGCATATAAATCATAATTGGTGCCCAATGCCCTCTCTGAAGCACAATGTGAAGTTATACTACAAAACAAAGTCAGACACCAAGCCTGTTACTCAATTTGTGACCTTTGTTTAAATCTGTTTATTTTCTGGAAGTTGCTCAGGTTTTTAAATGTGAGTTTTAGAAAAAGGATCTTTATCTGGGAGATCAGCACCAAGGTCTGCCTAGTATCTCAGGCAGGGCTCTTCAGAAAAAAGGATTGAACAACTGGAATTACAATTTTCAAGATCAACCATATCTTGCTCAGAGTGAGGAAATCCCACAAAGACTTGCTAAGGGGCAGGGCTAATGGCATGATGATAGGTCTAGGGGTGGCTAGCTGTCATCGCTCTTCCATATCTACATAATAAGACATAATGTGCAGGGTTTTTATCCAAATTCTGGTGTTCGCTGGGAACTTATCTTTTTTTTGTGAGAGGTAAATTGGTTTGAGAAAAATACTTTAAAAGTAAACGAAAGGAGAAGAGTAAGAAGATATGCTACTTTTTTTTTTTAAGTTTTCTTAGTAGTAAAACCTTATAAAAAGTAATGGATCTCCTTCATCTGAATGAAAATCTCATTTTTCTTTTACATGCTAAAAATCAAATACTTGTGGTGCCAGGATCTCCCAAACACATTATTACATGCTAACTCCTTTGAGGTAGGTGCCAACCCATAAGAAAATAATTTTATATGCTAGTGGAAAATGCATTCATTGTCCTGGCTTCTTTTTATCTTTTCTTTTCTTATCTGTTTCTCTCCCATTTCTGGGGGTTCATTTTCTCTCATTGCTCTCATTTTATTCTGTCTTTAACTCCTCAAATGGCCTGAATTAACTTGTCCTGTGGCAAGCAAGCTTTGAAACATTATGGGCATAACCTGCTACCTAGACAACATTTTCTTCCAACTTTCTCCATCTTTCATTGTGACTGGTATTTTATTACGGAATGAAACCAATTGGCTAGTACTCTATTACGAACACATTTGCTCACCGGAGCCTTTAAATAATAGTAACTGGATGTGGACTATAAATGCAAAGCAACCAGGAAGCTCATAGGCCAAGATGAAGCTTGAGGTTGGCTATTAATTTTGGCCAATATTAAATCATGACATAGCTCACACGTAAGGATCACAGTTCAATTATGAACCACAAAGTAGTAAAAAAGAGAAGATTTATAAGATATTTTTCAAGCACATTAGTGCATATTCTAGAAGTTGTGTGAGTGTTTCAGGCAGAAGACCCATGCCCCAGTATATAAATTCGAATACAATTATTCTCAGACTAACGCTGATAAAGTGACAAAACTGAAGCAAGCCTCTGCTCGGAGCTATATTGCAGTGTTGCTCATATATATTTTGCTTAAATTAACAATGTGACAAATAGGTTACACTGTCATACATCAGCTCTAACAAATTATTTTTAAAATACTTTCCTCTTACTCAGTGATCCTCATATATACACAGACATAACAGATGTGGAAAGTTTAGGGTTGACAATTTGCAATTACAATCTGAACTGCAATTCCCTTCTTCCCCCCCTTAAAAAAAAGATATTTGACACACTTTACAAAACACTATCATTTTAATGACATTAGTTTCTCATATGATGGAAACCTTAAACAATTAGTTGTATCTCTCTGGGTAATTACTTGGATGTCCAGACAATTAAATGACAAAATGCAAGTAAGTGGGTGCACTTAGAAGGGAAAAAAAAAAAAAAACATGACCTTGCACGAGTATTCAGTGAGCCTCAGTGTGAATCAGATTTGAGAATCCAGGGCATCCAAGTGTGAATCACATTTTGATGACCATAAAAAAAGGAGGAAAATTACTATCTTTCCCCACCACCATCTCCACTCCAAAAAAAAAAAAAAAAAAAAAAAAGAAAAAAAAAAGCAAAAAAAAAGCCAGATTCTACGGCTTTGATTTAAAAAGTGCTTGGTGTACCTGTATCAAAACCTCAACTAAAATTCAAGTGGGCTAGTTTGTATGACCATCTTGGTTACTAAATTGCTTTACAGACTTAGATGAATTGTTTGACTCTTCTGTTCCTTAGATTTGATTTGTGTATCTAAAAGGTATCCTGTGGGTCTTTCCAGGTACATGCTAAATCAAAGGGAGGGTATAATATTATTTCAGTTCCTGCTAACTTAGCAGTGGTTATGTGCATGAAACTATATCCTAAAGTATCTAATCTATTAAACTTGAAATGACAAGAACTTTTCCATCTTAGTGTTTAAGATAGTTAATATAATGTTGGACAGCAGTTTGATATGTAGAACACATGCTTCTGGAGGATCGTTTTTATTTATTATATATAAATATTTTTATTTTATTATATATAAAATTGTTTTTATATTTTAAATGGGATCATCAAGTCATTAGGGGGAACATTGTAATCAATCAATACATTAGTACATTTGAGTATTAGTACTCCCAGAGTCAAGCATAAAGTTTTTCAATATAGGTGTTCAATGCTTATTGAATTGAGCTGAATTAGTTCTATATTTTAACAGAAACTTTTCCAATGACTTTGGAGATAGGCTAGGTTCAAAAAGTTCATATAGAGGTACCCTGTACTGATACTCTAAAACAAGTCAGTACAAGAGCAATATGAGGCACTTAAAAACAAAATTCTAGCAACACATTTTTAGTTGATTGTGATGCTTTAAAAGTAAGCATGAGGGGTCTAAAAATTCCTGAGTGGCCACCCAGAAAACTCATCTAAAACCCTCAGATTTTTCAAAGTATATACATGAGAGATACAAGTGTATATGGGGAACTGAAGATAAATACTAAATAATGGCAAAATTCAATAAGAATAATGTCAACCAGGTTAAGGAGCAATTTGCTATAGGTAAAAGACAATGATGGAAAAGCAATAATGGCAGCCTTGCAAAAGAAAAAAAAAAGATATGTTGGGAGCCAGAGGAAGATGAAAGAAGAGCTAAGACTCTTGTAATCACTGGGAACATAACGAAAAATAAAATGATGGCAAAACTACTCATCTCTCTCCCCCGTTCCCTCTCTTTATTCATCTCTTTCTCCTTCTCCTCTCCCCTTCCCATACATTCTATCTCTGTCTCTCTGCCTCTCCTCTGTACTGAGGAATATAATCTTTGGGTTAGGAAAAACGTAACAAAAACAGTTCAAAAGAAGCCAAGACAGTGAAAGAGGACCTTGCTGTGTTTAGTGAGGTGAAGTAATCTGGCTTCTCCAAATTAACATCTCCAGATTCTAAAAGAACATGTGGATGTGATTGCTTAAGTGAGATGAACGGATCTGGCATGAGAGTGGAGCAACTATTCCAATTTTTCAGAAGGAAAAAAGGTAGATAATTTAGAAGGTAAATAATTCACTAAGTGGCATAATAGATAGAGGACTGAAGCTGGAGACAGAGATACCTGAGTCAAAATCCTGACTGAGATTTTTTTTTTTGCTATGAGACCCTGACCAAGTCATTTTACCTTACTTAGTCTCAATTTTCTTACCTGTAAAATGGGGATAATAGTAGCATATATCCCACAGGATGAAATTGAGGATGAAATGAGATAAAATGTCTAAATAAGTTTGTAATTTTAAAAATACAAATGATAGTTATTAATACAAATTAAAGGTCACTGACCTTGATATTAATTTGTAGTAAAATTTTAGAATGGGTTATTAAAGGGACATTTTATGAGAACCAGAGTAATTAAAAACAAGTAAAATCAGACTATACTTTTTTTTATAGAGTTACCTGTCTATCAGGGAAGACTAGAAATGATCTATTTCCCCAAGACTTTTGATAGTCTTTCACAACAACCTTTAAGGAAAGATGGAGAGAAATGGACATAATGCATCTAGGATTGGAATTAGTTCATTAAGTGTAAGTATAATGGAAGGGCCCTCAGAGGCATCTAGTCCAAATTCATCCCTTTTCAGATAAGAAAATTGAGGTCCACCACCGTGGACAGACAACTTTCCCAATTTTACATATGTAGTCAACATCCCATTTGAATTCAGGGTTTCTGACTCTAGAAGTCAGATTAGCTCTAAGCCACTGATTATCTCTAGGGTAAACTTGAACAACAGATTGATTTTAACCTGGTGAATCATCTGTACTAGAGCACCTTCAATGATTAGTCCTTGGCTTTGTGTGACCAATGACTTTAGAGAAGTCATAAATGATATGCTTATCGAAACATGAATGACAAGAACTATGTGGTGTGATAACTAATGTATTGATGGTGCTTATACAGTCTTTTGCAACTTGACTCCAACCTAACTTTTATGTCTAATTAAATATTATTCCTTTTGCTGCACTTTATCATTCCTATTTTTTCAATGGCCATCTCCCATTCCTGGAATCTACTTTTGCTTCACCTCTACCTCATGGAATCTCTCATTTCTTTCAAGATACTGTGCAAGCACAACTTTCCATGTAAAGTCTTTCCTTCTATCTATCTAGCCATCATCCATCTAGGTAGAAAGTGATACTTGAACAATGCCTTGAAAGAAGAGAAAGATTATGTGTATTTGTATCTCTACAGACATTCACACATAGTTGTATATAATGTACATATATGTATATGTGTATGCATGTATTTGTCCTTCATTAAAACAGAAGCTTTTGAAATGTTTTGTTATTACATCTCTAGTATCTAGCACAGTATCTGGAATATTGTAGGCACTTAATAAGTGCTAGTTGATTGATTGATAGAAGCAGGAACTGGCTGAAACAAGTGGCTGGAACAACCATCTTTCTTGATAATTAGATTGGTCCAAAAAGGACAAATAGCCTTAGAAGCTGATATTCTATCCCCTTCCACTTTAAAAATGAGGAAACTGAGGTTCAGAAAAAGTATAAGCACTTCACTAAGGTAATCTAAACATAAACAACAAAGCAAGGTTTTAAGCTCAGTTCTTTCAGATTCAGTTCTCTTCCCGCTACATTATGCTCCTATCATAGGGTGTATTTAAGCAGAAGTTTGGCCAGCGCCTCAATGGCTCTGGTTATCTGCCTCTCTAGAATTTACCTCTGAGGAAATATTAATTGTGGTATAAAAATAATGCCTTATTTTCTGAAAATTATGTTCAAAGTGTTTCCTATTCTTGAGTATCAAATCCATTATTTAAAAGCTGCCATATTTAGGTTTGGCTAGAGCGACAGAGTTATTATGCAATATGAGCAAAAGGAGGTCTAAACGAAGTGGAGGATACATACAAACACACTCCAAAATGTATTCATTTGTCTAAATTTACATATTAAATTGATTGGAGCATGGGTTCCAGTCTGATATATAATTTAAAAAAATAATGAAATTCCATACGCATCTGAGAGCTCGACAGTGCATTTGGCAAATATGAATGGCACTTGACGGACACTGAAGGCTTTTTAGAGCACCTACACTTACAATGACACAATTAACACTATGCTCACCTGAGTTATTTGGATAAGTTTTTCTAGGAGCAATCATTGCATATTATATACTTAGTGCTTCCTTGTTCTATTGGTTATCAGTATTCTCTTGCACTAGGAATATTTTTTTCTTCTTAATCCCATTGAGAAACCAAAAATATTTCATTATGTTCATATTTATAGAGCCAGACTGACATAATTCTGGACATTTCTACAAGAACTTGCATGGTATACATTTTTCAGAAATAGCATATGACTGAATTTGAAGTGATTTTTAGTCTCCTAGATGTACATTATTTTCCTTTCAAGCACTCTGGAGATGCTGCTCTGATAAGCATTATGATAACAATGAAAATATCTTGATTCCCAACATGGGCTAACTTTGCTCTGAATAGAAAATGGAAATATATTCCTTCAGCTTTTTAGATATAGGGCAGGATAGAAACCTTAGAGATCTCATAGAATCATAGATATAGAGGTAGAGGGGACCCTCACATTGCTCTTGTTCGTCCCATCATTTCATAGAGGAGGAAATTCAGGTCCAGAGGAGTGATTTGTCAAAGATCATGCCAGTAGCAAGCAACAGAACTATTTGAAACTATGTCTTTTGAGTCCTGATCCAAGGGTCTTCTTATCATGTCACTTCCTCACACTCTATTTTGAGAAATTTTTTTTTTTGCAATAATTTATCAAAAAGAAACTAATGGGGCAAAGGATGGAGGGTGGTTAAACAAATTATGGTATATGAATGTCATGAATATTATGCTTTAAGAAACGATGAAGGATATGGTTATAAAGAAAAATTTGAAGACTTATATGAACTAATGCAAAGTGACGTGAGTAGAACCAGGAGAGCAATGTATGTGATGATAACAATATGGTAAATACAAATATTTCCAAAAGATTTAGGAACTCTGATGAAAGCAATGACAAACCATAATTCATTCTGATGAAACATGATACCCTCCTTTAGATAGAGAGGTGTTGCAATGACAGTGCAAATTGAGGCTGATTTTATTTTATTTTTTTGGACATGGCTGGTGTGGGAATTTATTTTGATT
Organism: Pseudochirops corinnae; assembly: GCA_028646515.1. Taxonomy (NCBI): domain Eukaryota; kingdom Metazoa; phylum Chordata; class Mammalia; order Diprotodontia; family Pseudocheiridae; genus Pseudochirops; species Pseudochirops corinnae. The sequence continues at coordinate 200,899,947 of CM053588.1, read as the reverse complement.
GACAATACATTTTTTGTAATGGATTTTGTTTTTCTTGATTACTTGGTGGGGGGTGGAGAAGGGAAATGGTTGAGGAAGACAATTGTGACCTGAAAATAAAATAAAATTGAATAAAAAAAAAAGCAAGCCACCAGTTATGATCCTCTCCATCTTATTAATAAAGTTCTTTGTCTAGATCAGGAAGATTATATGTAGTAATGGAAACAATCTTTACTTTATAAAGAATATACGATGGTTAGAGAAAGATTATGAAGCACCTTAATCATTTTGATAAAAGAATTTTACTTAAAATCAGGATACCCGGATTCTAATCCTAACTCATACTACCTGACTCATAATACCTAATTCATAGCTACCTGACGCTGGGAAAACCATCTCTAATCTCTCAGAGCCTTGCTTTCTTCATTTGGCAAAAAAGGGGATTATAACACTTGTAATTCCTACTTTAGTTGCTATACAAAAAGACTTTTTCAAATCTTTAAGTGCTACATAAATTGGAGTTATAATAATCAAGGATTCTTTCCTAGTTGAAAGTTATTAAGCATATTTAACCCTGATGACATTTTAAAAGTACTCCTTTCCTTCCTTCCTTGGTTCCTTCCTTGGTTCCTTCCTTGGTTCCTTCCTTCCTTCCTTCCTTCCTTCCTTCCTTCCTTCCTTCCTTCCTTCCTTC
>CM053588.1:200871270-200899174 GCA_028646515.1 Pseudochirops corinnae | reverse complement strand
TAACATAGTTAAGCTTCCATCCCTGTAATATAAGAACTTTTATGGGGAATCTGACATGTACTGTGGTTTTAAATTTGGATTATTTGGATTATTGACTTTTGCTCAGTTTAAAAAAATCATATGCTTCATATTTTTGAGGGAAAATCATATTTAAAACTAAATGATAACTAAGAAATACATCAGATTTTCAAAAGAGGTAATATATGAAGAAAAAATTGCCACTTAATAAAATAATTGAACTTTATGAAATCAACATTTCATGTAGATTTGCCATAATATTATCCTTGTTAATGAATCCTGAATCTTTGGGCTAGTGAGGGTTAAAATTTAATGGTGCTATCAGATATGCAATTAACTCATCTGATTTTTCCCTGACATTCCATTTTATAAATATTAAAACTACATTCAGAAATACAGTTCCTCTTGAGTTCTGAGAAAGGCCCAAGTTAATAGTTTCTCAGCATTTTGACTGGCTCTCGGCTCTGCTACTGAAACAAGACTTTCTGAACTCTATGTTAATCTGAAGGCTTTATGCATAAGTTTGGGAAGTTGATTATATGCTTATCTTTCTCAGGGTAGTATGTTAACGTGCAGCAATACTCTAACTCTAAAAGTGGTACCTTGCCAAATAAGTTGAAAGAACTTTATATGCAGTTGATTAGGATGTAAATTTTTGTCCTTAAAAATGAGAGCAATAAAGGGGAAAATCCAATATAATGCTATGAAATAGTTGTGAGTACTGTCTCCCAATGATACCACCATTTAAAAAAAGCTTCCTCTGTCTTTAAGACCATATGAACGTGTGTTTCTGTATAATATTTGAATCAAAGTTGTCTTATAAATATGCAGAATACATATCCATTTCTATCTTACCGATGATTATTACAAATTGTATTCTAGAACTTAATTCTTGCATTCATATGTCAAACCAATTGTAAATATTCAAAAATTTTCATATTGAACAATACTAGTATGTTTTAAGATCTCTATTTTACTTGTCTATAAAATATCTCTTTCAACTTAATTGTGAAAATGGAAGAGTTCAATTTAACCAGTTTTCTGTGTCTTACATCTGGACTTTCTAACATTTTTGGCTAAGTATTTTATCTGGACAGAAAGGAATAAATTACTTTGGGCTTTGGGTTACATATCTGCAGAATGAAAGCATTCATATGATCATAGATCTATGGACCTAGCAGGAACCTCAAAAGCCATCCAATATAATTCTTCCTTTTTATAGGTGAGGAAAATAAGGCTGAGGTGGGCTTAAAGTGATTTATCCAAGGTCTCACAGTCAGCAAACAACAGAGTTAGGAATGAACTTAGGTCCCCTGATTCCAAAGTCAGTGCATCCTTTCATTGTCACTCTCCCTTAGATGATCCAAAATACCTCCTCAGAGGCTCAGAGAATTAGGTTGCTTGCCTAAGATTAATAGTGTTAGAATTAGTATAGTCATATTTAATTATTAATACTATTACTAAGACAGAGAAAATGAGTGTTGTCCAAGGGCATCAAATTTAGAGGGTGCTGCATCCCTTCAATATTTCTTGTATCCCTTCAACAGCAAATACAATAAAACTTAGCACTACTTTACAAGAAAAAAAAAAGCTGCAATAGGAATTCCTGTATTATGTTGCTCCTTTCCCTCCAATCCCATTTGGTATCCACAGAAATGACTTCATGATATTGTCCCAGAATCTCTGCTTCTATATCATGCTGTCCTACCCCACCCCACCCCCAATCTGTTTAATTGAAGCAGGTAGGTGATACAGTATCAATGTTGGACTTGAAATCAAAGAGAACTGAGTTCAAATCCTGCCTTACACGACTATTAGCTGTGCGATCTTGAGAAAGTTATTTCACTTCTTTTGGTGTCAATTTTCTTATTGGTAAAATGGAAGTAATAGTAACATTTTAAAGAGAGCTCACTAAAGTTAACATGCTGTATTATTAGTAACATTTCTCTCAAAAGGCTGTTGTTAGGATCTAATGGGATAGCCTGTATACAACACTTTGCAAACCTTGAAACTTTATATATTAATTGTTATAATCTTCATCCTCATTAGTATATGTATTACTAATAAATTTTGCTACTAATGAATAAATACTGGGGGCACATTTTGTCCCACTTGTCATAGGAGTAGTTTGTAGCAGAGGTTCTGGGTACAAAAAATACCTAGTTGTGATTCTTTTAACCATTAGATTAAAAACGCAAAGTCCACTGTACCTTTAATAAGGCCTTTTTCTTGAAGAGTTTTCAGGGAAGGTCTTCGGTTAATGAATTTCTTTAATCTGCTTTTGACTCTGCTTTTGTCACTTGTATCAGAAACACTGTGCTGTAGTCTGAATACTGGAGATAAAAAAGAAAGACTTTTGGTAAATCTCCCTTTCATTGTTATTACTTCATGCAAATATAAATTTAGAGCCTTAATCATAAAGCATATACCTGCCATAAGACAGACTCTCTCTCATATATATATATATATATATATATATATATATATATGTATATATACACACACACATATATACATATATATTTACACACACATACACACACACACACATATATATAGTACATATGTATGTGATGCTTTCTCAAGTGTATTAGTGATTTTGTGTTCTTGAAATGTGTGTACGATCAACCTGATATAGTCACAATTCCTTAGATAACTGAATATGATCACTTCATTTTGGACAACATCATCCTGATAAAGGGAACATCCTCTGTCTCAGGAGTTGTTAATGTTATTGTTGCAGACTCTTTTGGCAGTCTGCAGAAGCCTCTTAGCAGAAAAATATTTTAAATGCATAAAATATGTAAGGTTTTAATTACTTCTCTGTATATGCATTGTATCTCTTGAAGCTCTCTCAGTATATCTCTTATTAGTGCTCTCCTTTTGAAATTAGCTTGTATATTCTGCAATTATTTACCTATGCATTTACTGTATCTCTACAACCCCCACCCCTACATGAAGAATATGTGCTTATCGAGGGCAGGGATTATCTCCTTAACGTCTTCTTATCCCATCATTTATTGCAGTCTGGCACATAGTACATAATTAACAAATGTCCATTGGCTTGATAATAATAGGCCCCAAAACAAAATAGCATGAAAATGTTGGGAAGCATTTTATGGGCAATTACTGAGCACACCTAACTGTATATTCAAATGACCTTCAGATTACATAGAATTTAGCTAATTTAAGCATCTTTTGTGGTCCAAAATACACATATAATTTCCCCAATGCTCTGTCCAATTTTAGAGTAAGTTTCCTCTATAGCTGAGAAATTTGCTGACTGAAAACCTAGGGTTAAGTGAATGCTTTCATTGTTTGGTTTTTTTATAATTTGAACTTGGGAAGTAAAGAAGAAACAACTAATGTTTGTGAAATAACATGTATATTCAATTGCTGGACGTGACTAAAACATTCCATTGTAATTGCTACTCGGAGAATTACTAATGACCACCTTTTACAATCCATTGCAAGCCTTTCACACCATTCTTCAACTACAGGCCAGATGTGTTTCTATGAAGAAACATGGTAGCTAGGAATCACAAGGACTTGGAGGAAAATTGAAAGAAAATGCAAGTTGCTCAGGTGGAACTCCACTTGAGTCCAAACTTTTTATCCATGATTTAGATAAAGGACAAATGGCCTCCTTTTCCAATTTGTAGAGGACAAATATCTAGGGAAGAGAATGAGTATACTCATCTGGAGGGTAAGCTTCCAAAAAGAGATGGAAAGGCTAGCACACTGGCCTGAATGTAGTATGATGATAATTGTAAGGATAAAGCAAAATCTGACATTAAAAAAAATACTTAATGAATACAAATAGTGGGAATCATGACTACATCATAGTTTGTCTCAAGACCTAGGGTAGATGAGAGATTATCATGTCCCTACAAGTCAGCGTTCTGCTATGACCTTTATGATATAATAATATCATATTTATATATCACAATAATATCATAAATATAATAATATATGATATATAATAAATGGAGGGGTATCTTGATAGCTTTACTGTACTCTGCCTTGCTCAGACCATATCTAGAATATTGTGTTCTCTTCTAGACATCACATTTAAAGGAGGAAACTGATAAGGTGAGAGCTTCCATACTCATAGGGTAGGGTGGTTTGATAAAAAGAAACATTTCTTAATAATTAGAGTTATCCAAAAGTGGAATAGGTAGAAGTCATCTATGAAGACCTCCAGCAATGAAGATGTATTAGCTATCTAGTCCATTCCAATCTGGATAGCTCTGCTTGTTAGGAAGTTTTTCTTTATGTGAGTCTAAATCTTCTTCTCAACAATTCTCCATTTTTCCTCACTTTTTTCCCTCCCTATTGCTCCTAGTTCTGTAAACTCGAGCTAAGCAGACCAAGGTCCCACATACTAATTCCACAGGACAAAACCTCTTCTATAGAAGACCTTCCCAAATACTTGAAAATAGATGGTATGCCCCATCCCTTCCCCTTAGGCCTTCTTTTCTCCTAGTCAAACATGACCACTTTCTTCAATCTATTTCCATATACCAGTGTCTGCAGTTGAAAGGTGAATGTCAAATTGTAGAGAGCCTTGAAGACCAGAATTTTTGTAGGTAACAACAGAATCCTAAAGAGTAAAAAAATGAAAATAAAAAACTGTGAAAAGTCAGACCCCTTAATTAATTTAAATGGCTTCTATGTGGTCATTAGGAAAAAGAATCAAACTTTCTTGTGATCCAAAGAAGCCAAATTCAGTTTTGAAAAACTGCTAGAAATATGTAAATCAACTGGGAGAAATATCATCTTTGGGGACCATTTTTAGTATAACCAGGGGCTCAGTTACTAGATCTATGGTTATAGACAGATTTAGGACCAGATCCGGGTCTTATGTGGACCATTTTCCTCTTGACAGCTTCTCAATAATAACGGCCTTTGGAGCATACTTCTAATCAGGATTTCCTCCAGAGACATGAGAGTTTGATTTGATTTATTTATCTCTAAGAGGCCTCAGTACCCATGTAAGTACCAAGGCTAATGTAACATTGAATTCAGGATAATTTAGAAGAAAACATATGAACAAAGTTAGGGATAGTAGATCCTTTTGTGTTGGGAAGGAAATAGAAAAATCAGCTGCCTATCGACTAGAAAAAGGTTAGCCAAATTATGGTATATAAATATAATGGAATACTATTGTTTTGTAAGAAATTATAAGGAAATATTTTAGAGACTGTATTAATTAATGCAGAGTGAAATGAGAAGAACTAATAAAACAACTTACCATATAACTAAATTGATAAATGATAAATGATAAAATTGATAATGATAAAAAAAATTTTGAAAAAATTAAGAGCTCTGATCAATGCAATGAATGGTCACGATCCCAGAGGACCTGTGGTGAAGCATCCTAACAACCTTCTGAAAGAGAATTCAGATTCATATTGAGAGATTATTTTTCCTCCTGGGTGTGGCCAGTGCTGGAATTTGTTTTGCTTGAATACTAGTTACAAAGGTTTTGTTTATCTTATCTTTCCTTTCCTTTTTCAGTTGGGGGAGAAAATAAAATTTTGTTAGTTGAAGAAATAAAATTTAATTTAAAAAAGAATATAGACTGAATTTTATTTAAACCCAATAGAAAATGCAAAAGATTTCTAACCGAGCCCATGACTGATCAAAACAACCCTTCCTTCTGGTGGGTCCCATCTTTGTGATTTTCTATCCAGCCTATCTTCCTAATGTCAAGATAATGTGTGAATTAACTGTGATTTTGAGTCAGTGACAGAACAAAGGCCTTCTCGGTGGCAAAATAAGGATTCAGGATAGGGGAAATTTACATTTACTTCAAGAAGACACAAAAGAAAAAAGGGGTTTCTCCTGGAGTATGCTTGGGCACACATAAGCATGCTCTTGATTTGGGTCAAATCATACAATTATTTCAGCCACTGTAATTTGCAACAAATGGAGAGTTGGCCTCAATAGCCACATCAATTGGGCCATCATATGATTCAAATGTTACACATACGTCATATTCTTTGAGTAAGAGTTTGACTGTTTCTGGGTGGAAAGAAGATAATATCATTATTGAGAAAGTCAGCCTTATGATAAGATTTACTCCAACTCTACCTTTGGGGTTATATATCATGAAATAGCCACCATTTTTTAAAGAGAGTACACTAAAGTTAACATGCTCTATTATTAGTTTCCACTGAAAAAAACCTTACCATTTTCCATGAAAACGCACACACACTCACACACAAAGAAATAGTTACAGAAAATATTTTTTTTTAGTTTCTAATAACAAGTGAAAAATATGTGATTGGAAAGAACTTTGCAAATGCAGAAAGCAATGTAAATGTTACATTATAAAAATAATTATGTATCTAGTCATATCTCTTTGGAACCCCTAGATACTACGGTGATAAGATTCTTAATTAGGGAGATAGATATATGTGCTATATTGTTTTCAATAGCACCATCTGGCTCTACATGTGAGAAACGTGTGTAAGGTGCACTGATTTCCAAAGGAAAATGGTTGCATATTTCCAAGTATTCTATTTAGGCTTTCATATGTCCTGAAAAGTCGAGCATTGCTAGCAAACTGCGCTATACACAGCAGGTGTTTCGATCATTCTTTTCTTCCATTGTTTCATTGCATAACCATTTCCGAAGAGCTTATCACATGATGAGCACTGAACTAGGGCTGGAGTTGGGGAAGATTAAAAGCTTAGATAAGACACAGCCTGGCCCTCGAAAAGATTTCTGCCTATTAGAGGGATAACATACAAACACAAATACCTATTGAACACCATATATTACCTGTTGTACACATTAAAGAAGAACAAAAACAAATTGCCATGTTAAATCTGAAGAAGAAAATTGTTATGGACAAGGAGATCAGGGAAAGCTCAAATGGAGTAGCTGGTATGTGAACTGAGTTTTAAAGGACAGATAAGAATTTATCAAGGAAAAATGGGGAGGGAGGATATTCTAGGTTTAGGGACTGAACAGAAGCAAGATGGTCCACAGTCTAGCTGAACTGGAAAGTAGTTTATGTGGAGAAGAATAAGATGTTGATGATGATAGGGACAATGACATGAGGATGAGTTTAGTTTCCTTGTCTTTCTAATGACTCAGTTCACATGTCACCTATTAAACAAATCCTTTTCTGGTTCCCTTCACCAGTCAGATGCTAAGGCCTTTCTCTCACAGAATGCCTTCTACTTATTTTATATATCATGTATCTACCTAGGTATTGACATGCTATCACCAAATTAGAACGTACACTCCCTGAGGGCAGGGGTTGTGTCTTTGTCATTTTTTGAAAATTTAAAAAAATATATTATTTGTTTTTCATATTTTTTCTTTATAAATTTTGAGTTCCATGTTCTCTCCCTTTCTCTCATCCCTCCTTAACCCACTGAAGGCTAGCCAAATTATATCAATTATACATGGGAAATTATGTAAAACATTTCTATATTAGCAATATTTCCAAAAAAAAAGAAAGTGAGAAAATAATATTTCAGTTTGCACCCACAGCTCATCAGTCCTCTCTCTGGAGGTAGATAATATATTTTCATTATGGGTTCTTTGAAATTGATCAAAGTAGCCAAGTCTTTCATAGTTGATCATCATTACAACATCGCTGCTAATTGTACTCAGTTTGCCTTGCTTTTTTATAAGCCCCTGTCTGGTATACAGTAAGAGTTTAATAAGTGATTGCTGACTTGATTTGTTCCTTTGCCTAAAACTCTTCGTTAAGTAAAAGTTCACAAACTCTAGGTTCAGAAACTCTGACGCTAAAGAGACATTGGAGAAGCAGACTATGACATCCAAAAAATTAATCTGATCTTAAGCTCCATCAAATAGAGCAGTATCATTATATTCTACCTTGGTCAGACTTCATTTGAAGTGTTCTGTTCAGTTCTGAGTGACACATTTAAGGACAGACACATACAAGACTTTCCATCTCCCAACTCTGGACATTTTCACTGGCCATCCCCAATTCTGGAAATTTCTTCTCCCCCTCATTTTCACTTTCTGGCTTCCTTCAAGTTTCAGTCAAAGTCCTACCCTCTGCAAGAAATCTTTCCCAGTTCTCTTTCACCTTATTGCCTTCCCTCTGAGATTATCTCCAGTTTACCCAGCCTATATCTTGTTTGTACATAGTTGTTTTCATGTTGGCTTTTCCATTATGCTATGAACTCCTTTAGAGCAGCACGGGTTTTTTGGTTTTTTTGTTTTGCCTTTCTTTGTATCCCCAGCACTTAGCACTGTGTCTGGTGCATTACTGTTGTTGTTCAGTCTCTTCATGATCCCTTTTGGAGTTTTCTTGGCAAAGATACCAAATTGATTTGCCATTTGCTTCTCTAGGTCACACAGCTAAGTAAGTGGCTGAGGGTGGATTTGCACTCAGGAAGATGAGTTTTCCTAACTCCAAACCTGGCACTTTATCTGCTGCGCACCTAGCTGTGCTCTCTGTCCATTCCCCCCCACCCCCATTGTTGGTCCATTTTGAATGCTTGTTAACTTGACTTGATCCAGAGGATGCCATACAGAATGGTGAGAATGGTTTTGAAATTATACCATATGGTGTATGTGTGTGTGTGTGTGTGCATGCACACATACGTGCATAAATCAATATATCTATATCTAAATATGTAGATGGTTATGGAAACATTTATCAAGTAAAGAAACTGACTAGCTCGAGTCACATATCTAGTCAAAGTAGGGACTTGAATCCACATCTTCTAATGCTTAGTTTAGAGCTCTCTTTTTTTTTCTATGTTTTTTTTTAAACTAAGTATTTTATTGATTTTTTTATTGAAACATTCACTTAACAAAAACAACTCAACAGAGTCCTCTTTTGCAACAACATGGAATCCCTCCCCTGAAATGTTGAGTGAAAAAAAAAAATATGTCTCATTCAGCACCTCTAGTCGACTACCTCTTCTGAGAGGACCAAACTATGTTTTACTCACAGTCCTCCAAAACACTTTCTATTATACCATAATAAACTCACCAAAGATGTCTTTATTAATGACTTTTCAAAAGACAGCTTTTGGAGTCAGCTTTCAGTCTTTGATACCATTAGGGATTATTCTTATGTGACAAGCCAAATTTTAAGGCCTCAGGTATCATTTAACTTTACTTTAAAAAGAATATATGAGGAAAATTAAAGCTAATAAATGACTGTTATGTAGGAACCACTTTTTTATTAGCTGAGGAGCCTGAGAGAGCTAGGAATAAAATGAAGAAAGAAAGGAAGTTCTCAATTATAAAGTACTGGTTAGTTACAGGGTCCCTTTAAATAACAGCAAAAGTCCTAGAATATTGTGGTTTACAAATCTCATTTTAACAGCCAAACTTATAAAACAGTTTATGCTTTTCTGTTGTCAGGGGAGAAAAACTTGCCAAATTGTTCATTTTAAGTAAATATAACATAGCCAATTAAGGAAAGTACAATTTAAACACATGCCTATGATAATCAGGACATAGTTTGCTTCTGATTTCACTACTGATTTTAACAGCACACTGTTCCATTTTCCCACAGCACTAACATGACCCCACACATACTTTTAGAAACTTGTAATCACATAGCACAAATAAAAGGACACTTTACTGGAAAATACACAGCATGGTACAATAATCCATCATTTATGAAAAATAGAATTCAGCCTTTTCTTTCCCCTCAGATTTGCAACTTTCTGAGGGTGAAGCATCCTTCAGTTTAGGGATTTATTCTAAGCCTGTGACTATGTTGTTTCTATTCCTGTTTTAAATCTTTCATTCAAAATTAAAAGTACCCTAAGAGGGACAGGTTTAAATTCCAAAGTATTTAGCCCAGATTAAAGAAGACAGAGAAAGCGTTCATAATTCACATATTGCAAAGTCCAGGAAAAGTAACTCAGAATTGCAATTAATTTTCTGGGCATCTCAGAATTTTTGCTTTTTGGTTTGTTTTCATTTAGCATTTCCCTCTTCTTTTTTTCCATTGATAGCTGTTTATTTTCCTCTGGATATGAGCCGATACTTATACATCTATTATTTTTCAAGTTCTTAGATTTTCCAATAGCAATATACAACCTGAGCTGTAATTGATAATAATGTACACATGGACATTTGCTTTGAGCAAAATACTAAACTGGTTGAGAGATTTAATTGATGCTAAAGCTGTTCACACTAGAGGATGGTTAAAATCGTGGGATCTTTGATTTGATCTTCAATAAATATCACTACATAGGAGACTTAGTGTTAGCCTAACCTTGAAGTCATTTTTATACCTGGAGCAGCAATTATGGTGTTAAAACTACCTCTAGAGGTACAGAGAGTTACTGTAATGGGCTGTCTCAGCCTATTTAAAGTCAGATTTTAAAAAGCAAGGAGAAAAATGGCAGCAAAGACAGTTTTGATGGATTTCCACTATCCATTTGATTAAGCATGTATGGAAGACCCAAGAAAAACTTGAGCCTTCCAGAGATCCAAGGGTTTGGATAATATGATCCAGAATTGAGCATCTGCCAGAACTCCTCTTGCTGGGACCATATTTTGAAATATCTCTTTTTCTTGCCAAGCCGCTGTTCTCGCGGTATTCCCATGTTACAATTACATGTTTTTTTATTTGGAAATGCTGAGAGAGCTAATGTTTCAATGATGTTACCAAAGGAAAACAGAATCATTACCCTTTAGAACTATGATTATAAACAAAAGCTTTCGAGGCTACTTGGCCTCACTTATTTTTTAGACTACACACAAAGACTAACATGCTAAATTCAAACCAAGTATAGGCTGATTGTCTGTTAACTGAGCCCCCCAATACTCAAAAGAAAAAGGGAAACCACGTTGGGTTTTAGTACTATATGGCACGTTGAATTTTAGTACTATAAAGTTGGGATTTAGCACTGCAATAATCTTATTAATGTAACCAATGTCAAGGGCTGGGAGACTGAACTAAATGGCAAAACAGGATGGTAGTTTTAGAGGTGGAAGGGATGTTAAGGGCATCAACTCTGGCTCCATCACACAGATGAGGAAACTAAGGCCCCAAAACATTAAATGAATCACCCAGGATCAGAAAGCTATTAACTATCTAAGGTGGGATCTGAACCCAGGTCTTTCCAACTCCAAATTTAGCACTCTAACCACCACACAAAACTGCCTTAATAAAGTGATGTAGGACTTCCTCCTACTCCAATAGCTCACAACCTTCTTGAGAGCAGGACTGGCTTTATTTTAGTCTTTATCTCTGTCACTTTGTATAGCTTTGGGAATAAAGTAGGTATTTAATAAATTCTTTTCTTGATTGATTGATTTTAACCTCTAGAAATCCTAAAATATATTACAAAATGCAATGTGCAACTGTTCTACAATAAAGCTGTGTTAGTCTCATCATTGTTTTCCATACTACTTTCTCTCTCCTATTCTAAATTATCTGAATATAATTTCCTATGGGGATAAGGAATGGATTTGTAATTTCATTAATATAAGGAATCCTTATATGCAAATCCTTAGATCCCTTTACCAATGCAGGTGTGAAGTTTATGGTCTTAGAGTTGTCTATACCAATAAGAGGGTAAGGGACTTGTCTAGGGTCACACAGCCAGTAAGTATTAGAGGGAAGACTTAAACATAGGTCTTGATAGCTTTGAGACCAATATTTTCTCTGTCCATTATACCAAATTGTCTCTAAATATCTTCCCCTGTCACAGCCAAATGAGAGCATCTTAACAAAAAGCAAATGGAAAAGGAAAGAAATTTCAATGTATAGAATTGCAGAATCAGTTAGATTTGGGTATCTAGTGCAATTTCTTATCCAGGCTAGGAATACCTTCTTTAGAACACTGTGCCAGCTAGGTATGGAATCTTGGTGCAAATAGTAAAATAAGAAATCATTAATTTTCAAGATAACATTTTAGTTAGGGATATCTCTCATCATTAGAATGTTCTTCCTTATACTGACCTAAAATCTATATCCTGGCTATGTCCACATATTAGTAGTCCTGATTATCCCTTGTGAAGCCATACAACCTGATTAAGGGACCACATGTGTGTTTTTATTTGTCAAGCTATAAAAATACTGCTTTGTTTTGAGGATCAAGACTCAGATACACTGAAGGGTAAAAGCTTCACAAATTTCACTTTGCACATGAGGTACTGTATCTTAGTGGGCAGGGTGAAAAAGGTATATTTAGACTAAATTACTATATCATTAAATGTGACTTTTCCCACATAGTGAAAAAAAGAAGAAACAATATTTTTTCCATTTATAGACTAAGAAACTAAATTATTGAATCTCTGAAAGACTTGGTTAACTTTGGTAAAAACTGGAAGACAGTTGATGGATATTTTAATTGTCATTCCCTGTTCTAATCATGCAACTCCCATTTTTAAGCATCATTAATGAAAAAACAGGCTACTAGATTTAAAAAAAAAAAAAGGATCATATATATTGTTTTTACTTTTTGTGCCATAAAAAAGAAAGCAAGGATTTGGGGGCATTTAGCAATACATTTCAGGTAAAAAAAAAATTCAAATTTTTTTGAAATATATGGTTTTGAGTATGGTTGTTTACTCGAACTTCATTCATCATGGGAGCCATCATGGTACAATAAAAGAAATGTAAAGTTCTCTGAGCCTTAATTTCCTCATTTGTAAAATGTGTGGGTTGTTTTAGATGAAAGTCACTTTCACCTTCATTTCTATACTCTTATGATCTGAATTATTACTGAGAGTACACCTCGTTTTGCTTGTAAAGTTAGTCACCCTCATGCCATTTCTTCATTATCAAGTCAGGAAAAGGGAAATCATAGGACATTGTTATATGGAAATTTCAGATTTTCTGTATCAGCTATGATAAGATGACCTCATCTTCTATTTTGTCAAGGAATATGCCAATATTTTTTCAGCTATATAGTGACTAGGTATCTCAGGAAACATCCCAGTCAGGGTAGATTGTATTCTTCTTTTCCTGTAGACAAATTGCAATGTGTTGTTCATCACTTTACATATTAATATTTTTTAAAAAATCTAGTGATAGCTATAGTTTAAAAAATGCACTGAATTAAGTTACTTGAGACTCCAAGTCATGAAAACAAAAGCTTTCATGAAACAAAAGCTAATACAAGGAAAGATCCCCTGAAATCCTGTGTGGAACAAAAGGTATGGAGAATGTTAGAGTCCATGGATAAGTGGTCCTTCCCCCTCTATGACAGAAGTTGATTTTGGGGATTCCATTGTTTATTCCACATTAGATAGATAGAAATAAAATCATTTTAGTTCAACTAAAGATTCAATTCTTCTAAACTTCAAAGTGAGCACATAGCTTAAAGAAAGTCATCTGCTGCAGAGTCCATTTGTCAGTCAAAATTTTAACAATGTCAGGAAAGGGAAAGAACTGGCAGTTTTCTTTCTTACCATGCCCAAAACAAATATGATCTTTAACCATTATAAATCAGTCACAGTCATTTTGTAGCCTATTTTATTATTCATATTTGGTTGTCAGCAGATTTTATACGTATGTCTAAATTAACGTGTTCTCACAGTAGAAGTGTTCAGCAGTCTTTCTGGAATAGTGTCTTTGCTTTACTCTTTCTATAGCATGTAGTATAGACTACTCAATATAAGTAGTTATTGTAGAGATTCTACTCCCAAGAATGAACATGGTACAATGGATTAATTTCAACTGAGTAGAAACAGGATCATGTGCTAATCATGTATTGTGCATTGGGGAGAAAAATACATAAATGAAACTATTACTGACCTCAAGGAGCTTACATTCTACAGGTGGAATACAACTTATATCCATAAAAAGATACAAAGTAATTTGAAGAGGGAGTAGGCTCTGGGAGTGGGGGGTGTGTCAGAAAGAAAAAAAAAATTTGAAGAGGAGGAAAATCTGGGTTGTACTTTGAAGGAAGCTAGAGATTCTACAAAACAGAAATGAGGACATATATGTGGACACTGAGAAAACAGAAACAGGATTGCCAAGTCTAGAGAACACTGAATAGTCTAATCTGACTGTTCTTCAAAACAAAAAAAGTAACAATAGATATCCCTCCACTGTAAATATTTTGGGTGAACTGGTGAACCAGCATTTAATGTTTCTTAAATCAAAGATGAGAGGGATTATTAAACTTTTAGAAAATCAAAGATGAAGTGAAGAGCTCTATAGCTTACATTAAAAACAAACAAACAACCAAGAGGCATACTTCTGGTATGTTCTCTTTATGATCTTTTTGTAAATAGGGACGTAATGCTTTCCCTCCCCATACTTTGTTTCTGTATATTGTAAGATACAATCTAAAGTACAGTGGAAGGAGAGAGATCATTAAGACCTCTTTCTATTGACATACTATTGAATCTTTAGCATCTTCTGGCTTCATATACTGTCAGTGAAACTTTGTCACTTGGAGCTGTTCACAGCATTGATAGATTTGCTGATAAAGTAGCTACTGAGCAAAAGAGGCAGCTGATTTTCAAAAGCTAAATGACTGAAAACCACAGGGCACCAATCCAGATTAAGAGAGAAATTATGCTGTCCATGTATCAAAGATTATATATTATATATTGGGATGAACTCTCTTGGTGATGGGAAACAGACTAGCAAAATCAAAGCAGGAGAGTTTCAGAGATAAATGTGAAGAGAAGTCTTTAAAATGAGCATAAAAGATTAAAAAATGGAATGGAGAATGTGACACACAATCTTTCTTTTGTAGAAAACACAAAGCAGTCTTATAGGAAACTAGCACATAGATTGTTTTAAAGAGAGGGTCTTAATATGTATATGAATTCATGAACCCTACTGTTGAAGGTTATGTATCTTCAGTTCTAATCTATGGAGACTAAAAGATACTTCCTTGAGTTTAGGTTGGATAGAATCTTAACCTTTATTTATTTGTTGTTGTTTGCTTTTTCGGAGGGGGAAGGTAGGGCAATTGGGATTAAGTGACTTGCCCAAGGTCACACGGCTAGTTTTTTTTTGTGTGTGTGTTGTCTCTGAGGCTGGATTTGAACTCAGGTCCTCCTGACTCCAGGGCTGGTACTCTATTCACTGTGCCACTTAGCCACACCAAATCTTAACCTTTAAATCATGCCTATCTACATGTCTATTTATTTGTAGATTCGTATTCTGAAAATAATAACAAGGATAATATGAACCAATTTATATCTATGAGACTGATATGTATGGACCATATTCGTAGAGCTGGAAGGGACCTTTGAGGTCATCTATTTCATCCTTTTTTTTACCCTCTTTTAAAAAGAAATAATCAATTTTTAATCATAAGTTTATGGTTAAAGAACTAAGACAATGAGAAAGTATGGAGTTTGTCCAGCATCACATACATAGGTCTTCCCAGAATGTTTTGCTCGTTACACTAAACTCTCATAATTATGATGAAGATGTCTTATACATCTTTATGTTATAATATTATGTTTCTAGTGACTTTTGATTATAAAAATCTTGCTGTACATTATCTCATTTGATATATGAATATGTGGGTTTGTGTTAAGGATACTGCATTATCAATTGGCATGGAAGGGAGGGGTATATGGTACCTTTGTTGTTGTTTTAAATCATTTAAAATTTCTAGCACTCAGTACAGTCATGAATCTTCTTGATTGTATCTATAATTTTTCCCCCAGAGAAAATTAGAACTAGGAGAGGAAAATGACTGAAGGACAGAGCTAGTTTGAACAGTAATTGGTGAGAAAATTAATATTTTAAAAGAAATAAGAGATGAGACTCCTGTAGCCTAAGAAAATAAAACAAAATAAACAAAAACTAACTTATCAATTCCTTTGAATTGTAGGATCAGTTTCTTCAAGGGTGGCTGGCCAATCTGATCACCCAAACCCCATATTTGAGCCATAAAACTGTCAAATGGTTATTTGAATGTGAAAAGCACAAATAAGAGCAGCCAAGTGCCATAGTGAGGCACTTTCTTTCTAAGATCTTAAATCACGCAACCTCCATGAACTCCCTGTGGCTGAAAACATCCCTTCTCAGAAGGTAGTCATTATGGTTCTGAGTGCAAAATGAATTGCCTGAGGTTATAGTAGTGAGTCATGAGTCAAGAAGAGAAGAGATAGCTCCAGACACATTAGAGCATCAGTCAAAGCCACAGAGTGCTGTGCTTGGCCCTCCAGAATTAAGCTTTGAGCTCATGTTGTGTATTGTCCCAAGCTAGGCATTATGTTGTGGCCAGAAGTCACTAGTAACCAACCTTCAGGATCAGTGAATAACAGTGAAAATTAGGTAGAAAGGAGGCACATTTATGCTAGAAATGGAGTATAAGATGGCAATGATGATTCAATTTATGTAGCTCTTCAAGGTTACTGAATTGCTTCCTTCACAACAATCCTGTGAGGCAAGTAGTATGAGTGTTATTATTCCCATTTCACATATGAGAAAATTGAGACTCGCAGAGGTTAAGTGACTTCCCCATGGCCACATAATAGTTTGTGATGCACAAACAAAAATTTGTGTACAGTCCCACGAGTTCACATGTGATTAATTCCTGCCAGGTACAGTAAACTTCAGTACTTTTAACATGTGTTGAAAGCATTAGTTTTTGAAGAACTATCCATTAACGACTTTCTGAACTGTGACAATGGATATTGACAGTGCTTGTCAGACTAAACCACTATTGATTATTTCACATCATGTGTATAGCAAAACCAATTTCTTTCAAGTGCCTCTTCCTAACTGAAATACATTATTACAGCCTTCCTCTCTATTTATAATAACGCCCAAGCTCCTAGCAATGCATCTAAAAGAAAGGTTAAACAGTGAATGAAACAAATGTATAAACAAACAAACAAAAATCAACCTGCAATTGTGAGAGCAATCCCCAAACTTTAGGACTCTATGGTGCCGTTTCTTTGGGGAATATTGATTCTAGCAGAGATCTCTGTGTTTTGCAAGTCACTTAAGGCAAGACTGTGGACTTAACTCTGCTATTGTTAAATGACCTTGTGACTCCTTATAGTTTTCAACCCTTGAACCAAACTACTTTAGGAACTGTGTGCATGTTTTAGTGGTGGGAAAGAAAGTGTTTATATTGAGTTCCTATTCTCCAGCACACAAACACACAGATGTGCATGTGCACAGAGAGACTAGATCTGTTGTCTCCAACTTGGACTGCGGCTATTCTTTTGAAACAGTGATCAGTCAAATGTGCATCCTATGCTACATGTTGTAAAATTTCCTGAGGAATCTTTTGAACTTTTACTATACTTTTTTTCCTTTATATAATAAAAAATAGTTCTCATAGAACTTTCAAGAGACAAGAGTAATTACTACAGATTTATGCCTCATAATCATCTAAAAACACATATTTGATAAGTTTCATTAAGATGCTGCATGAGAAAGTATATAGAGAGTAAGTCTTATAATGAGGGAGACTAGTGCAAATCTTCCCCTTGACTCTTTCTGGCTATATGACCTGAACACATCACTTAATCTCATAATACTGTAGGTAACTCTCCAAAACAGTACATTGCAGAGAAGCTGGTGGCTTCAACAAGTAGAGTGTGTTGCCTAAGCCAAAAATTCCCACTGCAAATGATATCACAGGTCTAATCCCTATCTCCATCACTTTTCAAAGAATATCTATTTAGTGCTCAATTTTGTTCTAGGTGCTATGGAAGCCAGGGAGCTAAGCCCAAGGCATGGCATTTACTGTTAAGTAACTTTCAATTTACTATCTGAAAAGTTTCATGTGTTAGCTTTTAAACAATTAATAAGCATCTATTTAGTATTACCTCTAAGGAGTTTACATTAAAATGCAGAAGACAACATGTATTTAAGTATGCACATACATAACATATAGGTGGAAAGTGGCCTTAGATTGGAAGGCACTAGCAACTGGAGGGGTCAAGAAAGTCCTTTAAATCATTACAGCAAAATTATGTCTACTATATAATCCTGGAAAAGATGGTACTTGAGCCAAGTCTTGAAGGAAGCCAGGGATTCTAAGATTTAGAAGTGAGGAACAATGTTTGAGGTATGTGGTACAGTTAGTATGGTTCATAGCTCATATGTGAGGAAGAGCAAATAAGCTAGTATATTTGGAACACAGAACATATGGGAAGAAGTAATGTATAAGGAATACTGTAGATTATAGATTGAAATACTCGATTATAGATTGAAATGCCAAACAGAGTGTTTTATATTTTATAGTGTAGGTACAGTATGGAGCCACTGAAGCGTATTGAGTAGAGGTGACATGGTCAGACCTATGCTATGCTTTAGGGAAATCACTTGGGCAGATGTGTAAAGATGGATTGGAGCAGAGAATACTTTCATGTGGAGTGACCAATTAGAAGGCCATTGAAAAATAGCTGGGGTGGAAGGCGATGATGCTCAGAACTAGGGTGATGGATAGATGAATGGAGAGAAGGGGACATATGTGATATGTTATGGAAACAGAAATGACAAAATTTACCCTCGTTACACTTAAGTTCTATGATTAGAGAGAGGAATTAGTACAAAACAGAGTATTTTTTTCTTCTTCAATGGGAAGACTATGAAAACAGATTTATCTGCTTCTGCAAATGCTTTATAATTAAATTAGTATGGTATGGGTGGGCAGCTAATTGGCATGGTGGATAGAGAGCTGGTCCTAGACCTGAGTTCAAATGTGACCTCAGACACTTATTAGCTGAGTGACCCTGGGCACGATGTTTAACCCTGTATGCCTCAGCTTCCTCATCTGTAAAATGGATTGGAGAAGGAACTGACAAACCACTCCAGTATCTTTGCCAAGAAAATCCCAAATAGGGTCAAGAAGAGTTGGACACAACAGAAAAACAACTGAACACCATGGTACAGGTCCTCAGCCCAAATATCTCTCTCATTCCTCATCAAAGTGTGGAGGTGACCCAGAGTTTTTGAAAGCCCTGCCAGCAGGAGCCAATTACTGGCAGGTCCTACCAGGTTGAAAAGACATTACATATGAACCTAAGGAGGAACTGAATCTGTTATCCCAGGATAAGCCTAAGTGTAGGTAGGCTCATCACCAGGGAGTAAGCTACTGTGTAACAATTTGCTTTTTCTCACTTTTTATTCTCAGAAAGACACTGAAACTGCTTACTACTACTCTGCAAATCTATTAAGAATAGATTGTAAGTGCTATAAGTTGACCTGGTATTATGTTATGGGGAGGGTCTGGGATCTAACCTGTGGGATGGAGTATCCATATTGATGAAATTTCATTTTTCTTGAAGTATTAATGTTTGGCAAAATGAGTAATTACTAGAAATTTAGATTTTTCTTGCTAATCCAAGTAGAAAAGCTTGCCCAATATTTTGGGCATATGCTACTGAAAGAGAAAATTAAACTTTTATTTTACTCACTCATATTTCTTAATTTACTCCATCTAGTACCCCAAATGCAATTTCCTTAGATTCACCTTTTGTGCCTTTATTATATGATGCCAGATGTGGTTACTACCCTTGGGAACTAAGCCATACCCGCCTTTCTGGTCTCATCCCTTTTCTGTAGCCTTCTGACCCCCACATTCCCATGCTTTGAGAGAGGGTACTGGCATTTGGCCATCTGCTTGGCAGTCTCTGCAGGTGTCATTATGTTCAGGATAACCTTTGGTGATTAGAGTGCATGCCTTCTTTTGCCTTCTGTGGGGGACATATATTTGATATTGACAGACCAGTCAGTTTGTGAAATAATTTTGAAATATGAAATAATTTTTGGGGACAAATGCCTTTATTATCATGTATCAGGTAGCCAAAAGCTTTATGCCATACCCATGTGTACTAGTGGTACCCACATAGGCAATTGATTGAGACTGCAAGTGGTTTGCTGGGCCTATTTGAGTGCACACCAGGCTGCCTTTGGGTAAATGATCAATGATAGTTAGAAGGGTTTGTCCTCACAAATACTGAGAGACAGCTGCAGTTTGCAGCTGGCAGTGAGCTTGTGCTCACTAAAACAAAGGTCTAACTGAGGCTTTTTGAATACTTGGCTCTAAAATAACCATCATAATTCATAATGTGCATTTCTGAAAACACTAAAGGAAGACCCCCCAGCCACAATTCTGACACGACTACTGTGAGTGAGCTCAGCTGTAATAAGAGAGTGTGGTCAGGGCGCAGACTGCCTTACTTGAGTGTGTAACCCCTAACTCAGCGGGAGCCTTTTTATTACAAAGGTGCCTATCATTTCTACAACATGTGAAATCTGTTTCCTCACTAGACAGACCTACAGGTTAGCTTTCTGTTATGAGTTTTCTAAGCAAAGGTGAATTTGGTTGATGTTAACAGAGGCAAACGTTCCCTTTGGCCTTATGCTTCTTTTCTATAATTAGGAGAATTTTTAATGACACATGCTAAGGGCTTTTTGTCGCAGCTTACCAGTTGTCTGTATTTTCTGGGAACATGCATTGCGTTCCAGGATTTACTGTTATGACTAGAACTGTCCATAAGCCCTGAAATAGCTCGGAGGAGCCAGCCTTTCTGACCCACCTGTTCAGTGCCGGCTCCCTTTTTAAGCCCTCTTCTTTGCTCCCTGCACCCACAGAGCACGCAAGGAGAATTGGCTGTTGTTGTTATTGTTGAGTTGTTTTTGTCTTGTCTGACTCTTCCTGACCCCATTTGGGGTTTCTTGGCAAGGATTACAAATGAGGAAACTGAGGTGAGCAGGGTAAGTGACTTGCCCAGTGTCTTCCTGAGTCCAATCCCAGCACTCTATCTATTGCTCCACCTGGCTTCCAAGGGAAAGTGGAGGAGAGGGGAAGTAGCCCTATATTGCACCTTCTCCTCCTAGGCCTGTGCTAAGCACTTTCGCTAATGTCTGCTTTGACCCTCACAACCATCCTGAGGCAGATGATGTAATAATCCCCATTTTATAGTTGAGTCTGATGACTTGCCTGTCATGTCTACATGCATGTCTACACAGCTATTAAGTGTCTGAGCCTGGATTTGAACCCAGATCTTTTTGATTCTAAGCCTAGCACCTTATCCACAGCCCCATCTAACTACCTAGAGTATGTTTCTTGCTTTTGCCTTTGCAACCCCAGCATTTTGTACAGTTCCAGCCATAAAGTACTTGACAAGTGCTTGTTGGATTGAAGAGAAAAAGAGTCAGAGCTTGAAAAAAAAAAAAGAGAGATTTCCAGAATCAATTGAGAGTCAGAAAGATCCAAGTTCAAATCCTGCCTCAGGTACTCACTAGATGTGTGAGTCACTTAACCACTTTCTGCACTGGTTTCATCCATCAAGTGGTGAAAATAATGGCATTGACTTCAAAAAGTTGTGAGGATCCAATGAGAAAGAATCTGTGAAATAATTTTCAACCTTTAAAATGCTATATAAACACTAGTCATTATTATGAGTATTGGTAGGTGGTAGAGTGGGTAGAGCACTGAGCTTGGAATCAGGAACATATCTTCCTGAGTTCAAATCTGGCCTCAGACACTTAAAAGCTGTGTGATCCTGAGCAAATCATTTGACCCTGTTTGTCTCAGTTTCCTCATCTGTAAAAAGAGCTGGAGAAGGAAATTGCAAACTACTCTTGTTTTTCTGCCAAGAAATCCTCAGATGAGATCATGAACAGTGAGGCACAACTGAAATGACCGAGTAACAGCAAAACCAACTCTTTAAAGCACTTTGCACACCTCAGAGTACTATTAAAAAAAAGAACTAATGATTTATTCTTCATTTTATAGATGAGGAAATGGGTTTAGCAAAGTGACTGGGTATTGGACTTGAATGCAGGTCACCACTACATTTTTAATTTAAATGTGCTTTTGTATATCATCTCAGATCCTCTTGTGATGAGGGATATTAGTTTCAGTAAGTAGCAGCAATTAATATATTTTTTTAAATTACCTACTTGAAATAGGGGAATTTTCAATATAACATGCAAATATATTTTAATGGCCTGCATATTTATTCATAACCACACGAAAAATGCCTGTCCCTGTGGGGGGAAAATACAGAAGTCTTATTTTTGATGTGAAAATAGTGTAGCAATGATAAGTAGTTTTATTATTATCACTTTCTGTGCTATTCAGTTACTTGAAATCTGTATTCGATTATTTTTACTCGGGCATTTGAGTCCTCCCTCCCCTCCCTTCATGAGGCACAAAACAATCTGGTTCCTGAAGACCAGACTTCTCAGTCAGAGGCAGATGTCCCTAAAAGAGGCAACTGAATGTCCCTCCTCAGTGTTGCATCCTGGGCTCAAATGGATAGCATGATTCTAAGGAAGGGAAAATGAATTTTGCCAAGTTTCATTCCCTCTGACATTCATACTTTTGGACTATTGAACAGACTTAGACTTGCATTTCCTTGTAACTTGTTTACTTTTAACAAAATATAACCACTGGTCTGGGAGGGGAAAAATGTCTTGGAGCTTATAAAAAGTCTCCAAAAGCTTCTTGAGACATTAAGTACCTCTTACATAAAATAACAATGTGATGATTTAAGACTGGAGGAATTGGAGATACATGAATTAAATGACCCTTAAAATGCACATAGGCTTAAAATCAAAGAGTGAATATGCTGGGCAAAAAAAAAAAAAGGGCAATGAGGGATTTATTTCTTTAGAAAAATCCCCAAACCTGGTTAGAAATATTTAGTAAACTCAGATTGAAGCAGGGCTTACACATCTTCATTTCAACCTAAAGATCTACATTAAATAACATACCACATGTAATTATCAGTATCTTTTGCATCAGGGACGATGGAAATGGTGAGAAAGACATGGCAAGACCAATGCAATAATAACTATCACCATCGTTATCCCTTAATCCTTTAAATTGTCGAAGCAGAATCTGGAGTAAAAGAGAATGTTCTGGCTGGGTCTGACTGCTTCCACATGATCGGTGGATGGTTCACATAGGAATTTTCAACCAGGAAAATGTCTTTAAACTAATCTTCATAAAATAACTATGGGCACTCTAGCTGTGTATGACCAAAATAAAAGGAAAGAAAGAAAAAAAAGGAAAGAAAGAAAGGGAGGAAGGAAGAAAGAAAAGAGAAAAGAATTTTTAAAAAGGCAAACCACCTGTGGACTTTAGTTTAAAAACGTCTCTGACAGGACAAACAGGTGCAGGCTTGATGTCATGGTTAAGTAAGGGCAGAGGGGGCAGACCGGTAAATCATGGGTGGGCTGGAACCAAGAAAGAAAAAAAAAAAGAAAATTGAATTAAATTGTTCCATTGTGAAGGAGCTGCTGATTGAAAACGGCTATAGGTCACATCACAATCTGGCAAGAAAGTTTCTGTTCCCAGTTCAGTGATTGCATAAACCAAACTGCCTTTGGAAGGTACACAAAGGCTCATCTAGCTTGTTGGGAGTAGGGCGGACAGCAGAGGTAATGAGAATCTGTAATCTTTCAATCTTGAATTGAATTAGTGCCATGACCATCAAGGAGCATTTATTATGTGCCTACATGAAGGTTGCCTTGGCCTGTACAAAGTGAGCAAAAAGGATCTGGGCCCTTTGGTAGCTCACTGTTCAAGACACACAACACTGAAGTCTCCAGACACGAAAGGCAGACAGAGAATTCGACAAATATGGAACGATTTTGTAAGTGAAATCAGTAGTGCTTATATTAACAGTATGTACAAGGAAAGAACCACATGAACATTGCAGAGTGTTGAGTGAAAGGGGTGTTGAAGGAGTTAGTTGCCTGTTTAGACAGGGTGTATAACCTTATCCTCATGGTATTTCTCATTTAAAGTTCTCCAGCTATACAAGCATTTTAATTGTAATACTGATATGATAAAACCAGCTGCAACGCCCAATGCCCTCCAGGGGAAATTGGGTACAGTTTAGGAACGTGTACTGAAAGAAGTTGCATTGCATCTTCTCAAGTTAAAAACAAAATTTTAATTAATACCTAAATTTTAAAAAACCCTCAAAATTAGGGAAGACTTCTGATACATTCTGATAAACAGGACATTAATACTTTAAATAATTATTACTGTCAATGCATTAAATATGACAGAAGGACATGTTATGCCATGTTGCCCCAGGATACATAAATGTGTGCTTCATAAAAATCATGATTAAAAACATGTTTCACGTATTATTTGAACAGGTATATTCAACCTTGGGTTAAGCACAGGTGCAATGTCTGCAGACTTCATAAGTTGGCAGTTGGATAGACAGGTAAATGGAGGACATGGAGAAACAAGTGTGATAGAAGACCCAATCTTATTTGCTGCAGTTAATAGGAAGGTGGCCCACTACCTTACATCTGGGGAAACCTTTGGCAAATGAATTATAAATAATCCTGCTGTATAGTTCTACAAAGTCTCTTTATGCCTAGCTCAGGGGTGGGGAACTTGTGGACTCAAGGCCACATGTGGCCATCTAGGTCCTCAAGTGCCGATCTTTGATTGAATCTAAACTTCACATAACAAATCCTTTTATTAAGGGGATTATTAATTATATATTAAGGCTCTAGTTAGTCTCTCTCTAGATAGTTTGGAGGTAGTGACCTCTCTCTGTGCAGGAAACAACTCTGAATATCAGAGTGAAAATTAGGAGGTTTAAAGATGCAGGCTTAAAAATTTTAAAATGAAGGTTTTGTCTACTTGACAAAGGGAAAATCTAAGAAGCGTTACTTTTATTTTTTATTTTTTGGCGTTTTGGAGGGCAATTGGGGTTAAGTAAAGGGACAGGGACAAAGTAGAGAACAGAACAAGGCAGGGGCGGGGATAGGAAGGAGGGAAATATAGTCAGTGTTACACAATATGTTCATCGTGGAGATTTTCTGTGAAACTACACGTGTACAGCCTGTATTGAATTACCTGACTGTCCAGTGGGGGTGGGTGACAAAGGAGGAATGGAAAGAATCTAGAATTTAAAGTTCTAAAATCTCATGATAAATATATATATACATATATATACATATATAATTATTATTATTTACATTCAACTGGGAAATAAGATATACAGGCACTGGGATAGGGAGATCCATCTTACCCTACCAAAAGTCAGAGGAGTGATGGGGGGGGGGGATATAGGAGAGAGCAGATTGGTAGACAGAGTATACACTGGGATTGCTATTTTGGAGTGGTGAGTAGGGGAAAGACAGGGAGAAAATTTGTAACTCAAAATCTTGTGGAAATCAATGATGTAAACCAAAAAATAAAAAAAAATAAACAAAAGTTTAAAAAAAAAAAAGAAGAGGCTGTTATGACTTACTTCTGGTCCATCCATAGACCCATGGTATTCAACAGATAGCATATAATTTTTCACTTGTTGAAAATGTTGCTTTGTGTGTCTTTTTAATACCTGTTCATTTTCTTTGAGAATTAACCACCTTCCTATGGGATATCCCAATAGAATACAGAATATCTAACCTCTCATTCTAATCTGGTCTTGACTTGGAAAATCAAAGTGAAGACTCAAAAATCTAAGTTTCTCCAAAGGTTTAGCTTTAGCCTTTCCATAATAATGGAGGAAGGGTAGAATAAGCACTTTAAAGAGTTTGATTTCAAAATAACTTATTTTGATGTTTGGAAGACCATCAGTGACATAGCACCCACTACCAGTTTGTAGGTAATGGGAAAAATAATAGGGGGAACAGTGTTAGTCATCTTAAAATGAACCTTTCTTGTCATTGTTTTGTTTTTTGATGGACAGTTCTTCAGATATATTGTTTTGTTTTTTGCTTTTGCAAACAGCAAACTGAAAAGTAACCAGTTAATTGCCTTGGTTGTGTAATGATTTGAATGGGTCATTAAGATGGCTCAAAACACTAAATCATTTCTCATTTGGGGATATGATATACACAATCACAGACACAAACATACATTCAGCTAGACATACACATACAAATACACGCATACACACGCTCATAAAACAATTTGTCAGACTGTGTCTGAATTAGGCAAGGATGAAGGGAAACCCCTACCCCCAAATCTTGATAGATTATCAATAAAGCAGACAATTCACCCATGGAAATCAAGAGTTGAATGTGTATTCAAATAAACCATACCTTCTGAGATAGTAGCCTTATTTGCAGAATATCCAAAGTAAGAGTGAATTCAGTTCTAGAAAACATTTTGAATAACAGAACTGAGTATCAAAGATTAAAGGAGCATCTAAGTGGTAAAGTGAATAGAGCACTGGCCCTGGAGTCAGGAGGACCTGAGTTCAAACCCAGCCTCAGACACTTGACACACTTACTAGCTGTATGACCTTGGGCAAATCACTTAACCCCAATTACCTTGCCTTCCTCCCTCCAAAAACAAACAAACAAACTTTAAAAAGTTAGGTTTTCTTATTTTATCCCAATGAATTTATTCTCTTTTATATCAGTGATGTTAATATATTATTTAAATATCATTTTAAAAATTCCCTAAAGGAAATAAAATGATTATTTTATTTTAAAAATAACATTAAAATTCTCATTTCATTTTCAGAGTATATACACATAAGAAATTAGTTGAAAAATTAGGTTAGAAAACAGAAAAAAATTAGTGAAGTTTATCCTTCATTCACCCCCCAAAATGGAAATGTTTAGTGGCTACAGTAAGTACTTGAAATGTAATAGATATGGTATCTGACACTGTATAGCCATACATAATCAAATAGGACACCACAAGGCAGACTGCAAGCCTCTCAATCATATTTCTACTGTTTAAGTCAAACAAAGGTCTAACAAACATGAACTTGAACTACCATGAAAATGCTCAAATCATCCTTAAAAAAAAGGTGTTTACAACAACAAAATAACACTGTAATAGCAAAGATGGATGTACTAAGCTCAGCTATGTACAATATAAAAAAGAAAACAATGATTGTATAGGACAAATAATTTTGCTGTAATATGACAGCCTAATGACTTAAGTGCCCAATATTGTCATTATAGTGCTGAACCCCATGTGCATTAGCATTAAATTCTTGTAAAAACTACTGTATAATTCATATTTTTGCATGAAACTTCTTCTAAAATTGTTCTGTCTATAAGATCTGTAAGCCTAAATGGAAATAAATTAATAGCCTTACATTAAGTATTATGTCTCTGTTGTGATCAAAAGGTAGTCTGGGGAAGTTTCTAATTTCACTCATTCTGAGACAAAGAAAGATGATATAATATCTAATTTGGACAATTGGTTAAATGTCAAGAATTGTTCATTGAATGGGAAATGGTAGTCATATTATGTATACATATTACTTTACAACATATACAATGCAATGGAGAATATCCCGATGGCAACTACAAATACTAATTCAAATTATGAATTTTAATTTGATAGGAAACAACATATTATTGGTGTCACAACACGTAAGAATATAAGAAGGATCTGTGATATATCAGTGGAGAGAGCTGCCAGGGTAGGAACTCCTACCGCTAAGGCAGAGTGCACCTATGACTACCAGACGAATCTTTAAAGAGTTGCCCCAGAAGCATTAGATTAAGTCATTTGCCTAGAAACATACTGTGTTCCAGTATTCCAGACAGTGTTCCAGCCAGGATTTGCTACAAGGTCTCCCTGACTCCACAACTCCATTCTATCTAATCCCTTCTGTTCCCTCTGACATGCTACTTTCTCTATGTACAATTCTGTACAGTTTTTAGCAGTAAAAATTTTATCACTGATATTCATATTTTCTGAATTTATAAATACAGATTAATCCTCTGATTGGAAGTGGGTCCAAGATATATACATCTCACAGATTCCTTAAACTAATGTTAAGGTAAAAGAATTTGTAGAAACCATTGGAGGAATTGAACTTGATGTGGTGATTATTCCAAAGTTTCATATTCTCATTCACCTGCCATCAGAAGGCTGACTACTATATGTCCATCTTTTTATCTATTTTAAACCTTCATTCTACTTGATTATAGTACCTAGGGGAAAAAAAAAATCTTAAGTATACAGCACCAATAAATATTTTCAGGCCACCAAGTCATGGATCACTAAGCTATTTTTCT
>CM053588.1:200852152-200871170 GCA_028646515.1 Pseudochirops corinnae | reverse complement strand
AGCACCTAAAGGGTGTCTGCACAGATGTGAGCCAGTCGCATTTGCAAGTGTGTGCACAAAAGAGAGAATGAGATTACCAAGAGAATGGCTCCCCCACAATTACCTGCTTTGTGTCTGAGGGTGCATGATTTATGAGCATAGGACAAGAAGTCACAGGAACTTGAGAGACTAACTATGCCAGAGGACAAAAACCAATACCATAAAATACAATGCTTTTCATGAATGCCCCAAGCATGGGGCAAGAACTTAAGAGTTTGTATGAATGTTAGTGTTGGATATACATAAACTAATGCTTTCTTTATTTGCAAGAACACCATGACCCCACCTCCTCCTCAAACAAATGAAAATCCTACAACAGTTATGTTTCTACCCCCTTTCGCATACTTCAAATTAATTTTGGGGCCTAATTTTAAAACATTTTGAAAATGTCTAAGAAAAGAAGAATAACCATCTATGTCTAAGCCAACAGTGTTTCTAAATCACATTGCACTATTTGCCTCAAAACAGCATCCATCCTTGCCTAGAGCAGGGCAGTTGGGACAGGCTTGAGAAACTGATCCACCAATTGCAAATCAAAATAATTTTTACTTAAAATTGATTGAGAGCCAATCAGGGTTACTGCTTCAAAAACGTCTGGTTACCATGACAAAAGCAAATATTTTTAAATGAAGCTGGAAACAAAGGTGAAAAATATGAGAAATCAATTCCCATGCTAAAGTACTGTTTGTTGCCCAGAAACAGAGGAAGTGGCTTGTTTGCTGGCAAAGATTTCTATCCCATAGGCCATCTCTGCAACGTGCTGCAAATGATAATAAAAGTTTTTAAATCAAAATTGCATGATTTTTTTTTCTTCCTGGAAAATTAGGTAAGTTATAGATCCATGCTTTAAGCACAAATATGAACTCATAAAATGGTTTGTAAGGTGCAACAGGATGAGTGGTGGCCATGCAAAGGAAGATAACCTTCCAAAATAGGGCCACAACTTCCCAATAAGGCCAACATCCTCCAATGTGAATGTTGTAGAATACTTCTAGCAACTTGAAAGTAGTTTTTAATTAGGAGTTCATAATCTCAACTATAAGTGACTTTAAAAATGAACTAATTTAAACTTCTACCTGAACTAGCTTCAGACATGTTAAATACCTAGTAAGGTCATATTAATTTTGAGAATGTTATATTTTAAAAAAAAATCTAGCACATGAAGTTTGGCGAAATGCAAAATGGCAGAAGGAATGTGTGTATGTGTGTGTGTTTTGTTTTCCTTTTTAATTGATGTATCAGCTGTTTCCTTAAATATTCTAGATGCTAAATCCTAAAACAGAGACCTTCGGTGGCTTGTGATTTGATGTACTTCTAATAGCCCATTTTCATATCATTTAAAGGAAAAGATTACAACAATAATCCATGATTCAAGGTCTGGATAATTCTTAAGACCCAGGCCCTTAATTTGCTGTGATTTGGTGACTGTAGTAGATGCTATGGAATTTAGGGCCAGTCGTGGAAGTCAGAGTCAGCTGCAGAAATTAGTTAAGAATGGGCAGCAGTGCCCAGCTGTTCCTCTTCCCCCTCATCCTCCTCCCTCACTTGCTTCCTCTGCCCCTTCTTTTGTTCATTTCGGATCCACTAGCTAATGCTCATTAAAATGTATTAACAAATGTTAATGGACATCTTCAGAAGAACAAAAGCAGGAGGAGGAGAGGAAGAAGGAAATAAAGAAGAGAAAAGAAAAAAAATTGGCTAAGGGGGAAGGGACTTACACACTTTGAGGAGAAAGGAGAAAAACATGCAAACTCTGTGTTTTAAAGACAAAATAAGTTCAATGACCAAAATGAAGCTTTGAAAATAAAGAGTTAAAAGAAGTTAGGGGAATGATTTGGAAAAAACAAAACGAAACAAAACTGCAGCTAAAAGTTTCATCGTTGTTACCCAGACTATAAAGGGGGGGGGGGGGAAGGGAGAAGATGGTATTCTCACAAGACAAAGACAACTTGCCAAATAAAAAAATTCATTACATGGATGTAGAATTCAAAGATAAAAGATAGAATTTTGATTCTGCATTTGCAGATGGCAAAAAGAGAAACAGTGAACTAAGGAACAGAATAATAGTTTAACCTGGAAGGAGAAGCATTAGTAGAAGTGTAAAAGGCATTGGTTCTCCAAAACAAATTTCCTGAAATATTTTGTCTGTTATCAAGTGAGAAAGAAAACATGCTCTCGAGTAGAACAAATGCTTTCCTTACCCAAAATTCCATTAGAAGTTTCAGACATAGAAAAGTAGATTTTGTCACAATACAATTTATTCTGTATACGTTTCCAAAATGGAATTTTAAATATTATGGGAACAGTCATATCAAACAAATCAAGCTGGTCCCAACATGTAATTTTTAAAAGCACGGGGAGAAAGTATTCAAACTTTGACCAAATCCACTTAACCTAGGACAATTTACCTTGCAATAATGCCTTCCAAAATGACCGTAAAATTACAAGTTTAGAAACATACGTTGAGATTCTACTAGCAGCATGTATAAAGCTGACAAAATGTCTTTTGAATCTATAGGGCCACATGGAGATCAGAATAAACTGCTTTGTTTTTTATTTAGGGATGCTGAGTCAAAGACTGACTTTATTTTCTAAATAATACAATTATCAAACATTTCAGTGTCTATCAAGCTCTATCCACCTCACTAAGCTATCTTTACAAAAAATACAAGCAAATTTAAAAATCCCTAGGCACTGCTTATTTTCCAAAAAGAGAAAGATAGCATACAATTTAAAAGTTTCTTTGGATTATTTCCATGAAACCGTATACTGGATAGAGTTCTGAAATGAAGTTAGGAAGATCAGAGTTCAAATCCTGTCTCAGCCACTTAGTCTTTCTGACTGGGCAAGTCACTTATTCTTCCTTCAAGCTTAGTTTCCTTATCTATAAAATAAGGATAATAATTGTAATTATCTTACAAGGTTGTCACGAAGACCAAATAAAATTCTTGTAAACCTTAAAGAGCTATGTAAAACATAGTGACACTTTTTTTTCGCAAAAGAAAACCTCTTACGATGTTGATTTTCCAAAACTATGACATTCTTGGCAAGGCTGGCCTTTCTGGTCACCAAATTTAGTTTTCTGATTCAAAACTAAATGAATGATCTTGATTAAGTGACAATTAACTTTATAGGTGTTTAACAGAAGTCCATCTTCCTGATCATATTCCCTGGGAGCAGAAGGATACATATAGTTGAAAAGGGAAAGGTATTATTAGACAGAGCGCTCTTTAAGAATGACAGCATAAAGTTTAAAGACCCATCCACACAGCAGGAAGTGAAATCAATCCACTTTGGAAATGAATAAACTAACTGGTTATTGATGTGGTTACAAACAGTTCAAAATATGTTATGCTATATTTGGGTTAAGATTTAAATTGTTGAAGACTCAAAGTCCTTTAAAAAGTTGCTTTTGTCAGTAGAAAGGTGGTTTGGTAATCAGCAATTCTAGCACAAAGTGATGGGAATCATTTCTCTGCTTAAATATTGAAAAAAACAACAATTCAAGAAAACAACATAATAGAGAAGGTGATAAGAAGACATACTGGGAGGGAGAATTCCTACTTTTGTCATGTGGTAAACATCCAGTGGAAGGATTTTAGATTTAGAGTAAATCTCTTTATTTTGCAGAGATTAAATGACTTGTCCAAGAGATTAAGTGGCTTGTTGACCTAAGTGGTAGAGCTGGGATTTGAACTCTGGCTGTTTGAAACCAAATCCATCACTTTCTATTCCATATGCCACATTCTCTATTAGTTTAGTAAAATTAATAGTAAAATTTAGCCGTAACTCAGAGGTTGTAGACAAATACTATCTCTTTGCAAGTTAATTTTACTCTGAGATCATATGAAGGAATAGAGTCTCTAATAGAACCCGTATTCTGCATAAATAGAGAATGTTTTGAAAATGCAATAGTTAATCTAATTTTTGAAAAATTACCTAAAATTGTTTGATTCATGTTTTGTCTATGCGTCTTCAATTCTCAGTAAGACAACAGTTGCACAACTACCATGTAAAAGCATTCAGGACCATGCCTGATTATGAGCAAAATCAGGGGCTCCTTAGTTGGGAAGGGTTAAAGCAGATCAGTTATCTTTTGATTAGGGTGAATAATTATTAATATTAAAAATAAAAATAATAGAAATTAGTCAAGGGCTCATCAAAGCCTTAGAAAAGGCTTATCCTCTTATTGTTTTTTGTTTTTTGCTTTAAACTGGTATCTCATTTACTGTTATCTTTCTTGTAGAATGTTTCTGCTGATATTTTAAAAAGCAGTTGTGTGGGGCAACTGCCTTAGATTTGAAGAGACAACCAGATAGCTTTACTTTTTAACAAAGCAAAGCTGCCACTTAGTGGTAGTGACTGCTCCCAAACTTCATTCATGAGCTTGAGAGATATGCCCTGGTTTTATATTTTACCTCTTATCTCTAGTTTCTGATAACGAGGCATCCTTCTCCTTCCCAAGGCCAATCTTGCTACACCATCTCTTCCTACCTTCTCAAACACATTGCCTCTCAGTCTTCCACAATCTCTATAATCTTCAACCTCTGCAGAGCTACTGGCTCTTTCTCTGCTGCCTATAAACATGCCTAAATCTTCCACCTAAAAATAAACCAACCCCCCCCCCCCCTTCCACTGACTTAACTAAACCCTACTAATCTAACTATTTCTCTGCCTCTTCAAAAGCAGTGTCTTCACTGCTTACTTTTTTCCTACTTCTTCCTCAACTCTTTGCAATCTGGTTTTTCTCTTCATTACTCAAGTGAAATTATTCTTTCCAAAGTTACCAGTGATCTCTTAATTGCAACTCTGAAGAGCTTTTCTCAATCTCATCATTCTTGATTTCTCTGTGGTATTTGACACTATTTACATCTATCTCTCCCTAGGCATCCTCTTTCCTTTGGGGTTTCATGATATTCCTTGTTTCTGGTTTTCCTCCTACCTGTTGGATTGATTTTTATAAATATACTGGATCGAGATTTATATTATATACTTGCAGTGTAGGTATACCACAAGGCTCTGTCCCCAACCCCCTCTTCTTCTTTTTCTGTATAATCTATTACTCCATTGAATTCCCATTCCCTGTTTTGTCATCTTTATCCAGATGATTTGGTTTTGTCTTGAGTTCTAGTCACACATTACCAATCTAGTCTTGCTGATTCAACTGGATGATTTCAAACTGGAGATACCTTAAGCTTATTATGCCTAAAACAGAACTTAAATTGTTCAAATCCCACACCTCTTCCAAGCTTTTCTAATCCAGCCAAGGGCACCATCTCTCTAGTCTCCTAGATTTTCAACTTTGACATTTTCTTCAAATCTTTAGTGTTCCTCACCCAACAAATTTAATAAATTGTCTTATTTTGTCTTTTCTGCTTCCATAATATCCCTCTGAGTCACCCTTTCCTCACTGCTCACATGGCCACTCCCTTACTTCAGGGTCTCATCACATCTTGCTTGGATCATTTCAATAGCCTTCTAATTCATCTTACTGCTTCGTTTCTCCCCATTTCACTCTATGCTTCACATAGTCACCATGGTGATTTTTCTTAAGTGTAGATCTAACCATATCACACCTTTACTTAGTACACAACAATGGCTACCTTTTGCCTGTAGTTTCAATATGAACTTCTTTATTTGGCATTTAAAGCCCTTTTTTGCCTAGCTCGGCTTGCCTTTCTATCACTGTTATACATTACTACCCTTTCCATACTCCAGGGTCTAGTCAAAGGGGACTTCTTGCTTTTCCTCACACATAACACTCCATCTATTGGCTTCATGTCATTGTATTAACTATTCTCTACTGCTGGAAAACACTCCCTCCTCACCTTCACATCTCTGAATCCATTATTTCCTTCAAGTTAAGGACTGCCTTCTGGATTCCTCAAGCTGCCTGTGCTCTCCCTCCCAGAACTACTATTATGTTATGTATTTGGGTTTTTTTTGTTTTTTGCTTTTTTGGAGGGAGAAGGCAGAGCAATTGAGGTTAAGTGACTTGCCCAAGGTCACATGGCTAGTAAGTATTAAGTGTCTGAGGTCCCATTTGAATTCAGGTCCTCTTGACTCCAGGGCCAGTGCTCTATTTACTGCACCACTTAGCTGCCCCTAAGTATGTGTTTTCTGCCAGGACTGAATGAAAGCTCCCTGAGGGCAGGAACTTTCATTTTTGTCTTTGTATCCTCAGCCTCTGAATCATAGTAGGTGCTTAATAAATATTTGCTGATTAAAGAATAATACACTAACAAAATCTTAATGTCAAATTAGATTTCTATTTAACCTTATGTTTTACACACAGAAACTCACAAAGTATACAGGGACTTATTAATTTATATAATCAAAATCAATACATAATATATGATGATATAATACAGTATAATTTAATGTAACATTATATAACAATGTAATATATTATAGTATAATATAGCAATATATAAATCATATATAAATCAAAATATGTCAAGAATGGAGGAAAATACATGTTCTGCAAAGTTTTTCAAAATGAATACTATAATCCACCTGATAATAACAGATTCATTTTGGATAAGGGAAATACTCAAATTTCTAAAAACCCTAAACTATCAGATTGGAATGACTTCCTCTGTAATTAGAAAATCTTCAAACTCAAATCCTTATCAAGGACAGCCTTTTCTAAGGAAATAGAGTAACTTCTATGGCCATGTTTAATTTAGAAGTCCCATATTAATCCATTATGTACGCTGTAGCTCTTTACAGATTCATACCATAAAAGATTTTGGAACAAGCTTTCCATGGCTATCTAGACCAACTCACACCCCAAAATTAGATCTACTATAATATCTTGGACAGCCACTCTTCCAGCCTCTGATGGAAGACTTCCATAAAGGGGAATCTACCATGTGTCGAGACAAGCCAGTTCTAATTATTAGGAATTTTCTTTATATCAAAACTACATTTCTCTCTTTGTAACCTTCTATACATTACTCTTGGTTCTATCATTTGGCTCAAACAAAACAAATCTAACCTCTGTTTCAGAAAAGGAGTCTCTAAATACTAGAAGGTAGCTTTCATTTCCTCCTGGAATCTTCTTTTCTGAGGCTAAAATGTCCCGAATGCCCTATGCCCTCAATTTTTTTACCCGGTCTTCTTAAGATATGGATAGACTCAAGGCCATTTACCCTTGATACAGCTAGGTGACACAGTGGAGAGAATGCTGGAAATGGAGTAAGAAAGACCTGAGTTCAAGTTCTGCTACAAACTAGAGGTATAACCCTGAACAAGTCACTTAATCTCTGTGTCCCTCAGTCTCCTCATCTGTAAAATGGAGACAATAATAGCACCTCTCTTAAACTTCTTGGGAGGACAAAATGAGAAAATGTTTGTAAAGTGTTTTGTAAACCTTAAAGCATGATATAAATGCTATTATTATTATTATTATTATTATTATTATTATTATTACGTTGTGTTATCCTTTGAACATTCTCCATCTTATCAATGTTTTCTTAAATTGTGGTGTCCTAAATTGAATGCAGTACTCCTCCATATGTGGTCTTACTAAAGCAGAGTGCAAAGTAATTATCACCTTTTTATTCCTGGAAATTATCCCTTTTTTCAGAGAGAAAAAATAATAGTTATTCCATTTGTTTCATTACATAAAAGTATTAGCTTTCTATTGTTTAAAAAAACCTTTCAGTTCATTTTTTAAAAAAGATGTTTTTATTCTGAACTTACACATCTAATAAAATGGATGTTTCCTTATACATAGCAGACTAAAAACAAGTATTGTTTATGGATCAGTATTGTTTATGGATCTCTATTATGCGTGACTTCCTTTTCTTTTTGTGTACGTAATAAAATCAATTTGTAGCTCTCAAAGTTAAATTATACTTTTTTAATACAACCAGAGATCCCATTGACTTTTTTTGGCTGCTACATTACATTGCTGACTCAGATTATGCTCACACTCTACTAACTTCCCCAGATCTTTGTCCTAGCGGTTCTAGTTGATATCCTCTCTGTCTTGTGTGTGAGGAGCACTGGATGCAAAATTTAAAAAAAAAAAATCTTCTCCTTGGTTGTCTTGGTTGTCCAGAATGCATACCCAAACAATATAAAAATCTAGAATTTTGGATTCCTCCTGAGGCATCTAGGTGACACAATGGATAAAGTCATTGATTTGTAATCAGGAAGCTTAATTCATATCCTGCTTTCAACACTAACTTTGTGATGCTAGGCAAATAAATTAACACACTTGGTCTCAGTTTCCACCAAAGTGAAATGGGAATATTACCAGAACCTACTCAAGGTTATTTATGACAAGGATCAAAGGACACAACACACACAAATGCTTTGTACACCTTAAAGTACTCTATAAATGTAAGTTATTATGATTATCATTCTTCACACCTGTACTTCTAAACGATGACTTTGGAAGCATAAACACAACTCTATCCTATAATATAGTTCTCCTGGTGGCAAAGGAGCAATTCATTTATAGTAAGATATATGTATACAATTTATCGTATATCCCAGCCTTTTCTGAGAGTCTTAATGATTATTTCTCCACCCTTGTTCCCATTGTATCCCTTGTCTGAGGGATGGACATTCATATATCTAGATGTATATGTCTTATAACATATAGTAAATACTTTATTGGGACCACTTTTACATCCCATATCTTGCTAAAGAAAATTTAATTTTAAAAGTTGAGCCTCCTATTGAAATTGGTGATCCGTATTTTCTTTACAATTCAAAACAAATGAACTATGAGTTATAGATGTCTGGGAATGTCAGAAAGAGAATTAGATCTGCAATTTCAGAAAGAGAGTTTACTAGTAACACCATGAATAAAAATAATTCCTGGTTAAAAGAACAAAACAAAACAAAACAACTACATTTTAATTTACTTAGTTCTATTTTTGGAGTCTTCAAAAATTCTACCAATGATTATACTGGTAGGAAAGTCATTATAGTTGCTGATAGACTCTTTCTGTCATAGTTGTTTAGTTGTTTTTTCAGTCCTGTCTTACTCTTTGTGATCCTGTTTGGGGTTTTCTTGGGAAAAATCCTAAAGTAGTTACCATTTCCTTCTTCAGTCCATTTTACAGATGAGGAACTGAGGCAAACAGGGTTAAGCAACTTGCCATGGATCATATAGCTACTAAGTGTCTTGAGGCTGAATTAGAACTCAGCTTCTCCTGACTCCAGAGCCTGCTGGCTCTCTCTCTTTCTCTCTCTCTCTCTCTCTCTCTCTCTCTCTCTCTCTCTCTTTCTCTCTCTTCTCTCTCTCTCTCTCTCTCTCTCTCTCTCTCTCTCTCTTTCTCTTTCCACAGTTTTCTCCTGATGATTAAAATAAGTTTCCCTTTTTTCCTCTTCTCTGTTCCTGCAGACATAAGCCATATAAAAGAAAGGGAACCTTTCCATCTCTGACTAATACAAAAACTGATAGATGCCATACCATTATTTTCACTTGTTCCATCTGATCTGTCTTTACTTCAGCGGGAAAAGAACCAACAGCACTAATGAAGGAGTCAGAGTAGAAGCAAAACTTCTTTGGTTTCTAATGAAAATACAGACAGGAGCCTCATGGACTCACTTCAAGTGTTTTGGAACCTAGAAGAGGGAGGAACCTCTGATATCAGATTGAAGGAGCATTCAGCTAGCAGAGGGCATCTCCATTTTCATGACTGATTACAGGTCTTTTATCTATGTCTTGTCTGTTCCCTGCTGACTAAGGTGGCAGAAGGATTTAGATGGAGTTACAAACTGCTTAGCACCATCACTATAAGACCTTTCTGAATCACAAAGTAAAGACAGCAATCAGTTGAGTGCCAATAGGGTGCAACTTTATCCACGTAACCTTCTCGGGCAGCCTTTTCTGGGAGTCTTAATGATTATTTCTCCACCCTTCTTCCCATTGTATCTCTTGTCAGAGGGATAGACATTCATATATCTAGATGTCAAGTAGCCAAGTCCCACAGCATTGCTATAACCCTTTGTAGAATACTACATCATGTCTTGGCTAATTGCCAATTCGAAGATGAGAAAATAATATTAAAGAGAACAATAACACTAATGAAATTAGAATGTTAAGCAATAAACCACAATTTATGTTTGCATCTGAAGTCTGGTCAGTGTAAAATAAAGACACACATATGAGATTTTTCAAGGCCTTGGATTTCTTGAACAGATACATTTTTTTAAGTGTGAAGATTCTTAATTCCTTTCCTTGTCTTATTGTTTGATATATTACATATACCACATATGCACAATTATGGACATATATGTGAAGTTTTATACCCATATATACATTTCTAAACAAGTACATGCAAAGTTCCTGACTTTTAGATGACGAAAATATCATATAGAAATTGCTAATGGACATACATGTAGAAGATACACAGATAATAAAATTAAAATAATAAAATCACATCAAACTGAATAACAAGAATGTCTACCACATACAAGAGACTGAGTGAGAGCAAACGGACTCCGGGAGTTGGGATGACTACAGATGAGAGTTCCAAATTATGGAAAAGGATAGAGACAAGAATTAATATTCTGACAACTGCTAATTCTTTTTGAGACATAAGAAAATATTCTTAACAAGTAAGCTTTTTGTAGTTAATCATCAAAAAAATTAAGGATTTAAATGATGTATTTTACCATTCTTCTCATCATTAGTGATGAATTTGGAAATATTTTCAATATACATAGGGTCTTTCTTACCATTTTAATTAAAATCAGGCTCTTTATGAGCATTAGATTTATAGCTAAGATCTTAATAACATTTCAAAAATATGGATCCATACTTGCTATGTCAAGCAAGATTTTCAAAATAGGTGATTACGGATATTTTCTGCCAGATTTTAGAGTTTTATATAGATTATGGTCAAAATTATATTTTGAGATTCAATAACCACTTAAATTCAATTTCTTTCAAAAATCCCAGTATAATTAATCCTACTACCTTTCATATATATATATACATGTGTGTGTGTGTACATATATGATATATAATAATGTATCTGTGTAACATTTAATAAATTGTATACTAATTCACATAACATTTAATACTTATATAAATAATTAAATATTATTTAATAATTGTTCATCCACAAAATGTTAAGTGAGAGTTGCCAAATGAATAAAAAAGTAACAGCTTAATTAAAGGTTTAAAAACCAATCATAGTCAGCATGGTATCATGGATAGAGAAAAGGCATCAGAACAAGGAAGACCTATCTATGTCCCACCTCTGATATATATATATATATATTGGCTATGTAAGGCAGATCACTTAACATCTGGGTGCTCCAAACAACTATCAAAGACTAGAAATTACAGAGGAGCTGACTTGGATTGGGGATTCTTTTTTTTTTTTTTTTTTGCTTTGGAATGGCTTTTATTTTTTTTATTATTTTTTTGTATAAACTTTTATTTATTTTAGTTAACATCATTCATTTCCATGAGATTTTGAGTTACAAATTTTCTCCCTATCTTTACCCTACCCACCACCCCAAAACAGCCATCTCATTGTATAACCCCTCCCCCAATCTATTCTCTCCTATGTCCTCCCCCATCACCCCTCTGACTTTCCGGTAGGGCAGGATGGATCTCCCTACCACTGTGTCTGTGTATCTTAAGTTCCAGTTAGATGTAGTTAATAATAATAATTATATATATTAACATTTGATTATAGAACTTTAAATTCTAGATTCTTTCTCTTCCTCCCTTGTCACTGATCCCCACTGGAAGGACAAGCAATCAAATACAGGCTGAACATGTGTAATTACGCAGAACCTCTCCACAGTGGGCATATTGTGAGAGACTAATTACATGTCCCTTCTTCCTATCTCCCCTCCCCCCCTTCCACTTTCTACCCTGTCACTGTCCCTGTCCCTCTAAAGAAGTGTTGCATTGGGCATTCTGACCAGAGTTCCCTATACCTAGGAAATCACAGATCCAATTCCTACCCTTATCCTGGAATACAATGAAGTTATTTTACATATACGTATGAGTAATGGTGGTAGTGATGGTTAAGGAAGAAAGTGAACTTGGTGGAGGGTATTATTTTGTAGAAATTTGACTTTTTTAAGTTTGACTCCACCATCCAGGATCAAGGTGGCTGGGAAAAGCACGTCACTAAACTGGAAGGGTGTTGTACTTGACTCCTTGCTCTACCTTCTTAGTTAGGTAACCCTTTATAACCTTATTCTTTGTAAGAGTTAATGGGTTATAAATTATAATGAATAGATGTTAAAAGGTTGAATAACATCAGGAAGAGCACAATGGATGGTTGGAGTGTAGCTTGTACATGAAAAAAAAAATAGAAAACCATTAAAAAACCAGGTATCCCTGAGGGGAGAAGCTATAAGTAGGGACCTTAGATCCCAGAGAATCTGAATGTGGTTTGCAGCATGTACCTACAGACTGTTCTACAGTATACTTTTTAATTAAGTTGAAAAACAAGGAACCCAAAAATATGTTAGTCAAATTTTCCCTCATTTTTAAATCACTATAAGATTTTACAAACAAAGATAAATATTCCTAATTCACCATCTGCTACTCCAATAAAGGTGTTTTTTTAAGGTAATTGCTTTTGAGCTCACTGTGAACTTAATAACTATGTTATTTAACTTACTTTATTATAAAGTTTAAGTTCAAGTCAACCTCTTTATTTTGAACTAGTCCTACCCACTAGTTTGGGGTTTATGATTTAGCTAATATGTTTTAAATAAATAGATATAGCTCAAGTTATAGATAGAGATATTTTGACATTTCACTGTGAATCATGTGAGGCTAATTATATTGACATCTCTAGACATATATCTATTATATCTATAGCTAAATATGTATATTTGGCATATGATTTTTTAAATGTTTGACTACATGTTCTTATATTCACTAAACCTCCTTACACTAATATGGAGACTGTATGCATTAGATACTCTGCTGGTATTTAGAGGCACAAGAACACTACTATTCTCCTAGAAGTAGAAAATTTATCTTTTCAGAAGACAGTTCATCTTCTGATAGGGGGACTTTGCTTCAAATGACTATTGTACCTTTTAAGGAGAAGTCTCTCCAGCTCTTAGTTTATTTCACATTGTTAGTTATTAAGACACAGAAAACCCCCACATTTGTTCTGTTTTTAATTCTTCTGTTCATATATACGAACCACACTCAAGTTGAATTGAAGGTGGGTGATCTTTTAGTGGCATCTGTTCATTAAGTTACTTACACATACCTGGCAGGTTCAGGTGAAATATATCCAAACATGTAGTAGATATAAAGGGCCAATTGAGAGGGTGGGGGGGGGGGGTGTGAATCAAATGAATCTCAGATTTGCCTGAGACTTGACATAAATCCTTGGATAAACAGATTCTTATATAGCCCTCTAGTCAGTCAGTCAATAAACAGATTGTCAGCCCTATCCTAAACTAAACATTCCATCTCTGATAACTATCATCTTATTTCTCTTTTGCCCTTAGTAGCTAAACTCCTCAAAAAGGTCATCTATGATAGATACCTCCACTTTCTCTTCTATCACTCTCCTCTTAACCCCTTAAAATCTAGCTTCTGATCTTATCATTCCATTGAAATTCTCTCTCCAAAGTTAGTAACGATCTCCTAGTTGCCAAGTTCAATGGACTTTTTTCAATTCTCATTCTCCTTAACCTCTCCTCAGCCTTTGACAATATTGATCACTCCCTCTGCCTTGATCAACTCTTTAGGTTTTTGGGATACCATTCTTTTCATGTTTTCCTCCTACCCATCTGACCATTCCTCTGTCTCCTTTGCTGAATCCTCCTCCAGATCATGCCAGCTAATCATAGGTGTCCCTCAGGGTTCTGTCTTGGGCCCTTCTCTCTTCTCCTTCTGTACTACTTCACTTGATGTTCCTATCACTTCCCAGGGATTTAATTATCATCTTTATGCTGATGATTCTCAAATCTACCTATCCTTCCCCAATCTCTCTGCTGACTTCCAAATTCAGATCTCCAACTACCTTTCAAACATATCAAACTGGATGTCCAGTAAATATCATAAACTCAGTATGTCCAAAGCAGAGCATTATCTTTCCTCCTAACCCTGCCCAACTCTCCTCCTACCTTGCCTATCACTTGTAGAGAGCAACAACATCTTCTCAGTCCCTCTGGCTCACAAGAGGAAAGAGTCAACTAAGATTCCTCAGTGTCTCTCACCCCCACAAATCCAAGCTGTTGCTAATGGCTATTGATATCACCTTTGCGACATCTTCCAAATATGTCCTCTTCTCTCCTCAGATACTCCTTCCTCCTGTCCTTCTCACCTCACATCTTGATTACTGAAATAGGGTGCTGGTGGGTCTATCTGCCTTAAATCTCTCCTTACTCCAATCCATTCTCCATTCAGCTAAAACCTCTCTCTATTAAATTTTGTCCTTATGGGTAAATGTAAAATTCCCAGTGAAGCCAGTGGAAATTTTAATACGAAGATAAAGATGATAGCTTATGGAAATCTTATCTTACATTTTAGTGTTTTATTGATTTTGTATAAAGTATTCTTAGTATCAAGCAAGTATATTTTGATCCCTTGATACCATATAATTATATTTTTAAGTATGCATAGAATTCCCATGATATACAATGAAAACAAAATATTTACTTGAATTCAGTAGAAAGTGTGATTTTCTATACATTTTAACACAGAATATTTGAGGGATTTTAAACATATGTTTTCCAATTTTATCTATGCCATTCTAGAAGAGTTTTAAAGTATTCTCCTTAACCCCAAAATATAATATGTCCTAGTTTTTTCAGTGAACACCAGTATGTTGACTGGTAGTAGTTGTTGGCACAATGGATGAAGTGCTGAATTTCCCTGCTAAAGAGCCAGGAAGACCTGAGTTTGAATCCTGCATCAGACACTCAATAGCTGTGTGACCCTGGGCAAGTCGCTTAATCTCTCTTACCCTTGGTTTTCTCATCTGTAAAATAGAAATGATCTATCTCATAGGGTTGTTGTGAGGTTCAAATGACATGATATATGAAAAGCGTTTTGCAAATCTTGAAGCCCTATGCAAATTCTACCTGTTATGTTGCCTAGCTATCTATTAACTGAAGTAATATAATTTTTTAAAAAATTTAATTTATTTATTTTTAGTTTTCAACATTCA
Organism: Pseudochirops corinnae; assembly: GCA_028646515.1. Taxonomy (NCBI): domain Eukaryota; kingdom Metazoa; phylum Chordata; class Mammalia; order Diprotodontia; family Pseudocheiridae; genus Pseudochirops; species Pseudochirops corinnae. The sequence goes on along the minus strand of CM053588.1, from coordinate 200,855,997 downwards.
TTTCCATAAGATTTTGAGTTACAATTTTTTCTCTCCCCCGTCTTTACCCTATCCCCCCCCCAAAATAGTAAACCTACTGAATACTCCTTCCCCCAATCTGTTCTCTCTTATATCCTTCCCCTTAACCCCCCTAACTTTCTAGTAGGGCAAGATGGGTTTCTGTACTCCAGTACCTGTATATTTTATTTCCCAATTGCATGTGAAAAAACAATTTTTAAAGTTTTGTTTTTAAAACTTTGAGTTTCAGATTCTTTTTCCCTCCTCCCTCCTCACCCACTCCCACTTGGAAGATAAGCAATTCAATATAAATTGTACATGTGTAGTTACCCAAATCATTTCCATAGTAGTTATTTTGTGAAAGACTTACGATATTTCCCTCCATCCTATCCCACCTCCCCCCCTCCGCTTATTCTATTTTCTCCTTTGAACCTATCCCTTTTCAAAAATGTTTGCTTCTAACTACCCTCTTCCCCAATCTGCCCTTCCTTCTATCCTCCCCCCTCTTATTCCCTACCCCCTTTTTTCCTGTAGGGTGCAATACTCAATTGAGTGTGTATGTTATTCCCTCCTTAGGCCAAATTAAATGAGAATCAGATTGCCCCATTCTCTTTCACTTTCCTGCTCTTCCCCTCCATTGCAAAGTTTTCTCTTGCCTCTTTTATATGAGATAATTTACTGTAATCTATTGCTCCTTTTCTTCTTCTCCCAATAAATTCCTCTCTCACATCTTAATTATATTTTTTAGATATCATCACTTCATATTCAACTCATCCTGTGCCCTCTGTCTATGCATACATGAACATACAAATGTGTACACTCACATATATATTTATATACACATACATCCTCCTATACATACTATATATGTATGTATACAAATATACACATATATATTCCCTTCAGCTATCCTCATACTGAGAAAAGTCTTATAAGTTACAATTATTGTTTTTCCAAGCAAGAATGTAAAAAGTTCAACTTTAATGCATTCCTTATGATTTCTTTTTCCTGTTTACCATCTCATGCTTCTCTTACTTCTTGTGTTTGAAAGTCGAATTTTCTGTTCAGCTCAGATTTTTTCATCAAGAATGCTTGAAAGTCCTCTATTTAATTGAATTACCATAGTTTTCCCTGTAGCATTATACTCAGTTTTGCTGGGTAGGTGATTCTTGGTTTTAGTCCTAGGTCCTTTGAACTCCAAAATATCATATTCCAAGCCCTTTGATCCCTTAATTTAGAAGCTACTAGGTCTTATGTTATCCTGATTGTGTTTCCACAATACTCAAATTGTTTCTTCCTGACTGCTTGCAGTATTTTCTCCTTGACCTGGGAACTCTGAAATTTGGTTATAATATTCCTAGGAGTTTTCTTTTTGGGATCTTTTTCAAGAGGGAATCGTGAATTCTTTCAATTTCTATTTTGCCCTCTGGTTCTAGAATATTAGGGCAATTTTACTTGATAATTTCTTGAAAGATGTGTCTAGACTCTTTTTTTGATCATAGTTTTCAGGTAGACCAATAATTTTTAAATTATCTCTCCTGGATCTATTTTCCAGGTCAGTGGTTTTTCCAATGAGATATTTCACATTACCTTCTATTTTTTCATTTGTTTGGATCTGTTTTATAGTATCTTGATTTCTTATAAAGTCATTAGCTTCCAGTTGCTCCAATCTTATTTCGAAGGTGTTATTCTCTTCAGTGAGTTTTTGAAATTTCTTTTCCATCTGGCAAATTTGGCTTTTTAAAGCATTCTTCTTCTCATTGGCTTTTTGGGCCTCTTTTTGCCATTTGAGTTAGTCTATTTTTTTAAGTTGTTATTTTCTTCAGTGTATTTTTGGGTCTCCTTTAGCAGGCTTTTAACTCACTTTTCATTATTTTCTTGCATCTTTCTCATTTCTCTTCCCAATTTTTCCTCCACTTCTCTTACTTGATTTTCAAAATCTTGAGCTCCTCTATGACATGTAAGCAGTTCATATTTTTCTTGGAGGCTTTGGATGCAGGAGTTATGACTTTGTTGTCTTCCTCCTACTCCATGCCTTGATTCTTTTTGTCCTCAAAAAAGGATTCTATCATCTGTTTGTTCTTCCTGTGCTTGCTCATATTGGCAGCCAATTACTAGACTTTTGAGCTCTTTGCCATGGTAGAACTCTGCTTCCAGAATGGATAGAGCTATGTCCCAAATCACTAGGGTTTTTGTAGCTGCTGGAGCTATTTGATGGGCACCCTCTCTACAGCCCCTACACGTTCTGGTTCACTGACCACACACCCCAAGACCATTACCTGGATCCAAGCAGGTCAAAGCAAGAAAGATTAACCTCTGAATGATTGCTTGGTCCACTTACAATCTGCAGGCCAGGAGCTCTGAAGCAGTCACAGGCCTCCACCACTTCTCACTCTGGGGGTATCAGCTGGACCACATTCCACCTCTTCCAAAAATGTTCCATACTAACCTTTTACTTTGTCTTTGGCATTTGTGGACTTAGAAGCCTGGAAACAGCTACAGCTGCTGGTGATTTACTCATATGAAGGCTGCTCCAGCTATGGCTGGTTGGGGCCACCCTGGGGCAAAAACCTCGGTTCAGGGAGGATTGTCCTCAGCTTCCAGCAAGCTGTGATGGACCATTCCTGCTGGCCTACCAGGCTTCCTTCAGCAGGAGATTTGTTTCTCTCTGTCACTTTGTTGGTTCCGTAGCTCTAAAGTTTGTTTAGAGTCATTTTTTTTCACATGTATGAGAGAAGGTGGAAGCCGGAGCTGACTTGAAGTTCTCTTTCTACTCTGCCATCTTGGCTCCACCCCCTTAAGTAACATAATTTTATTCATTTTCTCCCTAGAATGCATTTATTATAAAAACTCTGATTCGTCAGCCCAGTCAGACCACCAAAGCAATAGGGGGAAAATTGCATTTCCTTCTTTTATATCTCAAGATTTTTGTCAAGTTGATCCCAAGTATTCAGGAAACACTTAAACTGTATAAGAATCTGATTTATAAATTATTTTTTTGCATGTGGAAATAAGGTATTTCCGGGACTGTCACTAGCTGATTATAAAGATAAACTGACTTATCTTTTTCAGCTTTGAAGGATTGATTTTTATTTTGTGTCCTCCAGTTGTACGTTACTTATTTTTCAGTTAAGACCTCCCTAATTCATTCAACAGCTGATTCCATCTTATATCATCAATGCTTCACACTCTCCTTGTGGACAACCAAGTTATCTAATTATATTATTTAGCTGAAAGGTTTTCTAAATCTGTTATCAAGGAAAGTAAATGAATTGAAACATGTACTCTATCAGATTTGGCATGAAGAGTTTTTCTAGAAGAATAGATTGACCCATATCATCTTAGATGTGATTAGGTGAACTTGGTTGCATTGAGTAAGATAATAAGATTATATAAAGGATGTTAATTATGAATCTAGAGTGTAAGAAATGGAAACTAGTGAGAGCTTTGGTCTTGGAGAAGACCAAAGGAAATGAACCTCTCCATCAGCTTAAATAGGTTTATAACTTACTGTAAATCACTGAATATTTTCCCATATAGTTCCTCCTTTCCCCTCATAAATTTATAAATTGCTGAAGTCTTAAATTTAAACTTAATTATTTTGAAAATAATCAGTAAGATTTTCTATCTTCTATGTGACTAAAAAATTACAAATATCAAAATACAAAGATAAGATATCTTTTCTGTCATGGAAGAACTTATAATGCTTTTACAGAATAGGTCATGACTTTGATGTGATATCATTAAAGCAAGAATTCAATAATTATTGGCATGACAATGAATCAGCAAATAAGTGTGAAATTCATGTTTTTTATATAATAATATAATATATAATATATAATATAATA
>CM053588.1:200832551-200851652 GCA_028646515.1 Pseudochirops corinnae | reverse complement strand
ATATATATAATTTTATAAGTGTGAAATTCATGTTTGCTTCTAATTCTACCACTTTCTCCCCAATAGGTTATTTTCATTTTATCTAGATGCTAACCATGATGAATGATTTCAGACAGAAATCCTAATGGATTAGAAATGCACATAGTTTGGGGGTATGGTCTAACCATGTGATTCCTTCCTGTATCCAAATGCTCAGTCATATTCTCTTATTTTAATTTACTGGGAGGACTGTGATGAAATTAAAAAAAAAATAGTCACATATGAGGACATTTCACTTTTCAGTTGTATACCTATGCACACAAACTATGACACATGCTTCTTTTACAGGCTTATCCCTAAACGTGTTTCTCTGGCACATCAACAGGCAGCTGGTGGAACAAATAGCAAATCCTGGGAAGCACATTCATTTTTAAAGTGTTAATGCACCCAATCCAAGAGATAGTAATGTGCTTCCATCCGTTAAGATACTCTTTAATGTTTTGGATTGGAGGGTCATAATTTAAATGAAATGCATTATTCAACCTGGAAGGTATTCCACATCCTAAATATTTAATTGATTTCTCTATCAGGGATACAATGAACCTACTCAATAAGTAAACCCTGTCAATAGGCAAATGTCCAATTAACAGCATCTCTAATTTGGGGTAATTTAGGAGTTTTATAATCTAAAAAATGAATATTTCTTCTGCATTCCTCCCGAAGTAATAAGGAGGATTGTTCCTGGATTAGTTGCAAAAAGCAAACAAACATCTTTGTATAATGAAAATCTGGAGTCAACTTTGCCTTACTTCATACCAAAAATCTGAGTTCTATCTTTCACATGATCTCCGTTGTAAATGGAAGTGGTAACAGAGGGAACAGGTAATTGTTACCTTTCTCTAATAAAAAGTTTAACAAGTCAAGTTCATTCCTGCTGATTTTTTTTTAATTATTTGGGGTCCAGCTAACTGTGTGAAGGAGATAAATGAAGCTACTTGCAGATTTTTCTAATGGTACAAAATTTGGCACACCCTGAGGATTGTGAAAATGCCTATTGCTATACTTGCAAAGAAAAGAGAAGAAATAAGAGTGTGGGTGGCTGAATCCATAGGAGTGATTTATGACCAGTGAATCCACTTAGTCATTTCCAGATAAGTAGGGAGTTACCAAAAGTGTGTGTTCAGTCTCAGTCTCCACACAAGGAACAGGAAACATTCAACATATAAACCCATAATGCTCATGTCTTCATTTAACTCAATCATTGTTAGAGCAGTATCTTGGGCTACCAGCAAACAGCGGAACAGAAATTCTCACTTGCCACATGGGACAGCTAGGTGGCACAGTGGATAGAATGCCTTGCCTGGAGTTAGTAAGACTCATCTTCATGATTTCAACTGGCCTTAAATAACTTACTAGCTATGTGACCCTGGGCAAGTCACTTAACCCTGTTTGCCTCAGTTTCTTCATCTGCAAAATGAGCTGGTGAAGGAAATGGCAAACCACCCAGTATCTTTACCAAGCCAATCCTAAATGGGATCATGAAGAGTTGGACACAAATGAAAAAATGACTGAACTGAACAATAAAAGTTGACTCACCATTATGGAATGTACTGAAATGCTTTTCTCCATTTCATTGTATAACTGAAGATATGTTAGGCATTTTATTAGATGATTTGATGATTTTATTTTGAATTCAAGTCACATATAATTATACACATACATATGTATTTTTTCATTTCATACTTAGGCCTTATATATGCATGCATATAATGCATAGGTATGAAAGAAGCAGATATGTATGTGTATATATATATAATACATAAATATGAAACTTATCATCTCCCATATGTATTATATGCACACATGTATTACATATTTGATAATAGGTATTCATATGATTGCATAATACACAGATATGAAATATCATTCAAATATATATTCTTGCTAATTCAAAATTCATCTTTCAAATACAATTTTTCCCAAAGCTGGTTTAATGGATCGCATAATTTTGGTTGAAACACAAATAGAAATTTGTTTTATTGAAGAAAAGAATTAGTGTGGTTCATCTTTGTAACAACAAAGAAAATGTGTTTATGGACATTTTCGGGAACACAAGTTCTTCAATACTCTTCTGAACAAGTCCAAGGAGATTTCAAACAGACATTCTGTATTGCTCTATTCCTAAGGGTCATATTTGTGATCATCTCACTAAAGTTTGTTTCAGTCCCAGCTGAATTAATATGCATTTTATTTAACTAATCTTGAAACAACAGGAATAAAGTTTATTCATGTCTTTTATACCTCAGAGAACAAAACAAATACTACAAATCTTTGGAGAGAAAGGATATACAAAAGGACTTGAGGTGAATATTTCAAAGCAAATATTCTTTAAATGATGTGCAAATTACTTTCACATAAGCATGATTTGTAAAAAGGGGATTAGTCCACTGAAACAAGAACTGAGTTTAAACTCTTGAGTTTCAAAGTCAAAGACGAGATGTGGTTAGAAGAAGAACGGGCAGAAAGGTGCTCACAAGTTAGAGTAGATATTTTTGCTCCATTTATTCTTTATCTAACTAATCTCAATTTTTAAGATGAGCTGTGATTGTCAGTCATTTTTAACTACAGGCGTTAATACCGTGATTCATGTCTATTTTAATGATCTCTCAAGAAATCAGATAAACACAGGAAAACTGATGTAGAGTGAAGAACCAGAACACACACACACACACACACACACACACACACACACACACACACACACTGGCTACTACAACATGAGTCAAAAACTAAAATAAGTTCAAATGCAGAGTAATTTTAGTGATCAATATTGGCTCTAGAGAAGGAAATGAGGAGAGGGAAATAGAAAGGAAGGGAAAAAGGAAGATAAGGAAGGAAAAAAGAAAGAAAACAAGTGCTTATTAAATACCTAGTATATTTCAGGAATTGCGAGAAGTGCTTTACAAATATTATTTCACTTTATCCTCACTACAACCCTGGAGGATAAGAGCTATTATTCTTATTTTATATATGAGGAAACTGAGGCAGACAGATATTAAGTGACTTGCCTAGGGTCACACATCTAGTAAGTGTCCGATGCTATATTTGAATCAAGTCTCCCTGACTCCAGGATTACCTAGCTGTTTCTAAGATGAACCTAAAGGGAATCTCCCTTTTTGCTAGACAAATGTCGGGACTGTGGTGCAGAATGTCACATACACTGTCAGATGGGGTCTCTGTTGCTTTTGCTTAAGTGTTTTTTGGTGGGGGGGTGATAAAAGAGGGCTTGGTTGTGGGTGTGAGACTAGATCTAGAAATGACTGTGAGTAAAAAAAAAAGGCATCTAAATTTTATTTGAAAGAACACTCTAAATATGTATATAATTATGAATATGTCAACAAGATCTCTACTTACCTAACAAAGGAGTGCCAACTGTGTGAAATAATTAAATTAGTCAAGCAGAGACTGATAACCGGTAAGGACTCTGTGTCAAGGAGCATACTATCAATTCACAGGTCACATCTATAATAACACATCTTATTACACAATAATATTTCAACATATTTTTCAAGTAATGGGTAAAAACTACTCAAAAGAGCTATAAAAATGATTACTTTTATGTAATTGTAAAGATGAATAAGTGAGCTCACTTCTCATGGTTCTATAATGACCTGCTGCTCTAGAAGGTAAAGGAAAATTTAATGATCCTACTCACACATGATTAATATCCAACTTTTCTTGACTAAAATTCTGGACTTGGTTCAATGAAAATGAGTTAAGTGAGTTTTCCCTAGGTTTTCTGCCAGATTCTTTGAGGAAGCTGGTTATGCCTAATTTAAAAATAAGCCACAGAACCCCAATAACAAATACATACAGTGACTAGGAAAAAAAAAGAATTAATCACCATTATGTAAGTTATTCTGATGAATCTGGGCTAACTAAATGAAGCAAAACTAGTCAATACTAAGAAGTCTAAGAAATACCCCATCTACATTTTAAATATGTTTTTGGAATAATCTTGTTTTGCCAAATTGGAGAGCAATATCACCACTGAGAACAGAATTATTTGTGCATTCCCAGGGATCATTTCCTACAGGAGATAAAGGTGACAGTGAGAAAGAGAGAGAGAATAAAATGTACTTTATCTTAGAACTAAAAAATACCAGTTGTTCCCAGTCAGTGATATCCAGTGATGTCTTTTGAAAATGGTTTGGAAGAAAGAATGCATACCCTTTCCCCTCTTCTCTGAAATAAGCTGATAGTCTAGTTTTGTCTTATTTTTATTTTTAGTCAATATTTTTGAATGAAGATCAGGGTGGCCTGCAATGACACTTTTGGCAGTCATTTAAGATAGATTTTATTATATTAGTAAATAGCTAAGTCACTTCTAATTCAGAATGACATTTGCATGCTTTACTTGTAGAAAACTAACCAAAGGACCAAAGTATAGTTAAAAAAAAAAAAGTAACACAGTATTGTTGCATGCTGAATGGGAAGATGTCAATATGAAGACTGTATGTGAGGTAGACTTTGCATGACACCTAGGGATATAACTTTCTTTCCTTCTTTCTTTCCTTCCTTCCTGCTTTCCTTTCTTCTTTCCTTTTCCCCTTTCATTTCATCTTTTCTCCCTCCCTTCCTACTTTTATTTCTCTTTCCTTTCTACTCTCTCTCTCTCTCTGCCTCCTTCCTTTTTCCTTCCCTTCCTTCCTTTCTATCTTCTTTCCTCAACTGGCAGACAAGGAAAATCCAAAGGTCATGACTTCCGTGTAGTAAGAGTTACAGAGAAAATCCAAGTCATTGATTCATCCTGAATTATTGTGTAACTATTGGTTGGAAAAGTAAAAAAAAAATTTATTGAAAATACACATTTAGCTTTCAAATGCACATATAATCATAGCCTGATGAATGAAATCAATATAAATATATAGGCTAAATTGGTGTTAAAGATAGGCAGAGTAAGAGCTACTTACAAAATAGAATTTGCAAAATGACCCTAAAATTCCCTCTGTCCCCCTTTAAATTAGCTCCCTATCATTTTCCTTCTGCAAGTCTGAAACATAAAGAGATAACCTATCAACTATTTTACCAGATTAATTTACCAGATTAATTACCAATCACTTAGTTAACCTAGTGGGCATGGAGAAAGGGATTAGGGGTTTGTGAGGAGAGAGAGGGAATCTGTAACATGAGATAGTATCCAAAAGGAATGGCATACAAAAGGGAGGTCCTTCAGAAGCCTTGTGAAGAAAGGGGTGATATGGGTACTTGAGCTATCTCTGGCTAAGACAGGGATTTAGTAACAGGGAGAGAAAGATAAATTTTGTTTAGTTCACAATTTGACTTGGGGCAAACCTTGCTACAGTCAATTTAAAGATTTTATGTCAAAGGTTGTTACGGGTTGTCTCAAGCTATCTACTCTTACCTGTCCAATGGCTTCTTAACTTATGGTACATAGACATGTTATTTAAAATAATTAATAAATATATTTCAATATAATTAATTTCTTCTGTGACCCTATTTTATATTATGTGTTTTATTTTGTATATTTAAAAACATCATTCTGAGAAGGGGTTCGCAGATTTCATCTGACTGCCAAAGGGGCACATTTCTCTCTGTGTCTCTGTGTCTCTCTGTCTCTCTCTCTCACACACACACACGCACACACACACACACACACACACAAACACACACAGGTTAAGAATCCCTATTTTAGTCAGATTTCTCATCACTTCCCTTTCTTCATTCTAATCTCTTCAGTCAGGGGTGTGAATGCAGATGCTAGGCTGGTTCTTTGGTGTGTCTTATTCTCTCTCTGTTCTTCTATTGGCTGCCATCACACATTGCTTCTTTTATTTCTATTACTCCTAATAGCGACCTTTGCCTTCTTAATTCATTTTCTGTTTTTGATCCATTACTTTCCTGTGGTAATTCAATTCGAGTGATATATTTTATTTATGTGCTTATGTAGCATTGTGTGCAGTGTTTAGAAGATGAAAGGAAATCAAAGAAATTGATTTATTTTAATGATAACACCTAGAATTCACATAGCAGATTTATTCCCCCAAAGCTCAAAATGCACCAGCTATAAATCTCTTAAGATTCCCTGTGAGGCAGAAAAGAGGAAGGTATTATCCCTATTTTATAGATGAAAAAAAATGAAGTATACTAATGGGCTAGGGACCAGAAGTCACATGCTCTGACTCCCAGGTGTACATTGACTCCTTTGTGAAGTAAAAATTACGCCACATACATTTTGAATGCAATCTGCTTTAATGTGTGATAAAAATTGTAATCAGTGACCTTGACTTGTTCCCAATTTTCTTAGGAAGAAAACCTACTTTATGCAATGGAGATGATAGACAGATTTTGGCCTTAAGAAACACATTCACAGATCCAGCACCAGAGAGTTATGTAGATGTGTGGGCAACAGTCCTACAAGGCTGGCTTCATGGTATGCCAGGCCCAGGATGATCTCATAGACACGATTCTTTATCAGAGGGTCTTAAAGCTCCTCACTCTGTTAAGAAATTGCCAAAGTAGTACATACCCTCTCTTGGGGAGGGCTCAGGAAGTGCCAGCAATGATGACAAGAAATGGAGGGAGATGTATGGCTATGACCCCAAATTCTAGTTACCATGCTCGGTTTTTAGAGCTGGGGACCCCATGGCACCAGGAGAGAAAAAAGTTTCCGTGTTGCACGTGCAGGGGGAGGATTTAGAGGGGGTAGACTCCGGGGCTATCAAGTATAACAGCAACATATGGAACCAGGAATGGTATAGAAATCTGGGCTGTCAGGCCTAATCCTTAAGGTAAAATCACAAAAAAATACTTTTGACAAAGTAGCTCCTAGTGATAGGCAAAGGGTCTATGATTTCATCATAATAAGAAACCTCCAGGTGAAAAAACTTCTACCAATGTGGGTCAGCTCCTTATATGCAACTCTTAATGTTAGAACAGGGGTTCTTAATTTGGAGTCTATGGATGGATTTCATGGAGACTGTGAAGTTGGGTGGACAAAAAGTCCCACACAATTTAATACTTATTTTAATATAATTTACTTCTCTTCAAATCCTATGTTACTGTTTTTTACTTTGTGCATTTAAAAACATTCTGAAAAGGCAATACAGACTGGTTGAGGGTTCCACAACGTAAAAATGGTTAAGAGCCTTTATTTCATAGATTTACCTTGAACAGGGAGAGGTTAAGTGATTTAGGCAAGGTGACACAGCCAGTATGTATCGGAAGCCAACTTGAACACAGGTCTCCTTTGCTTCAAGGTGGGCTTTTCTTCACTCTGCTACTCCACCTCCCCTCATAGTTTTCCTCAATAGGAGCCATCATAGAATGAAATATTTAAAGCTGAAGGGTATTTGAGGCTACATATTCTAATTCACTTATATTATGGTTAAGGAAACTGAAACTGCAGAGTTTAAGTAACTTATCCAAGATCACACTGATAGAAAGGGACTGGGAGCATTTGAACCAAAGTCTCCTTACTCTAAATATAATATTTTTACATTTCCTTTCCTTTTCCACTACTGGCAAAACTGCATAGAACTAACCAATATATCTAACTGGGAAAACTGCATAGAACTAACCAATATAGGATGCAATAAACAGTGTTAGTTTTGGGTCCAGGGCACATGGTGTTTCCAGGAAAGAGACCTTCATATTAATCTATTAGAAGTGAAAGCAAGCAAGCCCTTCCTAATGACCAAAAAATAAAAACAAACAAACAAAAAAAAACCAAAAGAAATTGAACAAATAGGTTTCCAATGACTACACAAACATTCAGGGGCTAGCCCTTCACTTCCCCTTTACTTCAAGGTCACCGATCCCTGACCTCAACATTGCTTCTCTGAATAGAGTATCAAATATAGCAAAAATAAATAATGGAATAGCCATGGTCCTAAATCACCCAGTTTTAGAGCTATCTGAACCAGAGTATGCTATGACAGATGTTAAGTATTTCTCAAAATTGAAAGATCTTATAAAAAAGACCTTTGCTTTTAGACACCTAAAGGGACTCCTTACTGTGTTTGAGGTGGACCTATAGGGACATTATTATCTGGAATAAAATTTAGCATTTAATTATATCAAGAACTTCAAAATGTTCTTTTGTGTTCAAATGGCTATGCTTTCCAAAGTTTCACTCATCACTTAATACCGTGGTCAGTTGCTTCCCTCATCATTTGGCATTGTGACACTTATCTATACCCTTGACTGGAAGGTATCTTGGCCATTTGGGTTCATCACATGCTTTAAAGTCTATGGATCCCCTTCCCATCCTCTCTGTAAGAAGGGCAGGACCTTCATCCTTCAGAGAATGTCAAAGGGTAGAGATCAAAGTCCTCACCTAACAATCATGGTGATTCAATCATGTTTTGCCCACTTGAACATCTTTTCACTTGTTAAGAGTTGGTATCTGTCTTTTTTCTACTTTGTTTCACTTCCTCAGGCTTCAATGCAATAGAAATTTTTGATTAGAGGATTAAGCCATAGTCCTGGGTAGAAAGTCTCTCCTTAGTTGATCAAGAGTCAAGCCCAGGTTAGTCACAGTTGATATTGAAGCCTGAACTATTTTCACTCAGCGGACACTATAGCCACAGGATGAAATCTCAGAGATCTTGAGGACAGGAGATTCTTAGCTCATGAACTATGGAGCCTTGTCTGACAAAGGAGCAATATACTTAGGTATTAGGAAATTATAATAAAATATAATTTATTCTCAAAACAATATTTTCCCCTAGGACTGATACTCAGGGTAGGTATATGCAGGGGTAGGGGTGGGTGAGGAAAAGGTAACCAGTAAACAAAAGGCAAAACCACTCAACTCTTATTTTGTTTGTGTTCTATGCCAATGAGAGTGATTACCAAGATTCCCATGATGATAGAATAGGACAGGAATGGGAAACAGATTTTCCATTTGTGATTTCATTCACAAAGATACCACCAAGGTGAACAAATCCCTTCAATCAATAAGGTCAGGCACCTTCTCTTGAACTTCCTCAGTCTTAGAGAGTTGCCTAAAAAACCAAAATTTCAAGTAACTTGTCAAGGTCACACAGTATGTGTCCCTGATGGGACTTGAACCCAGGTAGGTATTTCTGACTTCAAGGCCAGTTCCATATCCCCTATGTATACTCCTAATATCCATTGTCTATATTTCTAATATGTCTATCTGATAATGGGTTACAAATTGAAAGGAACTTTGAATTGTCAGATTTAGGACTAGAAGGGACCTCATAAGTCATCTTGTCCAACCTCCTTACTATATAGATGATGATAGTGAGAGAGAGGAGATCAGATGACTTGCTCAAGGTCACACAGGGATGTTATCTGTTCAGGGTTGTACTTGAATTCAAGTCCTCTAACCCAAGAGTCAGTGCTCTTTCCATGTTACCAAACCACCTCCATCTATTCTAATATCTCCATTTTACAGATGAAGAAACTGAATCCCAGACTTGGCCAAGGTCACACAGGTAGCAAATGGTATTATCTAAATCTTATATTTGAAAAAGACTTCAAGGTCATCTAACCAAATTGTATTGGGATAAGAATCCCTTTATAACATGTCAGGTAAATAGTGATCCAGCCTTGATTTAAAAAGTCTCTAACAAGGGAAAAACACTACTTCCCAAAGCAGTACAACCCAATATTTTATAATTCTAATTGGAAGAAAGTTATTTATATCTTCAGCCTAAATTTGCAATCATTACCCCTAGTTGTTCTGACCATGGTAAGAACTTACTGGAGAAAAAAATATACTGGAATTTTAGTACGCACACACACACACACATCATTTATCATGTATTCATCCTTTAAAGAAGATATAAGCAATTAGAGAAAAGCAGATCTTATAAACTTTATTTATTGGCCAAAATTCAGCAATACTACAAGTAAAATATGATTCAGTGAATAAAGAACACAGACCCATCCACGAGAAAAAAGTTAAATAATGACTGGATTATAATACTAAGTAAATACATAATGATAAAAAATAAATAGATACATAAAGTGACAACATAGATACTATATGTTTCCACCTATTGTATATAGCCAAAGCAGCATTAAGAAATAAATCATTATCCCAAGTGCTTATATCAAGAAGAAAAAAAAGAGAAAAAAATAAATTCAGTCTACTCTAAAAAAGAAAAATACTTAGAAAAAAACAAACTAATGAAAGCAGAAGATATTGAAAGAGAAATAAACAAGATTAGAGCACAAATCAATATAATTGAAAATTAGAAAACAATGGAAATGATAAACCCAGGAGGTGTTTTAGAGTAGGCTAACAAAATTGATACACCATTAGTAAGTTTAATGAAAAACAGAAAAGAGTATAAGCAAATCATCAAAATTAAAAACAAGCAAGAAGAGATCACAAGGAAGGCAAAAGAAATAAAGAAAATTATCAAAGGTTTTTATATATTATTTTATCCTAATAAAACTGAGAATGCAAAATAAATGAATGATTTTCTACAGAAGTAGAACAAATCAAAACTAACAAAACAAGAAGTGTATAAGTGATCCATAGCAGGAAGATAAATTAAACAGGCCCTGGAATTCATTCTTCCAAAGTAACTATTCTTCCCTATTTTTCATTATTAATGTTTTTGATAATACCTTGCTAAAGACTAAAGGTTTATATAAGATTTTATTCCCATTTTGTTTCTTCGATTATTCACTTTTTACTAACAGTTAATAAGTTTATAATTAAATTTTTTAACAGTTCACAATAGAACAAATCTAATTCATTTTCCTGTATTTTAGCAAGATATTTGAAATCATTCAATGTATCCTTGCAGAAGATATGGGTTAGGTAGCATCATCATGTTCTGTGAACCAAGGTAATTGGGAAATGTTTAACAAAATAAATTACAATACATACAACATAGATAATGTTAATTTGTGGTTTTATGAGTTAATATGCAATACAATTTGACACTACGGGGTTATAGTATAATTAATTAGATTCAGAACTGGTTGAATGACTGGATCCAAAGAATAGTTATTAATTGATTGATGTCACCTCGAAAGTTTGAGTGAAATACTCTAGGAATCTGCCCTTGCCATTATATTTAACTAACTTTTTCAATGATATGGCAGAAGGGCATTTAGAGGCATTTTAGTGTAATGGAAGGAAAACATAGATCTGAATCTGAAAGAACTGATTTTAAGTACAGCCTCTGAGCATTCCTGATTCTTTGAATTTGGGCAGGTCAATTAACCTCTTACTGTCCTCCAGGCAATTATTTAAAACTGTACATTTCAAAATATTTATAGATATGCATTGGTAGAAAGAGTTTCCTCCCTGGGAGTTCCTTCTACCATAGAAATCAATGATTATCAAATTCACAGGTATGATGGAGTTGAGAAGAATAACTAGTAACTGGATGAATGAACTAGATTCCAAAAAGATGTTGATAGGCTTATATCCAATAAGAAACCACACAAGTTCAGTATTTGCAAAACACAGACCCTGTTCATATGGGAAAATTTTGGTATTTTAAATGAATTCCAAGAAAATTATGGAGCTAACAGTGGTATGGTAGTGGGGGAAAGTTCATGTGACTTTAAACTACCTCAAGAGAGGGATGGTGTCTAAGATGTTGACAAGATAGGGGGTTCCTCTACTGAAGAAAGCCCAGGATGAGAGGATTACAGAGACCAAGCTACTGCAAGATTTCTTGAAGAAACAAAGGATATTCAGGATGGGGTACTAGAGTGTGGGAGAGATGTGACAGGTATCCTCAAATAGTTTTAGGGTTCATCGAATGTCAGGGTTAGAATTATTCTCCTTGTCCTTGAGAACAGAATGAAAAGAAATGAGAAGTTGCAGAAAGACAGATTTTGGATCAATGAAAAAAAAATCATCCCAAAACTTTCTGATAATTAGAACTGTGAAACAATGAAATAGGTTCCCCTGGGAGGTATGTATTTCTTTTCAGTTAATGTCTCCACTTGGCATAGATAACATAGAAAGGATTCATATTCAGGTCTGGGATTACATGGATGAATTGTGAGGTCCCTTTCACCTCTGAGATGTCATGATTTTGGGCTAAAATTCATTACACATTGCTATATATAAAAGTAAACGTAATGGGCTAAGTAAATGACATAATAAAAATAAGGAAGAAATAGGAAATGAAGATTTTTTTAGAAAATATGGCTTTGTTAATCTAAGAAGTACACATTTTGGAAGCAGAACACAGAACACACTGTAATGAAAAGGAAAGTTTCCTATTTTTCAAAAAAAATTGCTATATTTCATAGGGAGGAAAATAGATGGATTCATAGAACCCCCCTCCCCCCCTCAAAAAAAGAAAGAGTTTATTGAGATATTACTTAAGCCATGCTCATAAGAGAGCTTTGTGAGTATGGCTTTAAGCACAGGTATGCCTCAGTTAGTACAATAGAATTTTCCTTTGATTACTTTTATAAAGTACATAATTGCCATCTAGTTTATCTTCTGTGTAAAATGAGATTTTATATGTATGCTAAACATGCTTTAGAGAATTATAGTAGCAGATTTCTTTTAAAAATCCTACCTATATAAATGTTAATAATCTGACATATTTATATCAACATATTAATATGTATACATATACATATATATACAATACACATACATATACATGCATATATATGTGTCTATATGTACATACACACACACACACACACACACACACACATATATATATACACATACATATGTATTAGGCACAGCCTCCTTACTTCTTTCCATCTCTCCAACAAAATGCTTTTGCCAGCCAAAGTCATTGCGTTTGAAATCTTATTTTCAGCTTAATAGCACCTAGGCCATGAAATAATTTGGCACACTGCAAAACATTAGAATCTATTATGATATAACTATGTGCATTATTAAAGAAACTACAGAATGACAATATACTCCATTATTTCTCACACACATAACTATTGGGTTTTCAAGGTCTTAGTCTATCTGGGTCAGAATAGGAAGGAGTTGTATTGGTTGATATCCATGTGAATGCTCCAAGTGTATCTTTGCATACAAGATATATTTTCAGCCATGTATTCATGTTATGTATGTACAATGGGTTGTGGTTTTAGGCATTTAGAAGCTAAGTAACTTGCTCATGTTCTCATAGGTACCATGTTGCAGAGGTTGGGTTTGCTGACTCCAAGACTCTAGCTCTTATAGTATGAGCACATTGTTGGCATTTAATAAATGTTTATTAAAAGTTTGTTTAATTAAATAAGTTTACCCAAAATCAATTGACTAATATGAGGGTGGGGCAGGGCAGAGAGGATGGATGAGACATATGACATTTCATGGGAATAAAACTTAAGGGTTTTAAGTTTACTGAAAGGTCAATAAATCCAACAGAATGACTCTAACAGCTGAAAATATTGATTCAGTATTAGAATGTATTAATAAGATCATAAGATTGGGAGTTGCAGTTGGCTTAGACGCCATCTAGTCCAAGGAGGAAAGAGAAACATAGTGCAAGCAAAGCCAGAGTCTCAGGCTACTATTCTTCTTTGGTTAGACCATGTGACTAATATATAGAATGTAAGCTCCTTGAGAACAACAACTATGTCATTTTTACCTCACCATCACCCTACCTACATAGTAGTCACTAAATAAATGTTGAATTATCAGTTCTGAGCACTACATTTCAGAAAGAAGCCTGCCAAATTGTATCCTTTAGGTCTTCAATGCCTCAAGTTTTTATGCTTCACTGCCAAAATTCTAAAAAGAATACACTTGCTAAGCCTACTTCCTCATCACCCATTTTTTACTTATTCCCCTTCACTAAGACTTAATTCCTACTATTCTAACAATAACCTGCAATTATATGACCTATTAAGGTTTACAAGATGCTTCCTTCAGAATGACCCTATGAAGTAGGTCTTTCGGTAGGTCTTGCAAGTATTATCTGTTATTTAGGGCGCTTTAGTGCAAAGAAAACTGTTCTCAGCACCACGTAGGCCTTGGTTTCAAGCCCCATCTCTGAAACATACTGAGTGTGTCACCCATGGCAAGACCCTTAACCCCTCAGTGCCCCAGGTAACTCTCTAAGGCCAGCAGTAGTAAAACTATTGTGAATCTACATTAATAGAGGGAGTTTCCTTTCCTGAGAACTCCCTCTATTGATGAAATCATGAATCTAGTCAAAAAAGGTCCTCATTTTACAAATAATGAAATTAATGTTAAGTGACCAACTCAAAAAATATTTCCTCTATTTTTTCAAGATTGAAATTATAATTAACATAAATCAAGAATTTATTAGCTACTCTGCTTTTGGGGAGAAAAAGCTCTAGGAAATATCTGGATACTTGGAATGTCAAATGTGAACATTTCTTGTGTTCCAAGTTTATTTCCTCCATCTGACCAGGTGGTCTGTAGTATACTTCCATTAAAATATTGTTTTGGTTCCTTCCTTTATTATTTGTCACCAATGTTATCTACCCACAATATTTCTACCTTCTTCTACATCTATTCTTCACAAGAATATATCATTTTAACGCATTCTTAAGTAATGATTCAATAAGAACTGATTGTTCTAAAGAAAAACACCTAAATCTAGGGTTTTCAGCAAAGCTGGCAATGTTGCTGATGATATTAGCCCCACACATCAATTAAGCAATCTTTTGGATTATAATAGTTCACAATGGCATATAAAGTACTCGTGAAAATACTTCTTGGATGATGATATTTTTCAATGAATTCATTTGGAGCTATATTATCAAAATCTAATTCTCAATTGCTTTTCATGGTATTTAAAAGTCCTTTAAACATTCACACCCTTTCATTCATTACATTCATTTTATTCATACTGTTTCAATAGAAAATTTTATATTTCTTCCTCACCATTTGGTATATCTATATACTTACCAATATTTTACTAACATTTATATATAAATTAATCACTAATTATATATATGACACAATAGGTCTATAAATAGTAAATGTGTATGTCAAAATATAAATTGTAAATGTGGAATTGAATTAACTTGTATTTCTCTTTTTACAGAGAGCAACTATAGAAAGTGGTCTCATAAAAGAAATATATTCATTTACTTGTATGACGTTTCAATTTAATTGCCCTTGTCTCTCACATAGACCTTGATTCTCAAGTATGCATTTAATGAAAACAATGTAAGAGGTGGCAACATTGAACATGGAGGGGGATGGAATTAACTTTAAGCTGCTTTGTTTTGATAGCTTCAACCATTTATTGATCATCTTTTCTATTTGAATCCTAATCAAAGATTCAGTATAACACTAAAATATTTTGATGGTTTCTCTTTATCAGGTAAGAGTTTGTCTTTTTCTTCTAGACTAGATATTATGGATTTTTTTGCAGTTTTAACATTGCCTTTGTTTTCTTGGCAGATGGCTTATTTGTCTTATTATTTTTATGCATTGGCAAGATTGTGCTGTTTTCTACAAACTTCTTAATAAAAAGAATGTAAAAAAACAAATTATGTATTTATATGAGTCTCCAGAACAGACTTCATAATATGTGTTTAAAACAATTGTCTAATTACATATTTATCCAAGAAACTGGTATGACTCGTTCTTTTTGGATAAATAGTGCACATCTTACACATTTTCTTAATTACATACTTACCAGTAAGGTCAGAATGGTCACCAGTTAAAAATATATTTTCATGTAAAAACAGAAAAATAACAAATTAATAGCAATTTCCCTTAAAATATTCTTAATTTAACTTATATTCAGACATTTTGACCTTGATTTAAAAGATTTTGAAGCTGTAAGGAAAAAAAAAAACTTAATTACAATAGTAGGCAGAGTTCAAGTCAATAAACATTTATTGAGTGCCTACTATTTGTCAGGCACCTTAGTAAGAGACATTTGACTCTAATTGGTCCCATACATAGAAGGCTTCACCAGACTTACTCATTTTGTTATGTTGACTAGAACTTAGCTTCCTTTGCCTGCTCCTCTAGTCCTGTGAGTATAGAGAATATCCAGGATACCAATTCCTCCACAATGTTATGAAGGTACAGACTTCACATTCCCACTTTTCTACTGGAATCTTAAGGCTATTAATCTATTCTGAATGGCCAGGTACATAGCAGATAACCTCTTCTACTGATTGAGTTACATAGGACTCAAAATTTCATGGAAAATGTTATAAACTGTATTTCAGGGCTGTATAGTAATATCAGTACAGTAGTTCCACGACCTTATGGTTTAAATGAATTTTTTGTGGATTATCCTGGGACCCTAATTAACATTTATGGTAGTCTTTCTCTGAGAAAGTAAATTCTAAATTCCAAACCAGTGATTTACTAATAAACTTTTGAAACACAATCTTGTTCTATACTGAGGACTCCCTATATTTTTAAACCTTTGGATTAGTACTGGAAAAGCCCACCATTAGCAGTAAGCCTATTTCTGTTCATCATGGTTATTCAAGTCATGCAGACAAAGCTAAAAACATACACAAAACATTCGAATGGTCTAGGACTATTTCCATCACGTACAATATTTATTTCATCCCCATTTGATCATTTCCATCCCTATCCCTTACCTATTATTACCCATTCTACTAAGTTTATTGGGTGTTTTTGGCCATATCCAAGATGCTACGTTCTTGTAAAAACAACAACATCAACTTCTATGATAATTAACTAAAACAATAAAAAGAGAGCATATTTTCTATCCATCCATCTTCCTTATTTCTTTTAATTCTCAAGAATATGTTTATTTCTTTGGGTGCTTAGAGGTGATATTAATGACATTATGAAAGGCTGATATTACAGCCAACATGGTGAAAAAAAAAAATAAGTTGAAAAGAGTTTTTGGTAAAACAACATTAGTCTCGAAAAGTAAAATAATTTATTAACTAAAAATAATCTTTCCACAAAAATGCATTCTTTTTACTCAATGTCCTTTCTGTTACATAATAATCCTTCATTTGCAAAATCCCAAAGAGATGCTTTACTTGTAGTTCATGAACTTGGGGAGAAGAATAAGATGATTGAATGATTGGAACTGAAATCTAGGTCTGAGTATCCAAAATATATGTTGTAAAATCAGTTTTAAAATTTAAAAATAGATGGGGGAAACAGAGGCTTATAGAATTAAGAAATTTAGGTGAGATACTTTTTGTCTTTCAGATAGATGATGGTGAAAATTGAACTCAGTCTAATTTTTAAGGGAGATGCTTACAGCAAAATAGAAAAATTCTACAAAAAGTTAACAGATTGTATAAGCATAATTTATAATTATAGAGATTCTTGCCCATGCAGTGTTTCTTATTAAAGAGGTAAACGAGAACAGAAAGTCATTGAAGGAAGAAACATGCCATTCACATTTGTATCTTCCAAAGTACCTTGCACATACTAGTTACACCAAAAATATCAATTGAATTAAATGAATAAATAGATTAAAAGTAAGGACTAAAGAAATGTTGAAAAATCTAATAATCTATCCATTCAAAACTGTTGTTAAGCCCTTGTTAGGTACAAGTTATTATTCTAAGCACTACAGGGTAAATAAAGAATAAAATATAGTCTTTGAACTCAAGGAGTTTACAGTATATTAGAAGATAAAGAATATACACAGATAAATGTTATATAATTATATACATATATATATATATACATATATGACTTTAAGTACGTATAAAAGTATAAAGTGTTATGAGAATAGAGGAAAATTATTTCCAAAATGGGGAAGGAATTGCAGAAAATTTTATTAAGGATGTGAAATTTGAGCTGGATTTGGATGATGGTCAGGATATTAAAATATCAAGTAAAGATTTCTAACTGCCTGTCCTTCTGTTCACAAAAGACATGAGTGTCCCAAGACTCACTTTTCAAATTATCTGATGTGACTTTTTCTGAAAATGTTTAGGTAGCTTTTTTCATTTGGATTATGGTAGGATAAGGGAGTGAATGACACTTCTCAGATGACTCTATATCTATTTCCATTTTTAAATAAAATTTCATTTTTAAATCCCCCTATTTCTGCTAATGACATCATAATTCATCCAGCCATTTATGCCTAAAGCACAAGCACTAACTTTTAGGATTTTAATATTGAGTACTGACCTTGGAGTCAAGAGGACCTGAGTTCAAATGTGGCCTCAGACACTTGACTTACTAGCTATGTGATCGTTGGCAAGTCACTAAACTCTGATTGCCTCATCAAAAAGAATTTTAGAGTTGGAAGGGCCCTCAGTGACTATCTAGTTCAACCCATACTTGAAAAGAATTCCTTCTATAATATATTTAAAAAATGGTATTAAGCCTTTGCTGAAAATGCTCCAATTAGAGGGAAATCCAACCATTCCCTGAAATTTTCACTTTTAAATAGGACTAATTGTTAGAAAATTTTCCCTATGCAAAGTCTGATTTAGACTTTTGCAACTTCTTTCCATTGTTCCTAGGCCTATCCTCTGGGGCTCAATGCGTAAAATCTTCTATTCTTCAAATACTCCAAAAATACCATATCTTCATTAAGTCTTCTCTTTTCCAGGCTAAATGCCCTAAGTTCATTCAACAAATTCTCACATGGGATGAATCTAAGTCACTTCCCTATTCTGGTTGAATACTCTTCCCCAAATGGACTCAGAAGCCCAATGAACTCTCCATTTTCCATCAGCTGTACTCTCTGGATTCCACTCTACCATCTTCATTCCATCTGCTCTCCTTCCCTCCCCCTTCATGGAAGAAGCACATCACTAGGAAATTCATCATTATATAGATTGCTTCAGCTTTGGTTCTTACACCTTATCAGAAGTTCACTAGCCTCTGTCCCTCTGATTGGAGGCCTGGCAACTAGAACAAAAAAGTCCTCCTAAAACCTGCATATAAAGAGGGCTCTGAAGTTCATTGAACTCATTTCATTTCCCATAAAATCCACTCTCTGGATTCCATTCTGCCATCATACCTCTCCCCACACAGGTGCCAATCTATTCCCTTCCTATCCTACTTCCCCTTTTTTTTAGCTTCCTTTTTTGGTTGTCTTCCTCCACTCGATTGTAAGCCCCTTAAGGGCATAAACTAATTTTACTTTCCTTATTTGTAGCTCCAGGACTTATCACATAATAGATGCTCAATAAATTTTATTACATTGTTATACTGAGTATGGCACC